>JANAVB010034619.1:18384307-18844307 GCA_029216955.1 Iris pallida
ATAAGTACTTTCTAAAATAAGTATAATTATACATATTCTGGCCCTCGTGATTAATTTCTTATCAGTTTCTTAAATCATCTCTAAATCTGACTAATATCGGTTTCATATTTCATGCTCTAGACTTCTTCTCTATCTCGATACGTGACACTCTGATCCATTGACTTTTATATATCAAACTAGGTTAATTGAACTATTGGACTCAAAGGAACCACATGTGTCGTATTTGGGATCATATTGTGGAGCATAGCATCGGTACTATCCGTGTCGACACGTTCGTATCAGCACGTCGACTCCCAAATTCAGACGAGTACATTCTCAGATAATTTCTTTTTTATGATATCGTCTATGTTTTCTTGTATCTAGTGTAGATATCCTTCTCTTGACATTGTTCACATGGATTGGTATTTGTTGGATCCCTCATGAGATTTATTTCTTGTATTCTTTGGTATATCTTGTACAAACCTTGTCCTTTCCTTTTGAATTGTATAGACACGATTCCTGTGAAGGCTCGCAATCTTCTCAGAGAATTCGTGTCATAACGTGTCATGGCTGGATCCACTGTATCAGTCAGGGGCGGAGAGTATTAGTGTAGATATGTGGTCATACCCCTATTAGGCAGTATTGATTGTGGTGTTAATATACACCCCACGTATGATTAACCAGGCCATAAATATTGTGCAAGTTCCCAAGCCGGCCACATGTCAAAGCTAGTATTCACTCACATCGATAGTATGATTCTTGACTCTTGTACTTGATATGATCAGTTTTTTCGCCAATGCTCTAGCTATAGTTTACATATTAACCTTGCCATGTTACTTTCATGTACTTTTCATTTCACATGTTATCTCTATTTACTGCTCCTTTATCTATCGTTAACTAGAACTGTTATTGGAGATTGTGCTCGTTCCAATCCTGACTGGATATGTTGACAAATTTTAGGAATTATTATGCCCACATCTTGGACCACATGTTGGTGCTAGCTGAGACAAATCTCGATGTTCCATTTACAGTGAGTTGTCTGCTGGGAGCTCTAGGCCATATTCATTTCTAGATTTATGTCTGCTTCTTTGGTTATGTCTCTGATTCTTTTCTTGACATGTGTGATTATTTATTAGTTTCTATTGTTGTCTTCCTTTCATATCTTCCTTAGCTGTATGTGATTTGAGTACATGATATTATCTAGTGATCATAGAACTATTTAGATATTTGCTGGGTACTTGACATTGTTCTACCGTCGATACTGTGGCTTAGGCTGGACGTGGCCCATGTACTCATGCCCTAATATCCGAGTGCGGGTTGTCACGACCCGCACCCACTTTTCGGACGCGAGCTCGTGAGCAAGCCAGCTACGTATCGAGAGGACTCCAGCCCGACTCGAGTACGTATAAGCTGTCAAGGTCATGGGTATTATCTAATCTAAACTATATTCTCAATCCACATGAATCATATAAACAAGAATGAACAAGTATGGGTCATGGTCTGCAGCCCATTAGCACATTGTTCGATTAAACTCTAAGAATGATATGAGTCTATAAATAAGCAGAGTATATCATAGTACTGAGTATAAAGCACGAAAAGATAATAAAGAAATATCACAAGCAAATACCTGTATCAAACATCGCAATCCTCTACATCCTGCTCTGCTAACTAACTCCATGCAGTCGCTAAACCTGAAGAGATCATCAGGTCCTCAGAGGACTAGCAAGATACATAAAAACGAGCCTTTCTAACAGTTTATTATGCATGGAAAAAAATACAGGATAAATAAGTAAAACTGAGTAATGAATAAGCACGAATCTATACACTGTCTACACGAAAATGAACTGCTGAACAAGGACTAGAGAACTCATGTCAAGATGTCAACGGATAACCGAAACGAATACTCAAACCCTCGTCCCTAGTGTGGACTCGCAGGTTTGAACAACTACTAATCCTTGTCCCTAGTGTGGACTCGCAGATTAGCATCACCCTCGTCCCTAGTGTGGACTCGCAGGTGTAAACCTTATACTGCTAACCCTCGTCCCTAGTGTGGACTCACAGGCTAGCATCTACTACTAACCCTCGTCCCTAGTGTGGACTTGCAGGCTAGCATCACCCTCGTCCCTAGTGTGGACTCGCAGGCGTAAACCCTATACTACTAACCCTCGTCCCTAGTATGGACTCGCAGGCTAGCATCTACTACTAACCCTCGTCCCTAGTGTGGACTCGCAGGCTAGCATCACCCTCGTCCCTAGTGTGGACTCGCAGGTATGGACCAATAACTACTAACCCTCGTCCCTATCGTGGACTCGCAGGTTAGCTTCAAGGTTCAAGACACGGAGGTACGACTCAATCAAGGCACGATCAATAAGAAACAAGGCTAACTGTGAACACTGTCTAAAGCAATGATAAAATATACAAGCTTGATAGAAAAGATACATGGAAACAATATGAGAAAAACTGGATAAAATAATAGACAGTGCATGTAAATAAAATTGTGTAGAAAGGCAAGGTATACTTGCCTGGGGGTTGCACGAAGAACCAACAATGTAACTCCAATCAATAAGTCAGAAAGTCCAAGTCATCACAACTGTCTCCAAAAACTGAAATAAACATTACCAACGTTCTCAGAATAGTCAAATTAGCTAGGATTGCCTGTCCTTAAGTCCAATTCTGGATACAGGGGCAAAATGGTAATTTGGGTCAAAACGGTGTCCGCCGTTGGACCCGCTTTGTACCGAAAAATGTGCCAGAGTCGACGGTCTCTAAAGTCATCAAACTACATGTCTACGGATCCAGTTTTCTGATACGAACCGAACTGTATATCCAAGGTTGGATTCCGGCGGGCCGTGCACAAAATCGCCCGTTGAGTGGGACCGTGGGGCCCACAAAACGACGTACGATTCAACTGTCTCAGAATTGGACCAAACTTGGCATACAGGACCAGAAAAATGATACGGTTCTGCTGGCGTAAGTTTCGTCTCGATCTGACGAACGTGCACAAAGTAATTAGAGAATTTGTAAAGTACACGATACGGTGAATTTTGACGGATACGCATCAAATTCGTCGCGCACACGCGACCAATTCGAATTCCGTCAAAGCCCACACGACCACGAAGCCGTTACGCAACTTTCGATGCTTACGGTGCATGACCACGTTGCCCGGAATGGCGGGACGGACGTGGTATCGGAGCATTTTTCATAAAAACTCACTTTTTGAAAACTGTTTTTCTCTATTTTCAAACTAATTTATCTTACTATCTATTTATCAAAAATTAAAACTAACAAAAGGGTTGGAAACTTGGTTATGTAGTCTAAAACTCTATTCAAATATATTCTCAAAATTCGTAGCGCACGGGTCGTAATTCGACCGCAAATACAGGGTATCTGGACTAATTTCTGTCCTGTCTCGGGGCAGGATTTTCCTCGACTTTGAGTCGATTTCTCGGCCGATCTAGCGCGTCTATGATTAAAGTAATTAAAAGAATGCAAGGGCGTATATGTTAACTTCATACCAGCGGAGGAAGATCGGAAAACGATCAACCGATCGTCGCGCAGGTACGCTGTGAAGTCGGGTTGGTTGGTGCATGCTGTTGTTCTTCCGTATGTGCGTGTGCGCAGCGTGGTCGGAAATCCGCACTTGGCCGGTGGCGCACGGCGTCGCACAGGGTCGGGGAGAGGTCGCCTATGCTGGAGGAGGGAGGTGGCGGCACAAGGTTTTAGGGTTTCGAGAAATCTCTCTCGCTCTGTCATGTTTACATATACGCGTTATATAGGTTCTCGAAAAATAGGGTCGGGGAGTATCCTGTGTTGGGGTTGGTTCATGGGTATTGGGGGCTCAGCTACTATTAAATTTGAGGAGGGTCGGGCATGGCTTGTTGAGTCCTGGGAACTTGGGGCCATGTGGAGAACTTCCTAGGGCTGCTGTTAGGCCGAGCTAGGTCTGGGGATTTCTTTTCCTGTGCGGTTTATTGAGCCCAGCTTGGGCTCGGATGTGCTCTTGGTTTTACTTGCTGGCCTGGGGAAACTGTGGGCTGTTTGCCTTTTGTTTGGCTCGGATTTCCTCCTTTGTTTTATTTCCCTATTTATTTATTTCTTTCTTTATATATATATACCTTATATACATATATGCATATATATATATATATATATATATATATATATATATATATATATATATATATATATATACAATGCGTATATTTGCATATATACAGGTATACATATACCTATCCTTTCATATATACAATAAAAGTATTTATGATTTATTTTCTTTGTTTCATATAGATATATTATATATGACTATTGATATTTATCTACATGTACATTTATACACATATGATAAATACCTATATACCATATAATATGCATTTATTTATAAAACAAGTCTATCAAATAAGCTACTAATACACATATATATATATTTATATTTATATATATACACACTTCAATAAAGTACATATTATAACCTCATCATATTGTATATATATTTACACCAAATATATACGACCCTATATATCAATATATATATCTATGTCCCAATATGTATTCATATGAATACTAGTATAATAGTATCCATAAAAATCTAATTAAAATACCGGTATTATCTATTCCTAGATTATGGCCTATTTTATACAAGAGTCACTAAATATCACTAATAATAGTATTTACAATATTATTATACGAATACTTAGAAATATTTCTCAGTTTATTAAAATGGAATACAACACTATCTTACAAAATACGTCAACACGAATGCCATTGGACGTCTCGTCTGACTACCTGGGCTTGGGCTTCGTACGGGTCTAGTCCGGGCTGGTTTGGTACAGCCGGGTCTCCTAATGTCAAATAATATTAAATATAAATAATTAAACTATTTATAATGATCATGTCACAACTTAGCCTGGTTTTCCTAGTTAGGGCATCACTAGGGCTTGGCCTTCCTTGGCATAGCTAATACACTAGTCAAAGCACGTCACTGTACTATCCGTGCCATGATTTCTAGTCACCTTGTACTCCAAATTTAATCATGATTAAAATCATCTATCGTAATAATTAACTAATTAATTATTTACAAAAAATTCAAAAAAACACCATTTAAATCAAAATAAAATAAATAAAAATATTTTCAATAATTTTCGGGAAGGGAGGCTACACGGGCCGTGACACGTTTTTGTGGTGGCCCATGCAGGCCAGTCTTCGCAAATAGTGCGAAGTCGTTGTAGTATTTAGGCTTAGTCGTACTACTGTGAGCCTGCCTTGGGACAAAGATTATAGAGTCATATGATATTTTAGAAGATTTGGTACTAAATCACATATTAGGATCTCTTGATAGATTCCAGGGATGACCCCTAAGAATCTTACTTCGAAACTCTGTTGAGCCTATTTTCACTTGCTTGCTCATCCCGACTTTTGAATATCTGTCCGTTGTTGAACCCAATTCTTGCATTGACATAAGATATATGGCCTCTAGAAGGAACAAGGAAGTGGAAGTGAAATTATAACCATTCAAGTAGAGAAGAGAAGAGGATTAGCAAGATCATATACATAAAGGATGGGAATTATTTTAGGTTACCTTCAGGGTACTTGAATTTTGACTAAGATATTACAATTGGGGCTTTTAGATTAGTTCAAATATGTTTAAGAAATAAACGGGAAACCACAAGGAACTCAGAGAAACGAAACGAGGATCGTATGAACGAGTTGAAAAGATTTCTTATAGATATATTATAATTTTGACAATGAAGAGGATAGTATTGTATGGACTAGCGACCAAGAAATTTTAAGGAGGAGTTCTATATAACTTCTACAGTGGTAAGAGCCATTAAGGAAGATATTAAATTAACTTTCTAGCTTGAGTAACCAAGGGAGTGGTACTAGATACAAATATCCTACAAGAAAGGAATTTCAAAAAAAAGTCTAGAGGAATTTACGTGGATACCAATCGGATCAAGAATGTTAGGGATGAAGATTAGGCAACAAATTATTCAGTGGTTGATAATTAGTGACTTGGAATCACGAAGAGGGATTGGTGAGTGAGAGTTGTTTTTTCAGACAAAAGTGGACAACTTGGAGGCTAAAATTTATTTTGTTGAATATGGACAAATACAAGAAAAAGGAAGGACAACGACTTTTTTATGACTAAATGAGCAAGTGCAAATTCTTAATTTCATTCTCTTCATCGTGTTATTTTCGTCCTTTACATCCATCAAAATATCTCATATCCAAACCCGTTAGCTACACTTTTATCTATCTTTATCTACCTTGAATTTTTCTCTTTACATGGGAGGGGCTGAGGAAGTATCGTAATCATCTCGCTCAGAAAGGACATAAAATATCATGTGGTGATCCTGGTAGAATATAAAATGTTGGACATTGAGATAGAATTAGTGGGTGAAGGATTATAATTAAGACTAGTAACAAAATAATAATAATAATAAAGTGATTGGTAGTATCGATTTGGAAATGATTACCCTTGGGGAATTATTTAGAGTATAGGTTACTTCATGTAAGAGAAAACTTAGGAGGATTTCAAGAAGGAATAACAAAAGATTATACGTAAACAGTAAGAACTATAACATTTCAGAGTTGTATTCTTAGAACTGATGAGGATATTCAACGACGACTGATTTTAGGAGAACTTAGATGTTTTGTTATTGACTCTTGAGATAATTTACCTTTGAATTAAAACTAAGATACTGAATTTAGAAATCCCAGGCATGGAAGAAGAGATTATAACTACATGCGGAAATGGTGCGAAATTGAGTAAAGGATTGATAGGAGAATGACTAAGAACTGGTAAAATGCAGAATCTTTGGAATTATAGGAAACCTTAGACACTTTTGTGGGACTTCAAAAACTTTGAGAAGAGCAATAATCAAAGGTATAACATTGAAGGAAAAGCGGAAGTGGAATAAAATTTTTATATGGAAGTGACATTATATTACAGTAATACGAGGGGTATAAATTTGGACAATGTTCAAGAATTATATAAATCTTGATTCAGGGATTTCGGATCCAGGTTAAAGACGAGATGGAGGAATTCAGACTAAGTTGATAATAAGAGTAAAAGAATTGAGGAGATACGACAAAAGTATGTTCCATAAGTAGTGTCTTTGTAATAAGGTCAAGTCTATAGTATTTACAAAGGAGTTAATCTTCATGACTAAAGATTATCATTCATGTAGTAGTATAACTGGACTTCGGATGACCTTGGTAGTAGTCGGAGTAGAATGAGATGATTAGCTTGACTTTCCCTCTGAAAAAAATCCTATCTTTTGATTTTCCCATCCTGGTAGAAGATATTTGATTTTCTTATCCTTGAATCATTTTCTAAATTCCTATCACACTCGAATTTTGATCCACTTTGATCGTGACCGATCAATTTTGATTATCTTATTGTGCCAAGGTTCTCGATTCTTGACTATATTCGGTGCATTGAATCCCAATCGTGCTTAGACTTCAATCCTATTTTTGCTCATGCTTGAAACTTCAAATAAATTCTTAGTTATATCTGAGTCATATCCTAATCATGATAAGAATTATTATTATTCTTGATTATGTCTGAATTCTATGGTTAGTCATGCCTAGATGACATTGCATGACTATACGACTTTGATTCAGATGGTCATGATTCCTAACAATCGTGACCATACGTATTACTCTTCTCCCTAATCGTGCCTAAAATTTTGATCTTCGATCATGACTATATGATTTTGACTATAAATTTAGTCGTATCAGAATTTGAATTCAGATCATGTCTAAACATTTTTCTGTTCATGTCTAATCTCGATTATATAGTTGTTTGTGCTTAGTTTTCATTCCTAAACATGTCTAGATTTCGATTTTCGTAACCCATCCTAGATCATGCCAAGTGGATTCGAGTCATCTTCAAATTCTTAATCACGTCCGAGCACAGATCGTTATTCACGACTTAATTAATCTTGTTCATTAGATTTTCAATCATGCCGATAAGCCTTTAACCTTGAATCTTGATCGTGCCAAAATTTTATCCTTGGTTATACCAAGTCTTGGTTTGGATCGTGTCTGTGCGACTTAAACTCCGATCTTACCGTGCCCATATTCTATCCATTGTGCTATACTCAAATTTGATTCTATTATTGGGACCTGGCACATTCAAAAAAGTACCCGGGGCCAATCCCATTACAGAACGGCTGGTGTGCACCTTGCCTGCACAAACTGACTTCATACTATTGTTATAATGGATGTCTCCCACAAACACCCCACTTAGGGTAGGAGTTAAAGACTCCTCCATCTTTCGGTCCAGTGGGAGCATATTGAACCAAGATAGTAGGAAGTGACGCTTCATTTGGGGGATGCGGATCGCCATCCCGTTAGAAACAAAACTCCAGTTCTCTGACACATCCAGAACCTGACTATTCTTCACAGTCAAGGCGTCTCCGAAGAAGAACGCAGGCTTCAAGTATTCCCCTTCTAATTTCCCCGAGTTCATCATAGCATTGAGAAAATAGAAAGGCTGGTTCTTGAGGGCATTCAATCTCGCCGGAGGCTCGTCACTAGGAAACTGGTCCGCCACATGCCTAACTATATGGTCGTACCTATAGCCCAGAGCAGCTTGGGCACGACCTACCAGGAGTTCTCCAGCAGCATTAACCGGCAAATTCATTGAGAAGAAGACAGAAGAAAATAAGTTAAAAAGACGAACAAAAAAGAACTGACGGGTGTTTTTCGAGCTTATGCGGCTCCAACTTAACGAAGCCTCATGCGGCTCAAGCTCAGAAGAACACTTATGCGGCTCCGTTCAGTAAAGGTTCATGCGGCAGTGCTCTCATGGGGCCCTCAGAGTTCGGATAA
Source organism: Iris pallida (assembly GCA_029216955.1). NCBI lineage: Eukaryota > Viridiplantae > Streptophyta > Magnoliopsida > Asparagales > Iridaceae > Iris > Iris pallida. The sequence continues at coordinate 18,393,122 of JANAVB010034619.1, forward strand.
GTTCGTGCGGACCACGTGACAGACAAATTTGTGCGAATCTATGCGGCTCAGCGTAGCTTATGCGGCTTCGTTGGAGAAGCGCGTATGCGGTCACAGTGGCGATTCTTATGCGGCTCGCAGCACAGCCAGAGGACGAACATGCGGCTCATGTGAAGATAAAGGCTCGCGCATAAAGCATGCGATGTAGCCATAGCAGTTAGGGTAAACTCACATAACGTCCTTACCAGCAATAGGGGATGGACGTCAGGGTGAACAGCGGGCACATCGGCTGGCGGAGAAGCGGCCGCAATCGAAGTAGAAGCAGCCTTCTTGTCCTTCGCCGCCGTAGTCGACGAGGACGCCGCCTTCTTACCCTTCGCCACGACGGTCTTCTTGGGAGCCATTGGTGATCGAAGAAGAAGAGGATAACAATCGGGATAGGAAAAGTTCGAAGTAGAGGAGAAAGTAAAGAAGATTTCTCTCTTAAAATCCTCTTATTTATAGGAGGACAAAAGAGGGGGGGATACGTAGACTAATAACCGCCTCGGGAAAGATGAAACCGACTCCTCGGATTTTGCTCCCTCTCTCATAAAGGAGATTCACCCAAGGCATAAATTCCAAAGATTTAATGAGCCGACCCTTGGGATTTCCCCTAAAGACGGCACTAAAATGAATTAAAGGCAATTAAAGACAAGCACACGTGGCAAGGTGCTCATGCGGCCAGACAGCCTCTGCGGCCAAAGGGTCCATGCGGTTGATTGACCAATACGGCTGAGGAGGCTATGCGGTTGGGACATCCATGCGGCAAGGACATCATATGCGGCCAGAAGAGTTTATACATAGCCATGCTTCTTATTCAAAGTATTTCAATTTTGCAAATTGAAAACTTTGAAGGGGGTCTTGTAGAAGCATGGAAAAGAATAAAGAAAGATCCATGCGACCAAAGATCCCCATGCGGCTCAGCGACCCATGCGGCTCAAGCGTCTATGCGGCTCAAATAGTTCTATACGGCCCAAAGAGGAGCCACGTGGCCCTCAACAGCTCTTTCCTTTGTCTTCTACTGTATTTAATGCCTTGACGGCTGACAGCTCTGACCAATGACAGAAAGATGCAATAATGGCTCCGTAATAATGGCAGATTCCTAGGGAAATGAAGGAGATCTCTGACACAATCCTTCGAAACCCAGAAACCATCATGCATCCTTGACATGTGGACAGTCGTATGCGGCTCAAACAGAGACCACCCCATGCAGCTTAAGCCGAAGCTATCCCATGCGGCTCACGAGAACTACCCCGTGCGGCTTAAGCCGAAGCTGTCGCATGCGGCTCAAACAGAGACCACCCCATGCGGCTTAGGCCGAAGCTATCCCATACGGCTCACGAGGACTATCTCCATGCGGCTCACGAGGACTATCTCCATGTGGCTCATGAAGAAAGCACCCATCATGCGGTCGCCTACGCTCATACGGCTCAGATCATCACCATGCGGTCCAAATGTTCAGAGGCCACTCCCAAGCAGCCTTGACACGTGGCCAGCCTTATGCGGCTCAATGGGGAGCAGTCCTCATGCGGCTCAGATTTTCTAAGTGGCTCACGATTAAGATACATGGCATGATAATGGGACACGTGGCATCAAATTGACCGAAATCTATCAGCAAATCCCAATAAAATATTGGGGTCAAATCATATCATTTGCAATCAAGCAAATCAATGACACGTGGCTGGAAATCCGAGATTAGCATAACAAATCATGGGGATTTATGTCAATCATCATTAATTATCCACAAGGATTTGATGCAATCATATTAATTGCCCAGATCTATTATATTCAAGATGAGCGGTCCAGATTCATTGATCCTTAGCCGCCGACTTTTGGGAATGGGCAATCATTGCAAAACCCTAATGATGCCCCCGCTCTTATAAATAGCAAGGTGCTATTCCCTTGCAACACAGACACAGAGAGAAAGACAGACATAGACAAGCAGAGAGCGAATAGCAGAGAGAGCATACCCCCCTCGCATCCAGAGAGCCAGAGAGAAATTGAAAGGAGAGCATTTCTTCATCAACGCCAAGCAGTTCTTCTACAGAGCCAAGGCTGCACCCGATCGTCCAAGGAGTAAGGCAGAGCTGCCGTCGCTTTCCCGAGCCTCCATCGTCACCCCCCAGAATCTAAAATAAATAATTGTACTTAGATTGCTGTACCTAGGTTTTCGTCCCTAGTCTTTCTTTGTACAAGCGAGTTTGTATTGTGAGTCTAAGTTCAGTCCTCCGATAATTGTTCTGTTCTTTTACAATCAATGGCAAACACGATGGCGACTCTGCTGGGGACAAACTTCTCCACGGCTGAGGAGTTGGTGACGCAATCGGATGCAGCCAAACTTGGCTCCACGCAACAGAAGATGGTCGTCCGCTTCGATCGACAAGCGTTTGAAGAAATGCTCTCTGAGGGAAGCGCTGGCCCGGTCCAGAAGCGAACCCGCACAAAGAAAGCTCGCAGCGAGTGGAGGCCAAAATTATTTGCTCCTCCCCAAGCTCTGGACGGAGAACTCTCTGCTGCCCGAGACGGTGAAGGCGACTCTCATGCAGCCCCACTTCGAGCCATAGAGGACTCTGCTGTCCCCAAGTTCGACAGAGGAAAGCACTATGATGATGGACTTGCAGGGACAAAGAGCGATTCTATGTGCTCCAGGAAGAAACCGAACAAGGGCACTAGCCGCAAGACGAAGACTCATACGGCCAAGATTACGAGCCGCATGAATGATGACCATGCGGCTGAGACTGCTAACCAAATGCATAATACTCATGCGGCCAGGATTTCCAGCCGCATGGAGAACACTCATGCGACCAAGATTTCCAGCCGCATGGAGAAGACCTATGCGGCTACGACTGCCAGTCGCATGAAGATTATTGATTCCAGCTGCATGATGCCTACTCCACGTAGCTCTGTCTTCGACCGCCTCTCCTATGGTCCTGATCTCTTGTGCTCCCAAGAAGACATGTCTGATTCTCTCCAGCACCACTTAGACTCTTCCTACTATGTGCCCTCACGCACTAGAGTGAAGAAGTCTAGGACAGCACGAGCTTGGCAACCTCGGTCCACTGATCCGACCTCTGACCATCCGAGCGTCCCATATACTGTTATGCGGGCCTCTGATGGGAAGTTGTACAGAACCACTCGAGTCCAGCCCCCGACGGCAAACGGATAGAGAGGTTCCTAAAAGTCTCCCAAAATCCAGGGAGCAAACATGGTCGATCCGGACCCATCTGACTTGCGTGAGACCATCCTCCATAAACGCAAGGAAATAGAAGGTGCCTCGGGGTACAAAGAGTCCTCCCACGGACGTCACTGCACCCAAGTCATCGTCAACTGCTGTTGCAATAACGCGACGATACGAGAAGACTGGCAGTCCGTCTTCCAAAGACTGCAACAACCATGTTCAGAGGATGAGGCACCTCACGTCGTCTCCTGCAACTCTGCTCATAAAATCCCCGCCGATGGGAGAGGGAAGAAGACAAATGTTTCCAGCCCGAAGATTTTAACCACTATGACTAAGAGACTGTCGTCTAAGCGGGTGCCCACCATCGGAGTTTTCCAAGGTACCCGTTCAAAGACGAAATCTGCTACAGTGGGAGATTCATCGTCCGTACCACTGGGGGTTGCTGCAACTGGGGGTAGCATTCCTCCGAACCTCCACGACAATTCGATGTTCCAAGAAGACGAGCTGGAGGAAGCAACTCTCCCATCAGATGCAGCAAATCCCGACGTCCCCGAGGACGTCCACAATTCCCAAGACAAAACGAACTCGAAAACTGGGGGTACTGTCCCTTCTGAGTCCGAACCAGAGGAAGACATTCCCACATACCCCGTTGACTTCTTATTACAGGGGTATGATTCGGAGTGTATGTCATCCACTATCCCTTCCACTTCTACTCATGTCAGGACGACATTCATGACAAACGACGAACACGATGGTCCCAGTGATCGGCAACATATCGATACTCTGGAGGCCATACTGCACTCTTTGGTCAAGTCCGTGGACGAGATCAAAGCAGCCCTCCCTACTCTGCAAGAAGGGACGCCTGGCCAGACAAACTTGGGCCCCGCGGTCAATACGGACTCCAACTCAGCGACACCGAACCCGGGAAATAATCCTCCTGAGATGTCGGTTCCTACCGCTGCAGACGAAGCCAGGGGAGGTCCAGGAGCTCCGGGCCATGTTCCATGCCCGAGAAAACTGCCAAGACCTCAGAATACGACAACCGTATCCAGCTGCATGGAGAGATGTTCCCTTCCCACCAAAGTATAAACCATTCCACATCAATCCATCTGATGGGAAGACCTCTGCAAGTCGGTACGTCACGTACTTCGAGGTCACCACCGACCATCTGCCCCATGATGATGCCATCCTTACACGATTATTCGTTGGGGCATTGGAAGGAGTCGCCTTCGACTGGTAGCGTAACCTGCCAGACAACTGCATCCACTCCTTCGCCAGCTTCAAACGCATGTTCTTGGAGAGGTTCTACGAAGTAGGACAGGACGTCACAATGTCCACCCTCATGGACGTCGTTCAAGGGGAGAAAGAGCTGACAAGGAACTATATTGAGCGGTTTCGCCAAACTGTAATGAAGCTGCCGTCTGGTAACCCAGATTCCTCCTTAATTGAAATTTGCCAAAAGAGACTGCTTCCAACAATCAGCCTCTGGATGGGCGAAAGTCAATTCAAGGACTGGAAGACGTTTATCATCAGTGCCACAAGCGTCGAAGAACGATTGAAGAAGGCTCGCCAACTGGGATTGCACATCTCAGAGGGAGAGGACAATGGCAAGCGTCCCAACGCCAACAACAACAATGGAGGTAGCTCCACCAACAATCGGGACAACAAGGGCAAGCAGGCTATGGTGGCCGATACATCACAGAAACCTGAGCCAAAACCGGCAGACAAGCAATGGCCACAAATGACCTACTCCTTCGAAGACGGCCACATCAAACCCATCTTGGACATGCTCATACAAGGAGACAGAATTCAGCTCCCTCCGCTAAGACGGGAACCTCGGCCGGCAGAAACAGAGAGCCCAAAGTACTGCCATTACCATCGCTACGTCCACCATGCTACACACGATTTCTACCAACTGAAATGGTACATCCAACACCTCATCGATTCGAATGCTCTGGCCATCGATTTTGAAGAGGTAACTGTGGCAGCCAATATGGTATCAGTACAATTTGGCAGCTTCTCTTCAACCGAAACTCAAGACGGCGTGGTCCCCATTCCTCTAGCGACAATGGAGATTGCTAATCTTCCACCTCCCCGAGATCAGGCTGCTGGTCTAGTGCCCCTCACCACATCACGAGGGGAGGTCATGTGGGTCCATCCAGACTTGGTATATGAAGTGATTCAGTCCACACCATCTTCCATTCGCAAGAGAAAGAGTGGAAAAGTCAGATCCTACCGCACAATCTTGGCAGATATCGAAGAAGTCACAGCCGTCGTCACTCGGTCTGGGGCACAGTCCCAACCTGTGGCTGATAACACGGCTGAAGATCATCAGCCCGCTACAACTGACGGTCCGGGACCTTCTCAGCCTCCGACGACCGACAAGCCTAGGCCGAAGGAGACTCGCTTTGACAAATCCCTCCGAAAAGAGGCACCGCAGGGGCTGGAGAGGCCCTACAACTTCGACATCTTGGCGCAATTGGCCAACACACCGGCCAAATTGTCATTATACGAGCTTCTGAGACTCTCAAAGGATGTTCGAGCGGCTTTGAGCGACGTACTCCAAAATGTCGACGCATACCTGGCTCAGGTCAACCTCACGGGAGAGAACCCGCCTGCAGATCTCCAAGACAGCGCTTGTACGGGAGTGATGTCCAACATTGTCTTCACTCCGCAGGATATGCTCATCAAAACCAACCTGCATGATCGCCCGTTATATTATACTGGATACATCGACGACGTAAAGGTGGATCAGATGCACATTGATCCTGGTTCTTCCACAAGCATCATCCCGAAGGGTCTGTTACATCATCTCCGCATTCCTATGCATCGCCTGACGCCAACAAGCACCGCCATCAGCGGTTTCAATTCGGGCAGGAGCTACCCGATTGGAAAGATTCGCTTGAAGTTCCAAATTGGCGATCTTCACTCAGAAGTAACTTATTATGTCATAGACGCAGACACTTCCTACAACATCCTCTTGGGGCACCCTTGGATACACGATTATATGATCGTGCCTTCCATGTTGCACCAATGCTTCAAGTATGTCGACAAATACGGCTTCGTGAGGACTGAATTTGCCGACATCGATCCCTTCAAAGGGGTCGAATCCTACTACTCAGACTCCTGTCTATACGAAAAGTCGAGGAGGCACCTTGGTGAAGGAGATGTGCAAGCTCGTACCGAGACGACCACAGGATCAGAAGAACCCCTAACAATCCACCTCCAAGCTCGCAAACCTGGAAAGTCCGTACCCCTTACAGCCACTCTGCGTAAGGACGCAATCAGCCTCTCGGCACAAGAAGAGCAAATGATAATCCTGCTGCTAAGGTCTGCCCAAGTGCCAAGGCCCACAACGGAGCCACTAACAATCAGACTGCCAAGAGTCAGCCAGCCACAAATGGAGAAGATTAATCCCTCCGACAAACTAATGACGATACGCCTTTCCAAGAAGAATTGCCACCCCGATGCAAGGTCTGGGGCTTCTAGCGAACCAACAACTCCCCGCCCAGCATCAGGTGCCAAACTGGGGGTCGCTAGTTTGCCAACGACTCCATATTCTGCTCCATCGACAGAACCCCTGACGATCAAGCTGCCCAGGTCGTCCTCTTAGTCTTCATTTATACAGGGGGTAGCCGAAGAAGAACCGAAGCTAGCCAAGTATGTGGCTGCCCACACTGATGTTCCCTCCGCAGATGATGTAATCCCGCTAGAAAAGATACCTTACTTCATCAATAAAGGGCTATCTTTGAACTACCTCGAGCTTTATAAGCTTTGTATAATGTACGCTATGGAACACGGTATAGGCACTCACCTACACACACTGGTGATGAATATTTACACCGCAAACCAGCTTATCCTAGTGGAAGACGCTTACCGCATAATCGAGGGAGGGGACCATCCAATCATCTTCGGCCGGAAGGACGACCCGCAGCCCTTCACCATAGAGAAGGTCGATCTCGAATCAGATGCCGGAAGACTGCCGCTTTACCTGTATAGCCCCCAATCCACATATCTCATGCAAAAACATGGGTATGATCTGGAGACTACGCCAGGTTTGAACTACGGCACCGGGCGACGATTATCTCTAAAGCTACCAGTCCCGGTTGGCAAACCACGGGACTACTACAGCAAGACCCGGTATGGATTAGGGTATGTTACGCCTACAACGACCCCTGAAAGTTCAGATGAGGAATACGAATGGCATTAACATTCAACCGGGTCACCAACTTCTGATTCAGACACCAGCATCGGAGACGTATTCAGACAAGTCCTGTCAATCAACATGGCATTCACCGACGCTTATGAAGAAGATGAAGACATTTCTGAAATCCTCGAGTTAAAATGGGAAAATCGGTTCGAACAGAGAGAACCTCCTACTGAAGACGAAGTTATACAGGTCGACCTCGGCGACGAATCTTCTCCAAAACCAATCTTCGTCAGTAAAAGCCTGACAGACGGAGAGCGAGAGTCGCTACTGAAACTTGTCAAAGAATATATTGATATGTTCGCCTGGAGCTATGAAGACATGTCAGGATTAAATCCTAATATTGCTCTTCACAAACTCAACATTCGGCCAGATGCAAAGCCAGTCAAACAACAACAACGACGCTTCCGCCCGGGCATCATGGATGCTATCGAAGCCGAAGTCAACAAACTGATAGCCAGCGGCTTCATTCGTGAGGAACAACATTCGGATTGGGTCGCCAACATAGTACCAGTCCTCAAGAAGAATGAGAAGATTCAAATCTGTATCGACTTCCGCAATCTGAACGAGGCATGTCCCAAAGATGAATTCCCCCTCCCTATCACAGACATCATGATCGACAACACATGCGGCTTCGAACGTATGTCATTCATGGATGGCTTCTCGGGGTACAACCAAATCAAGATGTCTCCTAACGACGAAAAACATACATCATTCCGAACACCGATTGGCACATACTGCTACACAGTCATGCCTTTCGGTTTAAAGAATGCTGGCACCACATATCAAAGAGCCATGAGTATCATCTTCAGAGACCACTTACGCAAGACGGTGGAGTGCTATGTTGATGACATCGCCGTCAAGAGTCGCTGTAAGGAAGACCATCTCCAGGATCTGAGGACGGTATTCGACCTAATGCGAGCACACAACCTGAAGATGAATCCTACAAAATCTTTCTTGGGCATATCTAGTGGAAAGTTCTTAGGTTTCATCATCACCGCCCAGGGTATCCATGTAGACCCTAAAAAGACGAAAGCAATCATGGAGATGGATCCTCCGAGAAATCTCCGAGAACTTCGAGGCCTCCAAGGGAGGCTAGCTTACATCAGGAGGTTCATTTCTAACCTCTCCGGGCGATGTCAGCCATTCATCCATCTCATGAAGAAGGGCGTCTCATTCGTATGGGACGAAGAATATCAGCGTGCCTTCCACAGCATCAAAGAATATTTGTCGAACTCTCCAGTCCTGGTGGCCCCGGTTGCTGGAAAACCATTCCTGCTCTATGTACGAGCAATAGAGCATTCCCTCGGCGCTCTGCTAGCATAAAACAATGATGCAGGCCATGAACAAGCCATATACTACCTCAGTCGAATGATGATCGGGCCAGAGCATCGATATACCGCCGTAGAGAAGGAATGCCTCGTCCTGGTGTTCGCCATTCAGAAGACGCGGCACTATGTCACAGGACAAACCATACATGTGATCTCACGAGTCAATCCTCTCAGGGTCCTCATGACTAAACCAGGGGCACTCAGCTCTCGCCTCGCAACATGGGCAATATTGCTGTCCCCCTATCACATGATCTTCGTCTCGCAAAAGGCTGTTAAAGGTCAAGCTCTGGCAGACTTTTTAGCAGCCCACCCAGGCTCAGAGTCGTCCAAAATATATAAAAAAAATCCCAGACAAGGTTGCCGACTCGCATGCAACTTCTCACGATGATATATGGCAAATGTTCTTCGACGGCGCCTCAAGGATCGGACCTAAGGACAACATCGTCGTCGGAGTCGGGGTGGTACTGGTCTCTCCTTCCGGATTGGTGATTAACCGCGCTTACTCTCTTACAGAGCCCTGCTCTAACAACGTGGCCGAGTACAACGCTTTGGTCATTGGCCTCCAACTTGCAAGAGAGTTGGGGGTAGAATATCTTGAAGCATACGACGATTCTCAGTTAATCGTCAATCAGATTCGGGATTCTTACGAGGTTCGCCATGAAGACATGATCCCGTATCACCAAATAGCAATCAACATCATTGCGTCATTCGAGGGGTTCTTCATCGAATACGTTTCCAGACTCCGAAATATCAAAGCCGATGTCCTAGCTGGCCTTGCCGCTTCCCTAGCAGTTCTGAACTATGCTCGCCAATCCTTGGATGTGATAGGCCACGAACTGGTCTGTCCCAAGAACAATGTTCAATTCGTGGCGAGTTATTCCGCTCAGACGATCGACGAAGTCCCAGACTGGAGACAACCATTCATTGACTTCGTAGTCTACGACATCCTCCCCGAGAACTCAAAAGAGGCCACCTCTATCCGAAGGCGTTCTCTTAGATTCTTCTACGATACAGAGACGAAAATGCTGTATCACCGATCCTACGATGGATTATTGCTTCGATGTCTATCAAACGCAGAAGCCATAGAAGCCGTACGCGAAGCTCATGACGGTGTCTGCGGGGCCCATCAGCCTGGCCCTAAATTGTAAGACCGTCTTCGTCGAATGGGCTACTACTGGCCCACGATGGGAGCAGATGCGATAGACTATACAAGAAAGTGCAAAGCTTGCCAAGTCCATGCGGACTTCATCCACCAACCTTCCGAATTTCTACATTCGACAGTGGCATCCTGGCCATTCGAAGCAGGGGAAATGGATATTATCGGTCCGATTACTCTACCTTCCTCCCGAGGACATTGCTTCATACTCGCAATCACAGATTACTTCTCCAAATGGACGGAAGCTGTCCCGCTTGCAGAAGTAAAAACTTCAAACGTGATCAGCTTCCTCAAGCATTACGTCATCTATCGCTTTGGACTGCCCCGAAGGATCATCCACGATAATGGTCCGCAGTTTGCAAGCCACGCCTTCTATCGGTTCTGCGACAAGCACCGCATCCAGAATATTGCTTCAACGCCATACAATCCAGCAGCGAATGGGTTGGCAGAAGCATTCAATAAAACAATCATCAAACTTCTCAAGAAGTTCGTATCGTCCAACAAACGTGACTGGAACGAGAAGCTTGGTGAATGCTTATGGGCATACCGTACTACAGTCCGAACAGCCACTGGAATATGCCGTTTTCCCTGGTGCATGGGAGTGAGGCAGTCCTCCCGTTGGAAACTAAAATACCCTCACTCCGTGTCGTCCTTACTTACCAATTGACGACGGATGATAACTATCATCGCCGACTACAAGATTTGGAGGCCTTAGATGAAGAGCGCCTCCTGGCTCAGTAACGGATCGAGCTATATCAAGTACGCATCTCCAGAGCATTCAACAAGAAGGTTAAAATCAGAACATTCCAAGTGGGCGATCTCGTTCTGGCAGTCCGGAGGCCGATGGTCATGACTCACAAGACCGCTGGCAAATTTTAGCCAAAATAGGAAGGTCCGTTTATCATTGAGGCCGTATTCTCCAACGGTACTTACCGCCTCGTAAAACAAAACAGAGACTTGCTTATGTTGCCCGTCAACGGCAAATTCCTGAAGAAATATTATGTCTAAATGAAATTTTCTAGATCATCGAGTCATGTACCCGCCGGTACCGCTGAACTCATATCACATTTTCCAGATTGCTGAGTTACGTACCCGCTGGTACCGCTGAACTCATATTCCAAATTCCAGATTATTAAGTCATGTACCCGCCAGTACCGCTGAACCCACATTCACAATCCCAGATTATTGAGTCATGTACCCGTCGATACCGCTGAACTCATATCCAAAAAATTCCAGATTATTGAGTCACGTACCCTCCCGTACCGCTGAACTTACAATCTTCCAGATTATCGAGTTATGTACCCGCAGGTGCCTCTGAACTCACATTTCGGTCACTCTTTCAGATAGTAAGTCATGTATGACCATACCTCTGAACTTTCTTCCTGAAAGAGATCCTCCCTCATGATCCACTACCCGCACTCCCAGTGCACAAAAAGGGTAACAGATCCACAAATTTCCAAAACGGCCATGTCGATGTTACCTCTGAGTCGTTTCACTTCCGCCAAAAATAAATCACCCCTTTATATAGAACTTCCATGTCCTCATTACCTCTGAGTCGTTTTATGTACCCTCCTTCATTGAGCCCACTCCTGCCATGTCCTCATTACCTCTGAGTGGGAAGGCTCCGTCGAAGAAACCTTCATGCTTGCCATGTCCTCATTACCTCTGAGTAAGTATGTTGATTCCTTTTCGACTTATTATCCGTACCCACAACCGGAGTACGCCAAGGATAATAGGTCCACAAATATCCTCCGTTGAGTCTACTCCTGCCATGTCCTCATTACCTCTGAGTAGGAAGACTCTACGGTAAAACCCTCATACTTGCCATATCCTTATTACCTTTAAGTAAGTATGTTGGTTCCCTTTGCATCCTGTTATCCGTATCCTAAGACAGGGTACGCCAAGGATAATAGGCCCACAAATATCCTTTGCTAAGTCTCTTAGTACAGGCCCATCATTCTGCATCATGCCCCGGGAGCCCAGCTGCTCCATGGCATTCTCTCTCACGATACCCGGAACGTCCATGATCACCTTGCCATGAAATTGTTCTAGGTATCCCCATCAAACTTGTTATTCGTACCCAAAACCAAGGTACGCCAAGGGTAACAGGTCCACAAATAAGTCCCCCATTCGGGACAAACGCCACCATAACACCACAAGCACAACAGGCAGTACAAATAAAGGATGGAATAAAACATACTCTTTTATTTGGAAGCCAAAAAAGCATTACATGTTATGGGACCACGTCCCTCTCAAAAAAGAAAAAACAAAAAGAAGGGGAACAAAAACAAAAGGAAGAAAAAGGCCGACTATAGTTCGGCACTAAACAATTCCAGAAGGCGGTTTCTCACTAAGGTAGACCCCCGCTCAAGTCGTTGTCTAGCTCGGCGCTCAGCCTCCTGGGATAACCGCTCCCCATTATCCAAGTCTATGAGTGTCCGCCAGTCGTCTTCCAACTTCTTCAGGGCAATTTCCCGGTCAGCCGAAGCTTGATTAACTCTGTCAGCCTCCTGGATAATTAGCCCCCTGTCGATACGGGCAGCCTCGAGCTCAGACTCAAAGAAAGCTAACTTCCTCTGAAGCTCAAGGATCTGCTCCCGCGTGTCAGTGATCCCGCGGGAGGCAGTCGCTTCCCGAGCCGTAACATCTTCACTCTCATGGCTCAATTGATCATATCGATCAGATAAATCGCGGAGGTCCTTTAGTATGGCCGACCTGGTTTTATCTCGAGCAGCCCTTGCCTTCTCTATAGCAGCTGTGAGGGAACCACGCTCCTGATCTATAGCAGTAGGCAGATCAGCCTGCCGCAATACCTGAAGCTGGGCCACCAGCTGATCAGTCTCCAGTAATTTTGCCTCCAGAAGTGCAGCCACCCCTGCCCCACCGGGAAGGGCCTTAAGGATATCAATTTGACCCTGGACGCATTGCCGGGCTAAGATGAAAGAGGTCCTTCTGTCCACAGCAGCCTCTATCCCCCTTTTCAAGTGACGATAAAAGCTGTCGACCACGTCCTGTAAAGCTTCGTCCAGGACCTCTGTAGAGGACGGCGTCAGAGGAAGCGTGGCCGGCAACATCGAAGGAGTTATGCTAGAAATTGCCACCAAGAGGACAAATTCTGAGCAGAACGATGCGCGGATAGCGGCTAACTCTTTCTCTGCCACCCGAAGAGCCTGGACACTTGGTAGGGCGGAGAGATCGACTCTCGGAGCCGCCCAAGCAGAGGAAGATGCAAGGACCATCGTCCCCTGCCCTGGCTGTCCCATCACCTGACTTGTCGAACTCGAGCCCACGGAAGGCCCATCAAGACGAGCCGGAAGGGGAGGGGGTACGCTCCTCTCCGCCAGTGCTCCTTTGGCAGAGTCTGTCTCAACAATGGCCATCATCGGCCCTGAAGAGGCAGGACCTGCATGTCCATAACAACAATCAATCGACGTGACCCGAAGGATGTGATGATAGAGCAGATAGGCCTCCTCGCAAGTTAAGATTCGGCTTATCTTACCAAGGTAGGAGCATAGAGGCTGCAGCTCGCTCACAGCTAGCATGGTCTCCTCACCCGCGATCTTCCAGTTAAATTCGACCGGTTCCTCTGTCCCAGCCACCTCGAAGGGAGAGGCAACTCGATCAGCATTATCTTGATGGAATTCAGCAATTTCAGGAGCAGGCTTACCGGAGCCCCCGTCATCCCGAGTCACGACCTCGGCAACTTGAGATTCCTCTTCTTCTGACACCTACAAGAGGGAAGGAAGATGATTAAAATCAATGCTAGAAGAAAGAAAGAACCGGTAGCGATTTGTTTACCTCTGATGTGGGGTCAACTTCCTCGCCTCTTTCCCTGATAGTTAACTTACGGTATCTGGTCACAGCCAGTTTTCGGGAGCGAAGAATACCGCCAATATGAGAAATTTGCCTGCTACGCTTTCATACAGGGCCTGGTGTAACGGGTGGCCGATCTGCTGTCATCTCATCTGGCAAAACAGGCGTCTGATCCGCCCCAACATCTTCCAATGGAAGGGAAGAATCATCTGCATCATGCTCGTCGCCCTCATCATCCGCAGTAGTGGAGTCCGAATCTGGCACTTCGACTCTATTCTTCCTCTTCCTCGTCTTGCCCCCCTGGGACCTCTCCTCCAGGCCGGTACCAACAATAAAACTGGCACCCGGGTTAAAACCGACAGGGGCTTGTTTGCCATGACATGGTACAGAGCCGCCATATATAAAATCTCTACCGGCGCCTTAATAGCAGGGACCGAGAAAATGGTACGGGTATGGAATGTATCATAGTAGTGCCAGGCCCTGATGCCGTCAAGAAGGCTACCTTCAAAACCCAGACAAGAGCTGGGACTGTCTAAAAAAATTTGGCTGTATCCAAACTGTCGGGCAAACCTGCTGGGCAGATAAGGCTCCAGAAAGACAGTATTGCGGTTGCGATACACCAGATGAGCGGGGCGGATGTTACGCAGCCACAGGAGCATCTGGCCGTCCAAAAGCAAAGGAGGCCCAATACCATCGAGATGTACAGCCGCTATTTCCTCAGCAGTAAAACGAGGGATAGATACAAAAATATTATACATATCTGCCCTCGCCAGCGCCGTTCGGCAAGCGCACATGGTCTCACACTCCCAAGACTCATTACGATAACGGAAGATAAAAGCGTCATCGTCAGTTATGCCGTCTTCAGAGCCTGGTCTCATCAAAGACGGATAATGCATCAGCAGCCACCCCATCAGATAATGATAGGGCAGCTCAGTCCGTTCAAAATCTTTTGTCACATCGCGGGCGATGACCTTGGACGTAAAAGTACGAAGGCCACGGTGTATGCTGCACACCATGGCCGGGAGGAGAGCTAGCTTGACTCGCGAAACTAACTTCACAGCCGGAAGGATGAAATTACGACTGATTCTTTCGATAGAACCAGCTCCTCCCGAGACTACATAATTTCACAGCCATACCATCAAGAATCCCGCCAGGAGCGCTTTCTCTGACGGTTCTTGGGTATCCTGATAAAAAAAAACAAAAGAGTCGGTTTTACTCCCGAATCTGTCACTAGTGGTGGCCACCCTCTTGGCCGACGACACCAAAGTTTGAACCGCCTCCCGGAATTGAGGACGTCGGGAAGTAACTCAACCTGAGGCACCCATCGTGAAGAGATAGCGCACCCAGTCCTTGGTGTGGGGAGCATTTCCTTTCGAGCTGCTGTCCTTTTTGGTTATCTGCTGACATGTGCTATAGTGGCAAAATATCTCTTGATAAATAGCCACGAAGCCTGGATACCGTCCATCCAACTCTTTGAACTCCTCATTCGTGGAAGTGTACGCCT
Organism: Iris pallida; assembly: GCA_029216955.1. NCBI lineage: Eukaryota > Viridiplantae > Streptophyta > Magnoliopsida > Asparagales > Iridaceae > Iris > Iris pallida. The sequence continues at coordinate 18,408,329 of JANAVB010034619.1, forward strand.
CAAAAGCTTCGTCCCTCCAAGGAAGTTTGGAGGCCGTGGGTAAAACCCCTAAATTTCTACTATATATTTATTTTTTTATTTTTTTGTACTATTTTAATTTTTGTACGTCGCGTAGTCGTATTGTACAGTGCGCGCAAATTACGTTTATTCGTGAATGCTCGACGAGTATGAATATGTGCGAGCGTACATATTTTTGGAAAAATATTTATTTTAATATTTATTTGTATTTATATATTTTTAAAAATTATGAAAAGTATCGTATTGGGATGACCAAATCTTATTATTATTTTTATTTAATTATAAAAGGCTAACATATTTAATAGTAGCAATTTAGAAAACTATTTTATGCAAATATTCTTAACATGAGGTACATAAATTTTATTCCTATATATAATTTCATTTTTGAAATTATTATATTAATATTTTATTATTTAAAAAGTTATTTAAAAATATTATTATTTTCGAAATTATTATTATTGGTATTTTTGAAAATATATTTGAAATTATTGTGGCCATTTTAAATCTCGATTTAATTTCATGGATTTATTTTAAATAGTTAAAAGATAGAATTTATACTTAAATTTGTAGGCCTTAAAAATGAAAGTCACGCTGAGTTGATCAGAACAAAGTCTAAAAGTCACGCTGAGTTGATCAGGACAAAGTCTAAAAGTCACGCTGAGTTGATCAAGACGATGTTTAAAAGTTACGCTGGGAGACAGCTCATCATTTGTCAGAGTGTCATTATGACTGACAGCACGACAGTCAAAGAATGTCTCCTCGTATGCCACGTATACACGGAACTCGAGAGATCACAGCCGACTATTGCGTGACTTTCGAAATCTTCTTCAACAAGACTCAGCCTTCATCAAGTTAGCGTACCAAAAGAGCTTACTGTTATTTAATGCAACTGACAAGGCAATCACTATCAGAGATTTTTTGTCAGTCGAGGTACGTCGAATCAAGACAGCTGGTAGTCCTGCCTCAAGTCTGCGTATATTTTGAGCTTTCCGTCTCAAGTCTGCGTGGATTCTGAAGCTTTTTGCCCCAAGTCTGCGTGGATTTTGAAGCTTTTCGTCCCAAGTCTGCGTGGATTCTGAAGCTTTCTGCCCCAAGTCTGCGTGGATTCTGAAGCTTTTTGCCCCAAGTCTGCGTGGATTTTGAAGCTTTCCGTCCCAAGTCTGCGTGGATTCTGAAGCTTTCTGCCCCAAGTCTGCGTGGATTCTGAAGCTTTCTGCCCCAAGTCTGCGTGGATTTCGTTTTCAACAAGCCTGCGTGGATTTCATCAAATTGGAGTACGTGGCAGCCATGCCACCGATCTCTCACTTGCGTGTCCTGTAACTTGCATACGACTCATGCATGATTGCCATGTGTCCAACAGTTACAGGCCACGTCCAGTAACTGCTCATAACCTTGCGTATGTTAAATCCTGCATGATTTTCAACTATGCACAGGCTGTGAAGACAGTTATCTTTTCAGTTATTGTTGACTCTATAAATAGAGTTCTTTTTCTCATTCATTGTACAGATACACAGATATCTAAATTGCTGTTGAAATTTTGAGAGCTTTTCTTCTTCGCATCGTCCAAGGGATAAAGCGATCGTCTTCTAGATCGGATTCCTACAGTTGTAATTTTCCCAAAAACACAATAAATAAAGTGAATTTATTTATGGAAAATAAATTGGCGACTCTGCTGGGGAAAACTATCTCCTCTTCTGAGATGGCAACAACTCAATGCAACACTTCGTCAGTCGGCTCGACGAAGAAGGTGATATCGATCCAATTCGATCAACTCGCCTACGAAGAAATGCAGCGGGCTAAGGGTGGCAAGCCCACTTCAGCCTCCATCACCACTGCCAAGTCGAAGGGACGATCTATCTACGTCCCTAAGAATCTGTTGGCAACCAATGGCGAAGTTTCTGCCACAGTGTCTACTCCTAACACTGGCAAGGACTCTACTACAAGCACGCACGCTCTTGTGTGCTCGAAGATGACAGTAGTCGAAAGTCACGCTAACAGCACTGGCTCCTTAGCTAAGCCTGTTCCAGCGTGCAATCTCAAAGTCAAAAGTCACGCTAATAGCACTGGCTCCTTAGCCAAGCCTATTCCAGCGTGTAATCTCAAAGTCGAAAGTCACGCTGGTAACACTGGCTCCTTAGCCAAATCTGTTCCAGCGTGTATTTCTAAATTCAAAAGTCACGCTAATAACACTGGCTCCTTAGCCAAATCTGTTCCAGCATGTATTTCCAAGTCAAGTCTTTCTGACTCAGTATGCGTACCAAAATCTGGCTCTTTAGCCAAGACTTTATACGCTGACAATTCTGGCTCCTTAGCCAAATTGTCACCAGCATACTCCAAGAAGAATAGCTCTTTAGCTATCTCTTCTTCTTTGCCAAGTTCTACTAGAACTGGGGGTGGTCTTGCTAAAGTTCCTTCATAAATGGCTCATAAAGTCCCTTCGAAAAGAAATAACTCTTTAGTTGTTTCTTCTGCTCCTGTAGTATTTACTTCAGGAACAGCTTTGACTGACAGTTTTGTTAGTCAAAGAAAAGGAGATGGTCTTTTGACTACTCTTCCTTCTAGACATTCTATGTCTCAAAACTTGAATAAGTCTAAGAAGAAACATTTCTTAATGTCTTCTTCTACGACTTTTTCGAATTGGGCACAGAATTTGTCTAAGAAAGAGGCTCTGTTACCAACTCCTAATCAAGGGGGTGGTTTAACTCTTCCTTCTCTGCAAATATCCAGATCAATAGAAAAAAAACTCTAAGTATCTAAAACCAATGTTTTACCTCCAACTGATCTAAGAACAAAACTTAATCAAACCCGTTTGGAAAGCACTTCTGGTGTCAAAAAACCATACCAAACGGGAACAAAAACAAGAGATCCAGATGCAGAGTATGCTAGAAATTATGTAGCTCAGATTAATCACTCTCTATATAATCAAGAGCCATCAAGACCCAAGAACCGGAAATATATTCTTAAAAATACACAAAGAATGTTCTCTGATGTACCTCAATCTTCATAGACAGATTTACGAGAATATCTTCAACAGAAGAGAAGGAATAATTCTGTGTCAATGGATCATGACCATGCTGAATGTGAATTCCAGCCAAAAGTCATAATTCAATGCAGATGTCAATCAATGGATCCGGACCATGCTGATATGAATGTGACTTCTAACCGAAAGTCATAATGCAATACAGATGTCAAACTAAACGACAATCTGTCTTTAACCAGATTCAGTGTGAACCTATGCCTGATGAAGATAAACCTCTGTTTGCTTCTGTCAATATGACCACTCGGGATACTGGGGGTAGAACTGATAGTCAAGATGGAGTATACAGAGGCACCAGAGCAAAAGTCCTGGCTTCTAGTCAAAGAACTTCTGTTTCTGAAGATGATTCTGAATTTCTTGGAGAATCCAACTTCCCACCTCTTCCTACTAGGAGTAGCTCTCCTACAAATGACTTTGATACACAAAGCAATGATTCAGAACATACAACATCCACTAATTCATCAATAATCCCTCATACAGTCGTGACTTATATGGTCGATGGGAATACTGATGAACCTTCTTCTTCCTTGACTCCTCAAGAACAAAGAATTGCTTCTTTGGAACAACAAATGAAATCTATGGCTGATACTATGAAGTCGATGTATGAACTCATGGCAACCCAGTTGCAAAATCGACAGACTGTACCAGATGCCATACCAATTGACACTGGTGTAAGTCCAGTATATGTTCCTCCAGCAGTACAATCCAATACTCCTGGGCAAGCTCCACCAGTTCTTAGCCACTCTGGAGCTGGGGGTAGTGCTTACAATGCTGTTCCTCCTCCCAACTATTCTCTACAGGCTACAACTCCACAATCCTCCGGAGTTGTTACTGAAGAATTGAGGAATCTCCGAACTCAATTTGAGGCATTCAAACAGAAGGATAGTTTACAAAGGTTAGGCATCAAGCAACCTTATCCAATAGAATGGAAGCAAGTATCGTATCCTCCTAAATACAAGCCTCCTACTATCTCATTCTATGATGGAACCACTTCTCCGAGTCAATTTATTAATCACTTTGAAGTGATGACTGACCAGCTGCAACCAAGTGACGCCCTCCTTACTCGGGTGTTTGTCGGATATCTCAAAGGAACGGCTTATGAATGGTATAGAAGTCTCCCGGATGGGTGTATTACCTCATTTGCCGGTTTCAAACAAATGTTTCTTGAACGGTTCTATGAAGGGCTCAATGACATGACTATGTCTGCTCTTATAAGAATCAAGCAAAAAAATAATAAAACTACAGAGGAATTCATTGAACGGTTTCGAAGAGAAGCTCTGAAGATGCCTCTTGGAACTCCTGATGCTGTCACCATCGACACATGTAAATCAAATTTGTTGTCAATCATCAGCATGTGGACAGGATCTACTCAATTTCAAGATTGGCCTTCCTTCATAGTTAGTGCCAAAGCCGCAAAAATTAGTGCTGAAACTTTCAAAGGTTTAGGAGTACAGATGACTCCCAAAGAAACAGGTCAAAGTACTAACAATAATGCTAAATCCAATACTCGCAAGGGAAAAGAAACCCTTGAAGTTAATCTTCAGAGTAAAGATGCATCAATTGTTCAAACTCCTCCTGCCTCTACAAATCAACAACCAAGAGCACCTCGCCCCAAAGAAGAATACTCTTTTGATGACGATGATGTCCTTGGTATATTTGAATGTCTGCTGAAAGGTAATAAAATACAATTACCTGAAATCAAGAAACCTGATAAAGCTGGTAAGACGGATCATCCTAAATACTGTCCATACCACAGAATGTTGGGTCACACAATTCGTACATGTTATGTACTGAAAGGAAAGATCCAGGAAATGATTAAATCTGGAGCTATCTCTCTTACTCCGAAAGAGAAGACCGTCACCTCCAACGTCGTCTCTATGCAATTTGAAGATTTCCCTCCTTAACTCCTTGAAAGCGAGATCGTTCCTATTCCCAAGGCAACTCTTGAAATAGTGAATATTCCTCCTCCACAGTCTGAAGGATTAGTACCAATCACTATGGAAACATGAGAAATCATATGGATTCATCCTGATCTAGTAGCAGATTTTGAATCTCCTCCTCTTCAAAAGACTACTTCCTGAAAATCTAAGAAGGCTGGGAAAACTAAATCATGTCATATGACTTCTTTCGGATCTACTCCCGACACAGAATCAAAAGATAAATCAGAAGCACTTGCTGGTGCTACTAGAACAGGGAAACCTTATCTAAAGGATTATTCCAAGAGTCCTGAGGATACTCCTGATATACCTCCTCCTGACAAAGATGCTCCTAATGGTCCTCTTGAAGAAGAATCATCCACAGCACCTGTTCCTTCAACTGAACCGGTTGTACCTACTCCTTTCAAGCCCACAGCTCTTGAGAAAGGCAAACAACAGGCTCGATTTGATAAGCCAATCAAGAAGTCCCCTCCTCTTGGGCTTCAGAAACCTTATAACTTCGACATTCTAGCTCAACTTGCTAATACTCCAGCTAGAATGTCTCTCTTTGAACTTCTACGTCTTTTTAAAGAGACTCGGGAGACGTTAAGTGAGGCACTTCTTCAGGCTGACTCTTGTCTTGCACAATTAAAGAAGCCAGATGAAGAACCTGCCACTTGCTTATATTGCAACAGTGTATTGGAGATTATCCCAAATATCACCTTTACACAAGACGATATGCTACTGGAGGATAATCGACATGATCGGCCTCTCTACTACACCGGTTATATCGATACGATGAAGATAGATCGTATCCTCATTGATCCAGGGTCTGCTATAAGTATAATGCCAAAGAGTCTGCTGGATGAATTAAAAATCCCTCTTCACAAGCTTTCCAAGACGGTTACTACTATCCTGGGATTCAATCAAAGCCAAAGCGAGCCTTTGGGAAAGATTCATCTGAAACTTCAGATAGGCGATTTCAGATCCAAAGTCACTTTTTATGTGATCGAGATCATGGGATCTTATAATCTCCTTTTGGGGAGGCCTTTTCTTCATGAAAATAAAGTGGTGCCTTCTACTCTTCATCAGTGTTTTAAATACATTGACAGCAATGGAAGAGTACAAAAGGAAGTTGCTGATATAAATCCTTTCCATGGGGTTGAAGCTTATTTCAATGATTCTCGGATGTACAAAGAAGAATATACAAGGGTGATACAAGCTATGGAGAAAGAGGATCCGCAAAATAAGACCTTGATAATTCCTGTTAAAGGTCGAACTACTCAGCAACAATCTCCTAAACCCTCTGGAGAAAGTTCTTTCATTATTCCAGTGAGCAGACGGATCTCTCCATTACCTCAGTCGTCCACTCAAGATACACTGATCATTCCTGTCAGTGGGCGTACTACAGTTCCTGTATCTTCACATATAAAACAGGATACTCTGATAATCCCTGTTGGAGGGAGGACTACTCTTCCATCTCAGGTTTCAAGGGAGCTCACCTCTTCTGAGCCATTTGTTATCGATCTTAATCGAAACAAAACTTTCTCTCGTTCTTCTTCCCCCCCTTTAGTCATTGATTTGGCTAAGATTTCTAAGGCTCGGCCTTCTTCCAATATAAATACTGCTACTTTTAATTTTAATGAAAAGTCTCCATCTTTGCAGTATATTGATGTGTGTAATCATGTTCAAGTTATTTGCATTTGTTAGATGACTTAAGAACAATAACCATAGAAGTTGTACAGACTTTTCATACAGACGTATCCCTAGAATCAGTACAAACTTCATACTTTCTGGTTCCTAGTAGAAAGCCAGGAGACATTCCAATATTCTTCTACAAAGGGCCCCAGAATCCTCCTGATTTAGAAGATGATGACAAAAATGATGATACTGGAAGATTACAACTATGTCGTTATAGTCAGCAATCTAAATACATTATTAAGAATATGGGCTATGACTTTAGAACTGGCCTTAATAATGGAAAAGGAAGAAAAATGTCTGTGCGGATTCCTCCTCTGAAATATGGGAGGACGAAATACGGATTGGGTTATATTGCCCCTACTCCCTTTATCAATACTATCCATGAAGATCCCGAATTTGACGAAGATAAGAGATCTGATTCTTCTAGTACTACCTCTTGGAATTCTGATACAAGTATTGGTGACTTCCACTACAACATTCTGTCTTCCAACATGGTCTCCATTGACGGTTCTGAAGAAGATGATGAAAACGAAGACGAGTTTGAAATCTCACCTGAATCAAAACAATGGGCCCAAAGGTTAGATAATCAATGGGAGTTCCGATTCGAGCAAAAAGAACCTCCGACTGAAGACAAACTTGTTCAAATAGATGTTGGTGAAGAGGGATCCCCCAAACCAATATTCATTAGTGAAAGTCTTTCAGAAACTGATAAGCAAGACATGATCAAACTTATTCGTGAATACATCGATGTCTTCGCTTGGAGTTATGAAGATATGCCAGGACTTGATCCACAGATAGCAACTCATAAACTCAATATCATGCCGAATGCTAAACCGGTCAAACAATAACAGCGACGATTTCGTCCAGACATTATGGATGCAATTGAAGCTGAAGTCAATAAACTCATGGCCTCTGGGTTTATTAGGGAGGAACAACATCCCGATTGGGTGGCTAATATAGTTTCTGTCCTTAAAAAGACTGGGAAGATTAGAGTATGCATAGACTTCCGCGATCTCAATACGGCATGTCCTAAAGACGAATTCTCTCTACCAATTATTGATGTTATGATCGATAATACCTGTGGGTTTGAACGGATGTCATTCATGGACGGGTATTCTGGGTACAATCAGATTAAAATGTTTCTAGATGACGAGAAATACACTTCTTTCAGAATGCCGATCGGTACATACTGTATACAGTTATGCCATTCGGTCTCAAGAATGCAGGAGCAACTTATCAACGAGCCATGAGCACTATATTCTGCGAACATTTGCGGAAAATAGTCGAATGCTATGTTGATGATATTGCAGTCAAAAGTCGACAAAAAGAGGATCACATCCAAGATTTGAAGACTATTTTTGATCTAATGCGTAAGCATCAATTAAAGATGAACCCTACTAAGTCCTTCTTAGGCGTCTCTAGTGGCAAATTTCTCGGCTTCGTCATTACCTCGAAAGGTATACACGTGGATCCCGAGAAGATCAAAGCCATCCAAGAGATGCGTCCTCCACGTACCTTAAAAGATCTACGAGGATTTCAAGGAAGGATCGCTTATATCAGGAGATTCATCTCTAATCTTTCAGGACGCTGCAGACCATTCAATAAACTTATGAAGAAAGGTGTTTCTTTTGTCTGGAATGATGAATGTCAGAAAGCATTTGATGATATAAAACAATATCTTATGAGCCCCCCAGTATTGGTACCTCCTATCTCAGGGATACCGTTCCTCCTATATACCCGAGCAATGAGTCATTCCTTGGGTGCATTGCTTGCTCAAAAGAATAAAAATGGTCATGAACAAGCCATTTACTATCTCAGTCGTACTATGACCGGAGCTGAACCTCGATATTCACCGGTCGAAAAAGAATGTCTAGCCCAGATGTTCGCTGTCTAAAAGATATGACATTATATCATTGGCCAGACTATTCATGTCATCTCTAGGATCAACCCCATACGAGTCATGATGAAGAAACCAAGTGTTTTAAATTCTCGTTTGGCAAACTGGAGAATCTTACTTGCTCGGTATGACATGCATTATATCCCTCAGAAATCAGTCAAAGGACAAGCATTAGCTGATTTTCTGGCTGCTCATTCAATTCCAGAAAATTCAAAACTCTATGATGAAATCCCAGATGAAGTCCTAGATTCAAACCAAATTGCAGAAGAAGACCCTACTTGGCGTCTATTCTTTGACGGAGCTTCAAGAATAGGTCCTAATGGTGACATTGTAGCTGGGGTTGGAATTGTTCTTGTATCGCCAGAAGGTCTTATTATCCAAAGAGCTTATTCTCTCGATCAGCCATGTTCAAACAACGTTGCTGAGTACAATGCACTGCTTATCGGTCTTCAACTCGCTAAACATCTGAATATTCAACATTTGGAAGCGTATGGAGATTCTAAACTCATTGTCAATCAGATAAGGGGCACTTATAAAGTTCGCCATCAAGATCTGGTTCCTTATCATAGATCGGCTATATCTATGGCTTCTTTATTTGAAGGGTTCTTCATTGAGCATGTTAGGAGAGCATGTAACACAGAAGCTGATGCTCTTGCTAATCTTGCGGCGGTGTTAGCTATTCCGGTTAGACGTCAACAAATGATTGTTGTCTGCAATCGAGAATTATTTCATCTCGAAAACAATCTAACTTTAGGACTTCCAGTTGACATTGAAGAATCAATATCTCATGATGTCAATGCAACAAGAGGATTTGGATTAAGTCGTAAATCATTATCATCTTCATCTGATTCTAGCATGGAATTCATCTTCAGTAATTCAGCTGAGACTCAGAATACGGATAAAGATTGGAGACTTCCTTTCTTAGATTTCGTATTGTATGATATTCTTCCAAATAATCCGAGTGAGGCAACATCTATCAGACGACGATCACTCAGATTCTATTACAATCATACTACAAAAACCTTATATTGTCGAGCTTATGATGGTTTACTTATTCGATGTATTGCCGGTGATGAGGCTCAACAAATTATTCGCGAAGCACGTGATAGAGTTTGTGGAGCACATCAGCCTGGACCAAAACTTCAAGACCGTATTCGACGTATGGGTTATTATTGGCCCACTATGGTATCAGATGCCATCAAATATGCAAGGAAGTGTAAAGCTTGTCAAATCCATACGGATTTTATTCATCAACCCTCAGAATTTCTATATCCAACAGTAGCATCATGGCCCTTCGAAGCTTGGGGCATGGACATTATCGGTCCGATCAATCCGCCGTCATCAAAAGGTCATCAGTTTATTCTCGCAATAATCGATTATTTCTCCAAATGGGCCGAAGCTATTTCTTTATCTGAAGTCAAGACTTCTAATTTCGTTAACTTTATCAAGCATTATGTCATCTATAGATTTGGTGTTCCTCGACGCATTATTCATGATAATGGACCACAATTCGTCTGCCAGAAATTTACTCGATTCTGCGACGATCATCGGATCAATAATGTGGCTTCTACCGCATATAATCCGGCAGCTAACGGATTAGCAAAAGCTTTCAACAAAACCATCATCAAACTCTTAAAGAAGTTTGTCTCTACTAACAAACGTAATTGGAGTAAGAAACTCGGTGAATGTTTGTGGGCTTACCGTACTACAGTTCGTAATGCTACTAAATGTACACCTTTCTCTCTGGTGTACGGATGCGAAGCTGTTCTTTCCATTAGAGATTCAAATTCCTTCTTTAAGGATAGCAATCGCTAATGAACTTACCACCGAGAATAATGATCGTCTTCGACTTCAGGAATTAGAAGCTCTGGATGAAAAGCGATTATCTGCTCAACAGAATATTGAATTCTATCAAGCTAGAATCTCAAGAGCTTTTAACAAGAAATTTAGAGTTTGAGCATATCAAAAAAGAGAACTTGTTCTAACAGTCAGACGTCCTATGACTATGACTCATATGAGTAAAGGCAAATTTGACGCAAAGTGGGAAGGTCCCTATGTTGTGAGCAGAGTTTTCTCAAATGGAGCTTATCAACTCTCAGAACTGGATGGTCGAATTGCTATGATGCCTATTAATGGCAAATTTCTTAAAAAGTATTATGTATAAATATAAATACTTGTAAATCATCAAACAAAGTTCAAAGTTCATGAATAAAATTCAAATGTTATTTCATCATATGATAGTACATGATATTAAAGAAGGTCACTATCATCCTTCTTTACATTTGGACGCGGACCGCTGCCGTCCTTCTCGAAAATGCGATCAGCAAAAGAGCTGAGAACTTTTTTGCTGGAACCCACGAGGAATTTGCAAGCAGCCATCCTCATGGCTTCCTCTTCTTCAGTCCTTCCTGGATCAAGCAGAAAATCCAGAATATCTCGTGGTGGCTTGGGTGCAGACGAACCTTCGCCTGCTTCTACCTCCTTCGGATGAACTGGATCGGCAGGGCGTTCTTCGGTGCCCTTCTGAACCTTCGGGGCGATTTCAGCCTTCTTGGATACTTCTTCAGACGACATTTTTATGTTGAAGTGTAGAAGTGTTCGTTCTTGTCAGATTTCTGCTATATTTATAGACAAAAGTTCCTCAAATATTGAAGCGACACATTCATCCGACGGTTCGCCCGTTCATTAATGCCCGACGGTTCATCCGTTCATTTATCACATTCATCCGACGGTTCGCCTGTTCATTAATGCCTGACGGTTCATCCGTTCATTTATCACATTCATCCGACAGTTCTCCCGTTCATTATAATCCGACGGTTAACCCGTTCATTCATCATCATCTGACGGTTCATCCGTTCATTATCATTCATTTTTGACGGTTTATCCGTTCATTCCATCATTTTTTGATTTTTCTGTTCATCCCACATACATTTACGATTCATCATCGTTCATCATGATATCTAGTCTTTTGATTCTCGAGTCCAAAGGTCATGAAAAATTGAATTCAAAGATATTTTTTATGTCTAAATTCTATTTTTTTCAATCAGTATTAAACTATGATCATCTCTGGTTTAATATCATCCGATAGAATTACAAAGTTTGTTTGTATATTCTATTCTATTGAAATGTGTCATGTATTATTTACCTCTGAACATATTTTCTATGAATATATCATTACCAAAATAGCAAAACCAAAATCAGATCAAGAATTCTCATTTGTTTTCATTCAAAATCAAAACATCGAATACAAGTGAAAATGAAAAAGATTCACTTATTAGGAGTGATTAGCTCCCTGATACGATCAAGAACAGCATTCATTTTCTCTTCATGAGCTTTTCGAACTCTTTCTGCTGCTTCAACAGCGACATTCTGTTCATCAAAAATGATAATAGCAGATTGGAGACGGTTAACTTCTTCAATTTGCTTTGTCTACATCTGCTCTCGCTCCTTTTGAAGAGTTTCACAGCGTTCGGCTTCAGAAATATAAGCAGCAATGACCTCAGCTTGCTCTGTTTCTATGACAGCAATTCGCTCTTGAAGGCGAGCCAACTCCTCTTTCAGCTTCTTCAGCTCTTCAGCTTTGGATGCTTTATCTTTCTCCAGAAGCTCTACTCTCTGACGAGTAGCTAATATTTCTTCACCCTTTTCTACTAATTTCTCAGAAGAAGAGGCAAGAAATGCTTCTAATACAGCTTGCTGGAACTGGGCTTCATGCTCTAGGTGACTGATCTCAGCCACCGTTAAAGAATGAATGTCTTCCTTCTTAGTCTTCCAGTATTTTCGGATAGTTATTTCCAACTCATCCAGGAGATGTTCGAAGAAGATGTACTGAGATTCGCAACCAGCATGTCGCAATGCCATGAGCAGGAAATTGATCATAGTTCGAAGCTCAGAGAAGGGCATAGCTTCGTCCTTCAGGAAACGTCTGGAATATGTATCTAGATATGAGTAAATGATCTCTGGATACATTCCCAAAGTTCTTGCTAGTCCAGTCTCAAACCCAGGAGTCGCTGTCATCATTGAAAATGAAGCCTGAACGTTCTCTATCCTGGGAATGGAAGTATGTGCTACTGGAGAAGTTGGCAAATGTGAACTCCCTTCATCAGCATCAGCCTGGATAAGTGGAGCATGAGTCGAACTTATTGCTGTAGCAGTTCCTATTAGTCAAAGAAAAAAATAATCAGCATCTAAAGAAAAAGAAACAGTAAAAACAGAATCTGAAATAAAATCATACCAGGCTGAGGTTCATATTCTATGTGGTGAGGGAGTCTTGCGTCTTCTCGTAGCCGGTCCATGATGGTGTCCGACACCTGCTTCATGTGGCTGCTTCTAGCTCCAGAATTACTGGGTGCTGGAGCGTTGTCCGGAGATTGAGCAGGTTCGGGGCTGAGTTCCATTCTGTTCCCTCTGACTTTATCTTCATCATAAGGAGTAGAAGTACCAGCATGCCAATCATCTCCTCCTTCAGTTTCTTCTTCTTCTTCAGACTCTTTTTCATCTCCGGCTTCAAGATGAGTCTCTGATCCGGAGTCCATGATGTTCACATCTTTATCTATTCCTTGAGATGGATGAATCTCAGGAACAGTAATGATAGCAAGTTCAGTATTGACTGCCGGTTCAGTCTTTTCTGGAATATCAGTTCGAAGAATGATGTCTTTACAAACATTCTTCAACAAGTCATCAGCAGCTGGTAGCTCGGACATTGGCACGTCTTCATTGCCTCTGACCAAAGAAATGTTTTCCTCAACCTGGGTTTCTGGAACTTCCGGTTGTTCCATAACCTCTGCCGGGGTTGGTTCTTCTTCAGAATATTCAATCTGGTCATCCAATGCCTGGATGACGCCCTCAGTCCCATGCTCAAATGGGATCATCCTCATCTCTGAGGGTTCAATAGCTACTCCACTTGTTGTCGGAGCAGTCATTTTCTGAGCTTGAGTAGACTCTACCTCAGTATGTTCAGTTGAAGTTGCCGGAAGATGCACATAATCCGATTCTATTTTCTCAGTAGAAGCCGCTTCATTAATCTCTGGCAAAGCTCCTCCACTCATAATCGTTTCTAGGAGTTCATTGCCCTTCATTTTGCTGATGGACTTCTTGACGTACTTGCCTCTCGACCTCCTTGTTATCAAAGGAGCATCATCTTCATCGGTATCTTCGTCTTTATCAGCGGCGTCATCTTCGTCAACTGAGATGCCACCTAAAGATGAAGTGGCAGTTACTGAGACCCCTTTCTTCTTCTTCTTAGATGTCTGAGACTTAGTACTCTTTTTCGAGACTGTCTCAGATTTATCACTTCTCTTCCTCTTGGAAAGGGATACAAATATGGGAGGAATAACTTCATCAGGAAAATTTTGCTCTTGATATAAGTCATATAGGGGCTCAACCTCAGCTGTCTCATCTTCCGGTTCTGGAGAAAATCGTGGAATAACAATGTTCTTCTTCGACCTTTATGATGGAGCTGGGTCATCTTCCGCAACAAAAGTCTTCAGATGGAAGCTCGGCATAAAGGTGCTCGACAAAACATAGAAGCGAGCATATGTGTAAAGCATCTTCGTCCCCGTGCTGGATAAAGGATTAGGCATAGAGAATACAGCTTTTGTATCTCTAGCCGCAAAGTATCTCCAGGACCGAGCTCCGTCAATAAGCCCTCCACGAGCAGAAAGACAAGTGGTGGCATTCCCAACGTGAAGTTGGTCATATCCGAATTGTCTGGCAAATCGGCTTGGTAGATACGGCTCCAGATACGTCATTTCTTCATGACGGTATACTAGATGAGAGGGCTTGATTCTCTGCAACCACTGGAAGGCTACATCATCTAGCCTGTTTTCTTGATCTCCGTCTAACATATTCAAGGGCATGCTCTCATAACCCAGTGGTGGAGGGACACATTGAATGGACCAATGTGACGCTCGATTCAAAATATTTCTACATTCTGGAAGTGTGTGAACCTTCCAGAAAGTCTCTCCGGAGTACTTCTCCAAAAAGAGACTGCCACTCCCTCCTGCTCCTGGAGGTATCAAACCATCATGATGGAGGAGAAGCCAACCATATAGATATGTGAAGGGAATCTCTATTCTGGGAAATTCATCAGTCATCCTCCTCTGATCAGATAGCATGTTGGTTACAAAATTTCGAAGACCTGCGTTCAGTCTACAGGTCATCGCTGATAATAAGTCCATTTTATAACCATACATAAGGTGCACCGCTGCAAAAATAACGCCTCTATGTATCCTGTCCAGAGAGTTGGAGCCAGGAACGACAAATCTTTTTAACCAAAGAGATAGGAATCCGGCTAAATGATCGTTCCTTGACAGAATCTTTCCACTCTGTCTCACATACGAGCTGAAGGTGGTTCCAGCCTTAAACTCATACCAGTCTTCAGTAATCGTGAAATCCTTGCAGTCATACTTCTCCAATAGATAAATGATTTCACTCTCAGAGAGGGGTTTGAAGTTGCTAATCTAGTACCATCTCTTCTCGTTTATCTTTTTCTCATCCTTCTCACGGTTCATGAAAAGATAGGACATCCATTTCTGGATGTGATTGCCGGCTTCATCTTTAGAACTCTTGTAATACAGAGTACATGTGCCGAAATGGCACATCATCTCTTCAAACGGGTGCACCATTTCTGGATTCTTCTTCGACAGAAAGTTCAGCTCTTCTGTCGTAGGCACATACTCTTCATACGGTAATGTGCCTGAAGGCAGATACGAGATGTATTCCATCTCATGAAGGGCAAAGCCCATCTCCCCTTTGGGAGTCATAAATGTCCCCGTCCTGTGGTTATACCTCTCAACCAAGGCCAGGAACAGAAAGGGGTTGGGCCTGAAGCCGTAGGATGAATTGACGTTTGCGTCATAAAGGTTTATCTTCTTCAGCTCACTCTCAAAATTCTTCAGAGCCCAGTGGACCAAAGTCTTCCACCTCACGTTCTCCTGATTCATTAAGCCGTTCATCCTCGGCGTCGAATCAGTGGGGTAGATTGCATTCTTGTTTGCCATGAATTCATTTATAAAAACGGGCATCCTGAATGGCATCAATATTGATGAGTCTTCAAGTGGTACGCATCCCGGCTTCAAACCCCGAAACACGGATACATGATTCTCTGGGGAACTGAAGAATCCCTCCTTCCTGTAAATGATACGGCTAGCCTTTGCCTGATGATATTCTGTTAAGTGCCAGGACATCTTTCTGGGATAGCTGGCATGCATGAATCTCATGATAGATAAGCCCCTGGTAACCTTCGGCCAGTACATGGGCTATTTTGCATCACCTTCGAAATAAAAGCAAACCTTCTCTCTGATGCCCTTTGGTTGAGATTTCTGTGCTATGGCATCCCCGAACAAAAATGCTGGTTTCTTGTGGGACACCAAATCAAGACTCTGAAAGGGTTGACCATTCATCAGACAGAGTAAAGTTGTATGGTCTTGATTTGCCAACAACGACAGTCTAGCTTCCGGAAGATCAAACTGAGGAAATTGCACATGAGATAAATCATGTTTAAATAAAAAACTCAAGTGCCCTTCATAATCTGCCTCTTCACTTCGGATGTTCACTACAGAAAATAAAAGAAGACAAGGTTAGATATGTTTTAGTAAAATCTGTGTCTGCGAAGATTTATCAGCGTGAATAGCAGTGTTCGAAGGAAATTTCATAAGTCACGCAGACTTCAGACTGATATACTATCAAGACACGCTGAATGATTTATTCACGCAGGTGATTAATTCACGCAAAGTCCAGACAGATTAGAATGAAAGTCACGCATCATTGCCAGAATCACATTTAAGTGAAAATGACAAAAAAACACACTGAAGGATCAAGACTAATCTATTCAGAGGATGACTCTCAGAAGCTGTATGAATAATTCAACATTGACATCTCTGTCAACATGTGAAAAATCACGCAGAGTCATGAAAGCTGCATGAATAATTCAATATTGACATCTCTGTCAACATGTGAAAAATCACGCAGAGTCATGAAAGCTGCGTGGATAATTCAAACATTGACATCTCTGCCAACATGTGAAAAATCACGCAGAGTCATGAGAGCCATACTCATTTGCGTGAAACACAGAGCTTCGTAAACACGAAGATGTAAAGTATGGCCGACCCTAAAGAGGGGGCATACTTTATTAATATCCTTTGCCCTAAAGAGGGGGGATATATTTCTGAAGTTCATTATTTGCTTTATGAATCCTAAGATTTCTATGTGGAGTTCGTCTTCATCAAGTCATCTTCAACAGTTCGTATCCCCATCCATCACTTATGCTGCATAGGAGGATGCATGACTTCGTGTCGAGGGAGTCTGTCAGTGGTGGCCCGCGAGGAAGTCGCAGGAGCTTTTCCCTTAGCCTGAGCGTCAGTTTTCTTAGGAGCCATTGCTGCTGAGAAGGGAAAGAAGAAGTCAGGGAAGAAGAAGTTCGTCGGGGAAGATGAAGTTTCTCTTCTGTGGATTCTCTCTCTCTAAAAAGCAAGTAAAGAAGAAAAGAAGTGATTTATGGCTTATTTATAGGCTCATGAAGAATTCCAAACGACAATATCATTATTTGCTTCGATTTAGGAGCTTTGCACGGGATCCTAACTGCACAGAATCCCAACAGTCCAATCATTTCGGAGTAAATCTCTCTTTAAAGTGATCTCAGCGTGACTAAATTTATTTTATCATCTCGATTTCAAAGTATTTCGAAATAATTTATCATTTTTTGAAAACTTTGAAGGGGGTTTTGTAGGCCTTAAAAATGAAAGTCACGCTGAGTTGATCAGAACAAAGTCTAAAAGTCACGCTGAGTTGATCAGGACAAAGTCTAAAAGTCACGCTGAGTTGATCAAGACGATGTTTAAAAGTTACGCTGGGAGACAGCTCATCATTTGTCAGAGTGTCATTCTGACTGACAGCACGACAGTCAAAGAATATCTCCCCGTATGCTACGTATGCACGGAACTCGAGAGATCACAGCCGACTATTGCGTAACTTTCGAAATCTTCTTCAACAAGACTCAGCCTTCATCAAGTTGGCGTACCAAAAGAGCTTATTGTTATTTAATGTGACTGACAAGGCAATCACTGTCAGAGATTTTGTGTCAGTCGAGGCACGTCGAATCAAGACAGCTGGTAGTCCTGCCTCAAGTCTGCGTATATTTTGCGCTTTCCGTCTCAAGTCTGTGTAGATTCTGAAGCTTTTTGCCCCAAGTCTGCATGGATTTTGAAGCTTTCCGTCCCAAGTCTGCGTGGATTCTGAAGCTTTCTGCCCCATGTCTGCATGGATTCTGAAGCTTTTTGCCCCAAGTTTGCGTGGATTTTAAAGCTTTCCGTCCCAAGTCTGCGTGGATTCTGAAGCATTCTGCCCCAAGTCTGCGTGGATTCTGAAGCTTTCTGCCCCAAGTCTGCGTGGATTTCGTTTTCAACAAGCCTGCGTGGATTTCATCAAATTGGAGTACGTGGCAGCCATGCCACCGATCTCTCACTTGCGTGTCCTGTAACTTGCATACGACTCATGCATGATTGCCATGTGTCCAACAGTTACAGGCCACGTCCAATAACTGCTCATAACCTTGCGTATGTTAAATTCTGCGTAATTTTCAACTATGCACAGGCTGTGAAGACAGTTATCTTTTCAGTTATTGTTGACTCTATAAATAGAGTTCTTTTTCTCATTCATTGTACAGATACACAGATATCTAAATTGCTGTTGAAATTTTGAGAGCTTTTCTTCTTCGCATCGTCCAAGGGATAAAGCGATCGTCATCTAGATCGGATTCCTACAGTTGCAATTTTCCAAGAAACATAATAAATAAAGTGAATTTATTTATGGAAAACAAAATTGAGTTAGATTGTCTAGTTTTAAATTGGAATTTAATTTGAGTTTGGATTTGATTATTGTTTTAAATTGGGTTTTTTATCCTAATGTTTATCTAACTGGGTATTCCCACCTCCTATAAAAGGAGAGGTACTCCTCCATCCACAACCAAGCCTTGTGCATCGTGTCTGTGCCTTGTCCCATCCACTATCACTTCTCCTTACAAATACATGTTTCCGTATCCGACAATCCCGGATACCCCGTCCGTGTCTTACAGGACACGACACCACCAGTACAATACCCAACTACAACCGACCCAATCCAAAATTTTCTAGCTACCTCTGTCGACCACCACCCTCGTCCCGTCGCCATCGTCGCCAAAATGGCAATCTAATGAGAAAAATATTTTTTATTTTTATAGTTTCAAAATAATATATGTAATATTTAATTTAGCTATCAAAATTTCCTAAATTTATGATTTTATTTATGAAAGGCCTTTTATTTGGAATAAATAATATTATTCATGCATACATATATTTCATAAATATTTGCTAGTTTAATTTTAATAAAAATATAATTTTTGAGATTTATTATTCAAAAGATATTTAAAAATATTTATTATTTTCAAAATTATTATTATTGGTATTTTGAAAAATATATTTGGAAGTTATGGTGGCCATTTAAATCTTGATTTGAATTTTGGATTTATTTAAATAGTTCAATATTCAAAATTTATTTATCCCATTTGATTTTGAGTTAAAAATTTAAATAGATTTAAATTGGATTTAATTGATTTGATTTTAAACTAAGAGAATTTGATTTGATTTGATTTAAATGAGATTTGGATTTGGATTTGGATTTGGATTTGGATTTGATTGCTTTTAAATTAAATTAGGAAATATCTAAATTGGGTTTAAAGGAATCTTAATTCTTATCTAATTGGGAATTCCCACATCCTATAAATAGGCAGGTACTCCTCCATATTATTTTTACCACAAATCATCTTTCAAACCATCCTTGTCAAAATTTCTCTCTTTTTTCGTCATAAATTCAGCCTCAATTTTCAAAGGTTGTAGCAACTTCGAATGACCATAACTCCCAACTCCGGACTCCTTTTGACCTCCAGTTATTTTTGTTGGAATCGTATTGAGGTATATTTTCTGAATGTAAATTTTATTTTCATAAATTCGGAACTTAATTTTCTGGAAAATTTGTGGAGTGTCAGTGGTCCGAAATCTGACACGTTTTAGTGTTTTTGAGATTCTGGGAGAACCAGGAATCAGAATCACGATCCGTTTGAAGTTTCGGAATACTGACAGAAAAATACATATCATATATTTTTTCCCAAAAATTTTCCAGAATATTTTATTTTTGGTTTTTATTTTAGAAGTTTATCACATCGTCTGAGTTATCTTGTGTAGCCCTGTGACTATTCTGTACCCAACGGGATTGTCGGTTTCACCAGCAAGGACCTCAGGCAAGATACATTGCCATAATTTACTGTTTATAAAATAGTTGCATTTTATTTATTACATATCACTGTTCAATTATTTCTAGTTCATGATTACTGCCTGCTCAGTGATATTAGTTGTACCTTGTTATTTACTCTTTGATTGCATATAGACTTAGAGTTAAGGGACTACCACTAGCTTAGGGCATTGCATAAACCTTGACACTGTTGTGCCACGAGATGTGTGAGTTATGAGTAGCATATAGTCTACGGACTTGCGTGTTGGCTGATCACTGATGCGTGCAGGACGTACGTTAGGTCTAACTATCAATAGTTGTGTGTTAGAAGACTTGACGGTTAGTAGTGTTACATGGTCGTGGAGGCGACATGATAGGTACATTAGGTGGGGAGAACATTTTCTTATCGTATGGGCTTCTATTGCACTTCCCTTGTAACCCGGAAGCTCCGCTTGAGATACGGGTATGAGCCTCTCAGGTTGGCCACTGTCGTTTTTGAACGTCATGCTCTCGGTCACTGGTGCCCAAGTGGAGACTATACCAGATTCCATTTACAGCCAGGGCTCATACGACGAAAGGTTTGTTCTCACTGCATGTTCACTTTAGTTTGGTTAGGTTACCTTAATTGTGTCTTGTCACTTTCTCTGATTGTGGCATATTTTATATTCAGTATTTTATGGCATGTTGATGTATCTTGTTACGTCCCTCTGAGGACCTGGTTATCTCGCCAGGTGTGTGCTCTTATGATTTCTGCAGGTGCTCTAGCTAAGGCCATGACTTGCGCTCTGTTCATCGAGATGTTGCTCTTGGATCGTCATCTCCTTGCTCTACTAAATTTCTTTCCTTGTATATTTTGTTCTTATTAAAATTAGTTGGTAGTGGACTTTGTCTCCGCCCAACGATTGTATACATGAAAAATTCAAAGTTGCTTTTATATCATTATTTATCTTTGTGGATGAGATTTAGTACCTTGGTTACTGTATTTTACAGCTTATGTATATATACGAGGGTCCATATACTTCGTATGTATACAGCTGGCATGATTGCGTTCTAGTCCTACGTATTTTGGGACTGGGGCGTTACATGTTTTTATGGTGGCCCATGCAGGTCCAGTTTGCCGTTTCGGTTATATGATTGAACCAAACGGACCTGCAATATAGGATTAGAGTTTAGAATCTCATCTACCTACTTGACTTCCTTCCTTGACTTCAAATTTCGAACTCTCGTTCGACCTCCTTGATTTGTATCTTGCTTGACTCCTTCTACCGTAAATTCTTAGTTTCGTGTTTAGTAAGATGACTACACTAGTATATGCCCATAGGTCAAACACATAGCTAGATGGAGTACATTGACAAGTAATATGCATTAGAATTTTATTTGAGTTATAAAGGAATTTATTTTCTAGAAAGTATGATTTTAAGGATTAGTTAAACAAGTTGGGTAGTAGCACGTTACCGCCTTCAATGGATACTTGGAATCTTATTTTGCTATTACATGGTGGTATACACGAGAGAATAGCTAGATCGAGAAAGCAAATTTATGTTTTATGATTTTTTGGAAATTATGAAATAGTTTATGATTTATTGAGATATGAAACCGATTTGAAAAACATCTTTAAATTGTGATACATGATTTACGATTAAGTTCAAGTTTGGATTGAATATGTTAAAGTTTATCTCGAATTTATTAAAGTGTTTAAATTATAAGTTATGATTTTGTAATGACTAGAGAATATGAAGGATTTTTGATTTACGGTTTATTAGAGAGCTTGAGGTTTTAAATTGATTCTACGATTTACGAATTATAAGTATTTAATTTGAGCTTGAAGAGATGATGGTAAAAATTTTGTTTGAAATATTTTTGGAAAATATGAAATCGACTTGAAGGAAAAATATTAAAAATTTGCTCATATGATTTATGATTTATAGAGTTATTTAAATTTCGAGTTTAAAGACTTGATTATGGATATTTAAATTTTGGTAAATTTTTTTTTTTTACTTTTGAGGAGTAGTTGTGACTTATTGGAAGCGAGATAGACACATTTGAAGGATATATGATTAAATTCGAGAGTTAATTAAATGTTTCATTTTGTAGTATGAAATTCGGTTGATAAACTTATTAAATGACGAGTTTAAGGTTTGGAAAAAAGAAAAAAATGATGAATTTATTTATTCGATTTGTGAATTACGAGGATTGTTCTAGATTGACTAGAGATTTAAAAAAAAATTTAGTTGACAGTCTAAGATAATTGAAATATTGGTGAAGTATCTTGAAAATTTTATTGAGAAATTTTGAGGAACTTGAAATTTTTAATTAGATCATAAATTGGGTGAAGGACCAAGAAACAAGCAAGGTCCCCTAGTGAGATAGAAGTATTCCACATTAGATTGCCATGACACCTATGACTATAATATTGCATATACACAAGTGTAGTTAGTCATCGACCAAACAGATGGACATACCTTTGACTTACTCGACCTTCCCTCAAATCTAGATCATTATTTGTGACCATCTACTTGATTGAAACTTAGAAATGATTAGAGTCGTTCCCTTGACCATACCCTTATCTACGAGACTATTTTTCTCTCTAGAAACTGCGCCTCTAACTTATTTAGCCTTGACCTACGAGATTCCTAATTATCTTTACTTCGTACCTTAAACCTTTTATTTTGTGCATTAATTAGTACCATATGAAAACCCACTTTCTATTTTGTTCACTCGGCGCTCCCTATCGTGACTTTGATATTTGGAGCACAACACTAGACTTTTCCTTCCCACAAATTTTATATGCAAGACCTAGACGAACTCACCTTCATGTAGGTATGTCATGTCCCACTAAAATACGTCCCCTTGTACTCTATTTTTATGGTACGACTTTCGGGCCATAAAGACTCGACTATAACCTATACCATGGTGCCGATATACTTTTGACTATATATATTTGGACTTAACCACGACTCAAATCTTCGGCACGATTGCGATCTACTAAATCCGTTAAATGCTTAACCTTGTGTTTTTTATCTTGACTGCTTAACCCTTGTCATTTTATTTTCTTGTATTATCTTGATTTACTTAGACACATAACATTTTTTCTTTCGCTCATTGCAACCCTTACCCTTCTTCTTTTCCAATTAAATTGCCTTCTCATACTTCACTATGATTTCTCCATTGTTTACGCCACCTTGTTCCTTGTATGATTCCCTTATGCGAAATAAAATTTGATCATGACAATCTTGGGTTAGTAGAGGTTAGATTGGAGAACCCCACAACATGGATGAATAATAAAGTGGTTAAGATAATTACGAGATTATGAGCTATATGAGGGACATAAATGGAAATGTGCAATAAATCTGAATCAATGAAGTAAGGAATGATATATTATGTTTTGACGAAACACTCAAAGATAAATAGACTTCTCGGATTTCAAATTTTGTTTTAAGGTAACTATATATCGAGTGGAAAATCTTCTAAAGTGTTGGTGGTTTAAGAACCAAATAAATATATAAAATTTAGGGATGCAAATTTTTGGATAAAGGCAATGTTGACGTTATGAGGATATTAGCTTTCAAGGATGACCAATTGTTGAAGAAAGAAACATTTACATTAAGTTCTAAGATGATCATGAATACGAATTTAAGATGAGTTTCAATTCTACCATCAAAGAGATGAGATTGTTGAATTCAAATTTTCGAGAGAGTGACTAATAAGTATTTTAGAAAAATTTGCAATTATGATGATAGAAGATTGAGTTAAGAAGATATACTGTTAGTTTTCGAGAATTATCATTGAAGACGGATTTTTGATACCTATAGATGCATCGTACATTGGCCAATAATACAAATTGTAGAAAGAAGATTTTAACTTTTAATTTGGCTAAATTGGTTGAAGGTTTAGAATTTTAGAGGAAATTATAACTTGGAGAGATATATAAGTGAGATAGTATAATGGAGATTATGGAATTCAAAATTTGTGACTATTCTATGACGAGAGAGGAAATTAGAGTACATTTAGAATCATATTGGTTTTGTTAAAGGGAACGTGGAACGGAAATTTTTTTGTTTTTAAAGAACGATTTATGTTAAGAGAGATTTCATGAATATTGACGATATCAAGGATTAAGGAGTTTATTACCTACTTATGAGGTTGCTTTTAGATTAATGTTAAGGTTGATCGAGCTTAGCCATTGATTGATTGTCATGATCAAATTCAAAAACCATCGAAATTTTTTTACGGTCAAATGACATACTGCCATTAAAATGTCGTTTCATTCTCGTCAAACAATTGATTGCCTTTTTGTTCAATATGAATCAAATTCTTATCGATTATACTGCTTCTATCACCTTCACCCTACCTACCCTAATTTTTCCTAAATTTTGAGGACGAAATTCTTTTAAGTTGGGTAGGATGTAAAACCCCTAAATTTCTACTATATATATTTATTTTTTTTATTTTTTTTGTACTATTTTAATTTTTGTACGCCGCGTAGTCGTATTGTACAGTGCGCACAAATTACGTTTATTCGTGAATGCTCGACGAGTATGAATATGTGCGAGCGTACATATTTTTGGAAAAATATTTATTTTAATATTTATTTGTATTTATATATTTTTAAAAATTGTGAAAAGTATCGTATTGGGATGGCCAAATCTTATTATTATTTTTATTTAATTATAAAAGGCTAACATATTTAATAGTAGCAATTTAGAAAACTATTTTATGCAAATATTCTTAACGTGAGGTACATAAATTTTATTCCTACATATAATTTCATTTTTGAAATTATTATATTAATATTTTATTATTTAAAAAGTTATTTAAAAATATTATTATTTTCGAAATTATTATTATTGGTATTTTTGAAAATATATTTGAAATTATTGTGGCCATTTTAAATCTCGATTTAATTTCATGGATTTATTTTAAATAGTTAAAAGATAGAATTTATACTTAAATTGAGTTAGATTGTCTAGTTTTAAATTGGAATTTAATTTGAGTTTGGATTTGATTATTGTTTTAAATTGGGATTTTTTTATCCTAATGTTTATCTAACTGGGTATTCCCACCTCCTATAAAAGGAGAGGTACTCCTCCATCCACAACCAAGCCTTGTGCATCGTGTCTGTGCCTTGTCCCATCTACTATCACTTCTCCTTACAAATACATGTTTCCGTATCCGACAATCCCGGATACCCCGTCCGTGTCTCACAGGACACGACACCACCAGTACAATACCCAACTACAACCGACCCAACCCAAAATTTCCTAGCTACCTTTGTCGACCACCACCCTCGTCCCGTCGCCATCGTCGCCAAAATGGCAATCTAATGAGAAAAATATTTTTTATTTTTATAGTTTCAAAATAATATATGTAATATTTAATTTAGCTATCAAAATTTCCTAAATTTATGATTTTTACGTATGAAAGGCCTTTTATTTGGAATAAATAATATTATTCATGCATACATATATTTCATAAATATTTGCTAGTTTAATTTAAATAAAAATATAATTTTTGAGATTTATTATTCAAAAAGATATTTAAAAATATTTATTATTTTCGAAATTATTATTATTGGTATTTTGAAAAATATATTTGGAAGTTATGGTGGCCATTTAAATCTTGATTTGAATTTTGGATTTATTTAAATAGTTCAATATTCAAAATTTATTTATCCCATTTGATTTTGAGCTAAAAATTTAAATAGATTTAAATTGGATTTAATTGATTTGATTTTAAACTAAGAGAATTTGATTTGATTTGATTTAAATTAGATTTGGATTTGGATTTGGATTTGGATTTGATTGCTTTTAAATTAAATTAGGAAATATCTAAATTGGGTTTAAAGGAATCCTAATTCTTACCTAATTGGGAATTCCTACATCCTATAAATAGGCAGATACTCCTCCATATTATTTTTTACCACAAATCATCTTTCAAACCATCCTTGTCAAAATTTCTCTCTTTTTTCGTCATAAATTCAGCCTCAATTTTCAAAGGTTGTAGCAATTTCGAATGACCATAACTCCCAACTTCGGACTCCTTTTGACCTCTAGTTATTTTTGTTGGAATCGTATTGAGGTATATTTTCTGAATGTAAATTTTATTTTCATAAATTCGGAACTTAATTTTCTGGAAAATTTGTGGAGTGTCAGTGGTCCGAAATCTGACACGTTTTAGTGTTTTTGAGATTCTGGGAGAACCAGGAATCAGAATCACGATCCGTTTGAAGTTTCGGAATACTGACAGAAAAATACATATCATATATTTTTTTCCCAAAAATTTTCCAGAATAATTTATTTTTGGTTTTTATTTTAGAAGTTTATCACATCGTCTGAGTTATCTTGTGTAGCCTTGTGACTATTCTGTACCCAACGGGATTGTCGGTTTCACCAGCAAGGACCTCAGGCAAGATACCTTACCACAATTTACTGTTTATAAAATAGTTGCATTTTATTTATTACATATCACTGTTCAATTGTTTCTAGTTCATGATTACTGCCTGCTCAGTGATATTAGTTGTACCTTGTTATTTACTCTTTGATTGCATATAGACTTAGAGTTAAGGGACTACCACTAGCTTAGGGCATTGCATAAACCTTGACACTGTTGTGCCACGAGATGTGTGAGTTATGAGTAGCATATAATCTACGGACTTGCGTGTTGGCTGATCACTGATGCGTGCCGGACGTACGTTAGGTCTAACTGTCAATAGTTGTGTGTTAGAAGACTTGACGGTTAGTAGTGTTACATGGTCGTGGAGGCGACATGATAGGTACATTAGGTGGGGAGAACATTTCCTTATCGTATGGGCTTCTATTGCACTTCCCTTCTAACCCGGAAGCTCCGCTGGAGATACGGGTATGAGCCTCTCAGGTTGGCCACTGTCGTTTTTGAACGTCATGCTCTCGGTCACTGGTGCCCAAGTGGGGACTATACCAGATCCCATTTACACCAGGGCTCATACGACGAAAGGTTTGTTCTCACTGCATGTTCACTTTAGTTTGGTTAGGTTACCTTAATTGTGTCTTGTCACTTTCTCTGATTGTGGCATATTTTATATTCAGTATTTTATGGCATGTTGATGTATCTTGTTACGTCCCTCTGAGGACCTGGTTATCTCGCCAGGTGTGTGCTCTTATAATTTCTGCAGGTGTTCTAGCTAAGGCCATGACTTGCGCTCTGTTCATCGAGATGTTGCTCTTGGATCGTCATCTCTTTGCTCTACTAAATTCCTTGTATATTTTGTTCTTATTAAAATTAGTTGGTAGTGGACTTTGTCTCCGCCCAATGATTGTATACATGACAAATTCAAAGTTGCTTTTATATCATTATTTATCTTTGTGGATGAGATTTAGTACCTTGGTTACTGCATTTTACAGCTTATGTATATATACGAGGGTCCATATACTTTGTATGTATACAGCTGGCATGATTGCGTTCTAGTCCTACGTATTTTGGGACTGGGGCGTTACACCGCGTGCATTTCGTGGAGCGCAAGCCCCATTTCCCCTACGGGTGTATAGAAGTTTCCCGTACGACGGTTATACATCTCCAGCAGAGATATGAATAATCTCTTGTTTACGGGCAAGCCATGGCTGGTGCCCCGAATAGTATGATAAAGACCAATTTCACACAGGAAGGCCTTATACATTCGCAAGATCCACGTAGACAGATTGGTCCATGAGGGAATGGGGTGTATCCAACTCGGAAGCGTCAACCGGCCAATGGGATAGGAGCCCTTCCGAGCAAGTTGGTTCATAAAAGTGTCGGCTGCAGAAATTGTAAAATTGGGACCTGGCACATTCAAGAAAGTACACAGGGCCAATCCC
This sequence comes from Iris pallida, assembly GCA_029216955.1. NCBI lineage: Eukaryota > Viridiplantae > Streptophyta > Magnoliopsida > Asparagales > Iridaceae > Iris > Iris pallida. The sequence goes on from JANAVB010034619.1 coordinate 18,435,989, forward strand.
ATTACAGAACGGCTGGTGTGTACCTTGCTCGTATACACTGACTTCATACTGTTGTTATAATGGATGTCTCCCACAAATATCCCACTTCGGGTAGGAGTTAAAGACTCCTCCATCTTCCGGTCCAGTGGGAGCATATTGAACCAAGATAGTGGAAAGTGACGCTCCATTTGGGGGATGCGGATCGCCATCCCGTTAGAAATAAAACTCCAGTTCTCTGACACATCCAGAACCTGACTGTTCTTCACAGTCAAGGCATCTCCGAAGAAGAACGCAGGCTTCAAGTATTCCCCTTCTAATTTCTCTGAGTTCATCATAGCATTGAGAAAATAGAAAGGCTGGTTCTTGAGGGCATTCAATCTCGCCGGAGGCTCGTCACTAGGAAACTGGTCCACCACATGCCTAACTATATGGTCGTACCTATAGCCCAGAGCAGCTTGGACACGACCTACCAAGAGTTCTCCAGCAGCATTAACCGACAAATTCACTGAGAAGAAGACAGAAGAAAATAAGTTAAAAAGACGAACAAAAAAGAACTGACGGATGTTTTTCGAGCTTATGCGGCTCCAACTTAACGAAGCCTCATGCGGCTCAAGCTCAGAAGAACACTTATGTGGCTCCGTTCAGTGAAGGTTCATGTGGCAGTGCTCTCATGGGGCCCTCAGAGTTCGGATAAGTTCGTGCGGACCACGTGACAGACAAATTTGTGCGAATCTATGCGGCTCAGCGCAGCTTATGCGGCTTCGTTGGAGAAGTGCGTATGCGATCACAGTGGCGATTCTTATGCGGCTCGCGGCTCGGCCAGAGGACGAACATGCAGCTCATGTGAAGATAAAGGCTCGTGCATAAAGCATGCGATGTAGCCATAGCAGTTATGGTTAACTCACATAACGTCCTTACCAGCAATAGGGGGATGGACGTCAGGGTGAACAACGGGCACGTCGGCTGGTGGAGAAGCGGCCGCAGTCGAAGTAGAAGCAGCCTTCTTGCCCTTCGTCGTCGTAGTCGATGAGGACGCCACCTTCTTACCCTTCGCCGCGACGGTCTTCTTGGGAGCCATTGGTGATCGAAGAAGAAGAGGATAACAATCGGGGTAGGGAAAGTTCGAAGTAAAGGAGAAAGTAAAAAAAAATTTCTCTTAAAATCCTCTTATTTATAGGAGGACAAAAGAGGGGGGGATACGTAGACTAATAACCGCCTCGGGAAAGACAAAACCGACTCCTCGGATTTTGCTCCCTCTCTCATAAAGAAGATTCACCCAGGGCATAAAATCTAAAGATTTAATGAGTCGACCCTTGGGATTTCCCCTAAAGACGACACTAAAACGAATTAAAGGCAATTAAAGACAAGCACACGTGGCAAGGAGCTCATGCGGCCATACAGCCTCTGCGGCCAAAGGGTCCATGCGGCTGATTGACCAATGCGGCAGAGGAGGCTATACGGTTGGGACATCCATGCGACAATGACATTATATGCGGCCAGAAGAGTTTATACATAGCCATGCTTCTTATTCAAAGTATTTCAATTTTGCAAATTAAAAACTTTGAAGGGGGTCTTGTAGAAGCATGGAAAAGAATAAAGAAAGATCCATGCGGCCAAAGATCGCCATGCGGCTCAGAGAGCTCATGCGGCTCAGCGACCCATGCGGCTTAAGCGTCTATGCGGCTCGAATAGTTCTATGCGGCCCAAAGAGGAGCCACTTGGCCCTCAACAGCTCTTCCCTTTGTCTTCTACTGCATTTAATGCCTTGACGGCTGACAGCTCTGACGAATGACAAAAAGATACAATAATGGCTCCGTCATAATGGCAGATTCTTAGAAAAATGAAGGAGATCTCTGACACAATCTTCCGAAACCCAGAAACCATCATGCGTGCTTGACATGTGGACAGTCGTATGCGGCTCAAACAGAGACCACCCCATGCGGCTTAAGCCGAAGCTATCCCATGCGGCTCACGAGAACTACCCCATGCGGCTTAAGCCGAAGCTGTCGCATGCGGCTCAAACAGAGACCACCCCATGCGGCTTAGGCCGAAGCTATCCCATGCGGCTCACGAGGACTATCTCCATGCGGCTCACGAGGACTATCTCCATGCGGCTTATGAAGAAAGTACCCATCATGCGGTCGCCTACGCTCATACGGCTCAGATCATCACCATGCGGTCCAAATGTTCAGAGGCCACTCCCAAGCAGCCTTGACACATGGCCAGTCTTATGCGGCTCAATGGAGAGCAGTCCTCATGCGGCTCAGATTTTCTAAGTGTCTCGCGGTTAAGACACGTGACATGATAATGGGATACGTGGCATCAAATCGACCGAAATCTATCAGCAAATCCCAATAAAATATTGGGATCAAATCAGATCATTTGTAATCAAGCAAATCAATGACACGTGGCTGGAAATCCGAGATTGGCATAACAAATCATGAGGATTTATGTCAATCATCATTAATTACCCACAAAGATTTGATGCAATCACATTAATTGCCCAGATCTATTATATTCAAGATGAGCGGTCCAGATTCATTGATCCTTAGCCGTCGACTTTTAGGAATGGGCAATCATTACAAAACCTTAATGATGCCCCCACTCTTATAAATAGCAAGGTGCCATTCCCTTGCAACACAGACACAGAGAGAAAGACAGACATAGACAAGCAGAGAGCGGATAGCAGAGAGAGAAAGAGCATACCCCCGTCGGATCCAGAGAGCCAGAGAGAAATTGAAAGGAGAGCATTTCTTCATCAACGCCAAGCAGTTCTTCTACAGAGCCAAGGCTGCACCAGATCGTCCAAGGAGTAAGGCAGAGCTGCCGTCGCTTTCCCGAGCCTCTATCGTCACCCCCCAGAATCTAAAATAAACAATTGTACTTAGATTACTGTACCTAGGTTTTCGTCCCTAGGCTTTCTTTGTACAAGCGAGTTTGTATTGTGAGTCTAAGTTCAGTCCTCCGATAATTATTCTGTTCTTTTACAATCAATGGTAAACACATCCGGCCAACTATCTCCTCCCGGACCCGACCCCATGTACTTCTCCCACAATCGACCAGATCTGGCCAACCAACCAGATCTGGAGCGCTTCCACAGCTGCGGTCTACCAGTCCCGTCGTCTCCAAGACCATCGACTTCCGCCATATCCACCCCCTCTACTGGATCCCGACAACCACCAACTACCAACACATCAGAGAGGGGTAGAGGCGACTGACCTGAGGCGTCGCCCTCCTCTTGACCACATCCGCGTTTGACCGCTGCCTCCTTCGTAGCATCGCCGCCTCTGCACCGTTCTCCGCCGAGGTGTGACTAGACCGTACACCTCCCCGCCGACACTTTGTCCGCCGTGCAATAACCAAACCCCGCCTCGGTCGCCATCAGGGGCAGATCTGGCACGCCCCCACGTCGGTGCCTCCAGCGGTCGCATCGAGAGCACGCGCCGACTCTTTCCGATGGTGAGTTCCTCCATTCTTTCCTTCCCCTTCCCTTCCCTTCCCTTCTTCTTCTTCCTTCTTTTTTTTCATTTTTGATTTTCGCAAAATATTTTCTCTCTCTTCGAGAGAAACAACATATTAGGGATAAGAGACTGGGCTGGGCCGGGTGCACCCCTGGGCCGGGCCCCTATTGGCATATTTTTGTGTGTGTGTGTGTGTGTGTGTATTTTATGTATATATACATAAAATTCAAAGTTGCTTTTATATCATTTATGTATATATATTCTATTACATTGGGCGGAGAATATATTTTATGTATATATATTTTATGTATATATATTCTATTACATTTTATATATATATATATATATATATATATATATATATATATATATATATATATATATATATATATATATATATATATATATATATATATTTATGTATATATATTCTATTACATTTTATGTATATATATTCTATTACATTTTATATATATATATATATATATATATATATATATATATATATATATATATATATATATATATATATATATATATATATATATATATATATATATACACACACACACACACACACAATTATATGTATATATGTACTTGTATAAATATATGTATAATTCTGGAGTAATACATTATACATATATAGTATATTTATATTCTGGGTTTCTATAAATATATGTATATATATATTTTATATATATATTTTTATATATATATATATATATATATATATGTATATATATATATATATATATATATATATATATATATATATATATATATATATATATGTATATATATATATATATATATATATATATATATATATATATATATATATATATATATATATATATATAAATATATATATATATATATATATATATATATATATATATACACACACACACACACACCAATTATATGTATATATGTACTTGTATAAATATATGTATAATTCTGGAGTAATACATTATACATATATAGTATATTTATATTCTGGGTTTCTATAATATAATACCTACTTGTATCTTTTGTGTATATATATATATATATATATCTATATATATATATATATATATATATACATATACTTCGGCATGGGCCTATTTGTTTATAAAATTTGTATCAAAGCTTTAGATATTATTATAATATCAATATATATATATATATATATATATATATATATATATATATATATATATATATATATATATATATATATATATATATATATATATATATATATATATCTTTAACCTAAAAAATGGTAATTTGCCAAATAGAGGTTTATCTCTAGAAAAGATTTTCTAAATTTATTTGTATCAAAATATAATGTATGGATTTTATTTATACTTTGAAATAAAATTATATAAAGTATGTCTCAAGATATTATAAATATGTACTTTCTAAAAATAAGTATAATTATACATATTCTGGCCCTCGTGATTAATTTCTTAATCAGTTTCTTAAATCATCTCTAAATCATGACAAATATAGTCGTTTCATATTTCATGATTATGGACCTCTCCTCTATCTCGATACTCGTGCCAACTCTGACCCATTGACTTTTATATATCAAAGTAGGTTAATTGGACTATTGGACTCAATGGAACCACATATGTCGTCATTTGGGATCATATTGTGGAGCATAGCATCGGTACATATCCGTGTCGACACGTTTGTGTCGTGCACATCGACTCCAACTAAATTGAGGCTTGTAAATTCTCTGATAATATTTTTGTTTTATGATATCGTCTATGTTTCTTGTATCTAGTTTAGATATCCTTGTTCTCTTGACACATTGTTCACACAGATTGGTATTTGTTTGGATCCCATCATGAGATGTTATTCCTTGTATTCTTTGGTATATCTTGTGCAAACCTTGTCCTTGTGTCACGACCCACACCCTAATGTAAGGGCACGAGAAGTGGGTACGTCCAGCCTACGTCGCAGTGTCGACGGTAGAACGTTGTCCTAGGTCGCATACATCTAACAATTAAAGGTACTTGCACAGTTTATACTCTCTGAATGGAGGAACAATATAAGATGTATAATCTCAATCACAACTAAGGAAGAAGTACAAATGATAGATAAATAGATAGATAGATATGATCTGAAACCACAAACTGAAACATGAACGAGAGAGAGGTCTAAGTGTCTAAGATAACATCTCCACAACATCCAGAATAACACAAGGTCCCAAATAATACAACTCCAGAACACAAAAATAAGAAGAATGAAAATAACAGACTAAATTATCTACTCTAAGCAGTGGTGTCATCCTCAGCAGCTGCCTGAACCACGGGGTCTAGGTTGCAAGTGTCGTCTATGCCTGCTCCGTAGTAGGTTGGAGAAAAAAACTCATCCTCATCCTCTGTAATATATTCAATAGGTCCAGTCAGGACAGGAGCGAGCACAATACATCTCAATACTTCATATCATGACAGGAATGTAAATCTAATAATAGAATAAGATACATGAAATGCTGTAGAGAAATGTACATGAAGTAAGAGAGATAGTTATAACTGGAAATATCTACTATAAGTAAGGAACTGTAAGTGAATAGTGAATCAGAGTACAAGATAGACATGTGAATGGCTGGGAATGATTCATGATTACACTACGAAATTGATTCATGATTACGCTACTTAGGATTATTCACATGACTATTTCTACTCCCCCATCCCCAAATCAATACACAAGGATCCATTCAAGTTATGTTAAGATTCATGATTACACTACTGACTCATAATGAGTGATTCATGAATTTGATTTGTGAAGGCTTTGTGATTCATAAGGGTACATGAGTCACAAGCAGATTCATGATAGTAGAAGCATGAGAGTACATAATGTAAGTAAAACACACATGACAAAAAGTACCTGATGCTCCCGAGAGGGATAACATCTCATGAAAAGATCCATATAGTACCAATCCATGTTACCAACGTGACAACATCAAGTAAAGTAGTCTAGAGCAAGATATAAGTCCTAACAAGTATAAAATGATCAGAGGATGTACTCGCCTGCGATCTGAATGTCTGTGAGAATACACTGTCCGAAATGAGGTATCTGAGTCCTATTTAGAGCAACACAAGTCACAATGTGTTTAAAATAAGGTAAATAAAGTTTATAATGCAATCTACATGATTTCTAGGTCAATCTAGGTCAAAGTCAAACTTGGTCAACTTTGGGTCAACCCAAGTCAACATCTAGTCAAACTGTGTCAACCTTAGGGTTTGGTCAACTAGATCAATCTTAGTCAACTATGTCAAACTCTAGTCAACTTAGTCAAACTTGGTCAAAAGCCCATCTATGGTTTGGGTCAAACATGCTATCTAGGGTTTAGACTAAAATAGACTATTTAGATGGTAACTTGGTATAGCCCAAACATACACTATCCAAATCCCCTAACCTTATATGTCAATATCACTTATGTCCCCATATATCCTACCCTCAAAACATAACCTATTGTACATACCATATATATCATGCATAACACAATACACAAGACATTTCTCCTTATCCACTACCATCCTACCACAATATCCATTTACATATGTATAAACCACATCAATATAGCTATAGCTATAGATATGGAGAAGGAAAGGGGGGTTAGAGTGAGTGTGTGTTATACAATTGCAGTGGTGTGCATAGTAGGCTAAGGACTGCAATTTTAAGGCTAATGTTAACATGGCAAATGGGTTAACATTAACAAATAAAAATAAGGTATCATAACTTCGGTTAAGGTTCATTTGAAATCTCAGTTTGACTCAAGAAAACTCAGGTTAACATTCACAGGTTTCATTATAACATCTACATTCCAGTTTTTATTGAATTACTCAATCCAATAAAAGCCAAATCAAACTCAATTACAAATCAACAAAACCCAAATCCCTATATAACTAGAAACCTGAAAAAAACAACATGAATCCATATGTATCAATATCAGGAATGAATCCTAAATACCAAACTGTGAACACAGAAAACAGTGCACTTAAACCCATATGAATTGAGACCCCATTATCTTCAGTTCATTCAACCCAAATTTGAAAACAGTGTATTCCATCTCATCTCAGTTTTCAGTTTTAAAAGTAAATTTGATTTCAGTTTTTCCCCAAACATTCAACCAACAACCAAATGAAATCAAATCAGCAAACTTACATATATATACAACCTTAAACCCAAAACTCAATTTCTGTTTTAACATTATCCCCATTTCAGTTCATTATATCATAATGCACCCTACATTTCAATCTTTTATTTTCGAATTCACTTCTCAATAAAAAAAACCCAAGATTTAAAACTAAATCAATAGCTTAAACTTAACCTCATTGCAACTGGGTCATTAACATGCACTGTATGTTCAATTCTCAGAAAACAGATTCATATTTTCACTTTTAATTCATTCAAACCCAAACTGGGAAAAAAAAATCGACTGATATATGTAAAGTCCTAATTTCGAAAACCAATTTAACAAAAACTTTGAATTAAAAGGATGAAACAAGTGTACAGGGGTATATACTATGTATACGTGTCAGGGGGTGTCATTTCGTGTCCACATGAGTGGACACAAAGTGTCCAAATACGAGAAAACATTACATCAGAACCTGTCTGTGCACAGGCTCGTGCTGAGGTGTCGAGCCCAATAGGACACGACATACTCCACATTGAGTTACGTGCATATTTCCAATAGGTAGCCCAGGTGTCAAGGTTCGTGCTGGTGTGTCTGTACAGTATCCACGACGTGTCCTTGCGTGACATGAAGTGCGTGTCAGTGGGCAAATTTGCTACTGCACAGTGTAGTACAAATTGTGTGTGCGTGCAAGTACGTGTCCAATACGACACGAGATCGAGAGTGGCTTGGGGGTGACCTGTCAGTCACTGTCCCGACCCTCTGACCGAGTGGCAGGCCGACACGTGGAGTGTCGTGTCCACTGGGACACTTGGGTGGGGATCCGCACGCAGTGTCGTGCCGCATCTTCGTGTCCATTTTGGACACGAAAAACCCCCGAAGTCAGCTCAGTCCACACGATTATCATTATTCACATATTAAGCTATAAATCTTTTCAATTAGAATTTGAAATTAGCAACATTAATTTCTTACAAGCATTTCATCAAACACCCTTTTAAGGACACTGATACGTGTCCGATACGGACACGAAATGGACACTATCTTGCACCAAACTAACTCTACAGCTAGGGTATACCTATATATATGCATCAATGAAAAGAAAACAAGATTTAATATAGGTTTTATGGTATTTACCTATTGAGAGTATATCTCAATGAAACTAAGAAAAGGGAAGGTGTTCTTCTCCAAACGCAATGGTCAAATCACTTCAAACCCTTACTAGCAAGCTCCCACAAGTCTCCTCTACTGTTGGGGATGATGATACAATTTATTTGACTCAATTTGGACTCAATTTGGATAAAGGGGGAGGAATTTGGGGAAGAACAAGTTAGGGTTCTATGTAGATGTAAAAAGAGGCAAGTATTTCTTAAGGATACTTTATAGGAGGGGGTTACTATTTGTGGTTGCCACTGGATGAATTAGGATTAGGTTTTAGATGTAGATGAGTGGCTAAGTCTTCTCCACCCAATTTCAAGTCCTCCTATTGGTTCAATTTAGTCCTAAGGCTTTCTTTTTACAAATATCCTAAGGAGAAAACATCCTACTTAGAAATATCTAGATATTGCTAATCTTGGCACTTAGTAGGAAGGTTCTAATCATCCTCTAATCCTCATGACTAATCTAGATTAGGCTAAACTTCTAGGTTAAGTCTCAAATAATTAACTATCACATATTTAACTAATTCAATTTACAATTTCACAAAATTGTCAAAATGACCAAAATACCCCTATCTAAAAAGTAGTAATATGACATTCTAATCACATGACTAGGCTCCCATGGTCATGGTTAGTCTCTAGGCTTAGCAATTCTAGGATTACACTAGTTAACCATCAAAATCATACTTCAATATTTAAATAGTTTAAATTAATTAAAAATCACTAAAAATCATAACATGAGTTAAATCTTATTATTTAAAAATCAAAATTATAAAAGTTTAAAATTACCTTCATTTTGGAAAAGTGGGTGTTACAAGTCTACCCCCTTTAGAAGAATTTTGTCCTCAAAATTAAGATGGTAGTACTCCTTCTAAGTCAACACCCCAACAATCAAAGTCTCAAAACCACACAATTCGATAATCATGTGCGTTTGTCCAAAATCATGATCTTAGAATCTGCGTTATGCTAGTGAGCAAGGCTACGATAATCATAGAGTCCTCGGCTAAGGTACATATCTCTAGAATCATGGTATTTAAAATTTTTGCATTGCCGCATGCTTGGCCGCGAAAACCTTAAATTCCTACACCCGAGAAATATGTCCAAAATATGACTATATGTCCTCACTATGCCAGCTAACATGACTATAGAAGACTCTAGATCCCATAACTGAGGCGACCTAGCCCATACAACTTATCTCAAAAGAAACCGAATCACAACGAATCATTAGAACAAAATTTATCAACCAACAAGGAACAGATAGAATCGAATTTCAAGACAGTTATAAGGAGGCAAATACGGAAGTAGAATCGAGAAGAACGGAACCTGCAATAAGATCTCCAATGGCCTGTGCATCCTTGGCTGTCATGGCAAAAACTCGTCCCTGCTGGCCTCCCCTGGCCTGTTGCTAGTGCTGGACAAACCTCTGCTGCTGTGTCTGCAAGGCTGGTCCCCTCTGCTGACTTATTGGAGCCTTGGCTCCTGCTCCCTGCCCTGAACGTGCCGAGAACATAGGGAACTCCTTAAGCTGATGGTCTGCTACTCCACAAAGTAGGCATCTGCCTAGCCTCTTCCTGCATTCGCTCCATCCGTGCCCTAGCTTCTTGCAGTAAGCACAACTGGTGGGCTGCTGCTGGTAAGGTGTATGTCCCTGGCCCTGAAAGTACTGCTGAACAGGACTCTGCTGCTGCTGCTGAATCTGCTATGGCTGGAACTGCTGCCCCTGCTGATGTTGGTGCTGAAAGTGAGGCCTCTTGGCCTGGTCTCCACTGCTGCTGGCACCGTGAGCGTCTCGTCCCCTCTTGAGCCTCAGCTCAAGGTCATCCTCCGCTGCTAGGGCACCCGCCAGGATCTCCTCAAAAGTGGCACTGCGGGCACTCTTAGTGTAGGACTTCACCTCCTTGACTAGCACCTTCATGAACCTCCGGGCCTTTGTCGCCTCAGAAAGCCCCTCAACAAATCTGCCCAGACGGCAGAACTCCCCGGCATACTCCTCGACAGTCTGACTGTCCAGCACCAAAGCCTCAAACTGCGTCTCGAGGGCACCAAGTACTGCGTCGGGGAATAACTTCTCCTTAAACAGCTTCTTGAAAGCTGCCCAGCTGTACCAACCCTCGGATCTGTCTGGTACCTGTAGAAGCGTGAATAAAATTTGAAGACCATGTCAAGGAGATTGAGATATTTACGCAAAGGATAATTCCAAATAAGACTTTACGCAAAGGTCAAACTGAGTCAAACTCAAAACTCTACGCAAGCCTTACATTCAGACTTTATGCGGAGAACAGTTTAACTTTCTACGCGAATGTGCTGTCCATGCTGCATTAAATGCATGAATATTCTTTTCTGACAGATGAATTTTTTGACAAAATAAATGCACAGAAGCCAAAAAGTTTGTTGTTTAGCGTGCCAATGGGAGGATTTACGCTTAAGGCACAACTTTTCACTTTATGTATAAGAGTTATTTGAGCTTTTACGCTCAAGGCTATCTCAGCTACTCTTTTTTGTGCGCATAGAGGTTATTTGAGCCTTTATGCTCAAGGCTATTTTTAGCCACTTTACGCAGGAAGTTTACATTGAGCTATTTTACGCTCGGATATGTTTAAACAACATCTTTTACGCACAGTTTGTCTTGATCATGTGGGAACGTGGTTTCCTGATGTGGCCTTCATGCCATACTTCTTGAAGAACGTGTGTACGCGCTCTTCTTATTTTATTGAATTATGGGATACGTGTCAACATGCATAGAAGACAATTTCTGTACGTGGGTGACAGTTATCCTAATAGCCTACGTAGAGACCCAATATTGATGCTTTTTACGCACAGAAGATAAGTCTATATAAAGACTTCTTTTTTAAGAGAAATAGACAAGATTTTGGGAGCCCAGATACTTTCAGAGCAAAGTGATTTTCTAGAGTGTTTCTTTTCAACTTTTTCTCAAGAATAGAGTGAAGCAAAGCCGGAAAGCATTCGACTGTGCCATCAGTGCCAATTATGTCGATACCTTTCTGGTGACTTAGTTCTTCCAGTTGTTCTTCTCCAAGCAGTTTTCTTCATCATCATCGTGTGGTCCAAAGAACAAAGTGATCGCTCTCAGATCAGACTTCCATAGCAATACTTTCCAGAATTTACTTGTACTTTTGTACACTTTTTCTCATTTTCTTTCAAAAGCCTTTTAAGGGCATTTTGTTAAGTAAAATAGTACCACGTGCGAGCCAAGTCCTGCATCATACTAGCTGCCGCCTCAATCTGTAGTCTCTCAGGAATCTCCGTTAGCCTGAAGATCTCCGCCATGTGCTCGATCCACTCGTCTGCGTACAGGATGCCCTCTGTGCCCTTGAAGTATCGCGGGTGTATCTTCTGGAAATCTTGTATGCCCTTCTCCTTCGGCTGATGCTGCTGCTGACCTGCCGGAGGCTGAGCTGTAGCCCTCTCAACTGTCGTCAGGGCCAGATCGATGCCCCGACTGAACTCTGTCGTCTGACGCTGCTGCTGAGCCTGTCGAGCCTCCATAAACTGCTGGAAGAAGGTAAACAACTGTACTACATCAACTGATCCCGTAGGTGGCGACTGCTAAAATGTATCCGGAATGACGGGGGAAGACCTCTGAATTCAGGTGAAGGAGCACCCCCAAATGCTGCAGAAACTCCGACATGCGAAGTGATTGGAGGAGCTACGGTTCTAGCGTCTACAATAGGGCGAGAGATGGTAGACCTCTCACATGCGTCTGCTGGGCCAAAGTGATGCGATTGTGTCTCGATCACCATCTTGGAGACAGATCGAACAAGGAATCAATACTGAGATAGAAGCGATAAATCGAGGGAGGACAGTTTATTTCAAAAGGAAGCATTAAAGCAGCAAGAATTTTGATAACAAGAATCAGGTTAAGAGCTTTTCCTAATGTGATTGAGTACCTCAAAATATCCTACTCCTACTGCAGGCTATAGTGATACTCTAGTTCGAATACCACTACATAAACTCGACTTGCATGGGCCACCACTAAAAACGTGTCACGACCCGCACCCTAGTGTAAGGGCACAAGAAGTGGGTACGTCCAACCTACGCCACAGTGTCGGCTGTAGAACGTTGTCCTAGGTCGAATACATCTAACAGTTAAAGGTACTTGCACAGTTTATACTCTCCGAATGGAGGAACAATATAAGATGCACAATCTCAATCACAACTAAAGAAGAAGTACGAATGATAGATAGATAGATATGATCTGAAACCACAATCTGAAACATAAACAATAGAGAGGTCTAAATGTCTAAGATAACATCTCTACAACATCTAGAATAACACAAGGTCCTAAATAATACAACTCTAGAACACAAAAACAAGAAGAAGGAAAATAACAGACTAAACTATCTACTCTAAGCAGTAGTGTCATCCTCAGCAGCTACCTGAACCACGGGGTCCAGGTTGCGAGTGTCGTCTATGCCTGCTCCGTAGTAGGTAGAACAGAAAATCTCATCCTCATCCTCTGTAATATTTTCAACAAGTCCAGTCAGGATAGGAGCGAGCACAATATATCTCAACAGTTCATATCATGACAGGAATATAAATCTAACAATAGAATAAGATACATGAAATGCTGTAAAGAAATGTACATGAAGTAAGAGAGAAGTTGTAACTGGAAATATCTACTATAAGTAAGGAACTGTAAGTGACTAGTGAATCAGAGTACAAGATAGACATGTGAATGGCTGGGAATGATTCATGATTACACTACGGAATTGATTCATGATTATGCTTCTTGGGATTATTCATATGACTATTTCTACTCCCACATCTCCAAATCAATACACAAGGATCCATTCAAGTTATGTTAAGATTCATGATTACACTACTGACTCATAATGAGTGATTTATGAATTTTATTTATGAAGGCTCTGTGATTCATGAGGGTACATGAGTCACAAGCAGATTCATGATAGTAGAAGCATGAGAGTACATGATGTAAGTGAAACACACATGACATGAAGTACCCGGTGCTCTAGAGAGGGATAACATCTCATGAAAAGATTCATATAGTACCAATCCGTGTTACCAACGTGACCGTATCAAGTAAAGTAGTCTAGAGGAAGATATAAGTCCAAACAAGTATGAAATGATCATAGAATGTGCTCGCCTGCGATCTGAATGTCTGTGAGAATACACTGTCCGAAACGAGGTATCTAAGTCCTATTTAGAACAACACAAGTCACAATGTGTTTAAAATAAGGTAAATAAAGTTTATAATATAATCTACATAATTTCAAGGTCAATCTAGGTCAAAGTCAAACTTGGTCAACTCTGGGTCAACCCAGGTCAACATCTAGTCAAACTGGGTCAACCTTAGGGTTTGGTCAACTAGATCAATCTTAGTCAACTATGTCAAACCCTAGTCAACTTAGTCAAACTTGGTCAAAAGTCCATCTAGGGTTTGGGTCAAACATGCTATCTAGGGTTTAGACTAAAATAGACTATTTAGATGGTAACTTGGTATAGCCCAAACATACACTATCCAAATCTCCTAACCTTATATGTCAATATCACTTATGTCCCCATATATCCTACCCTTAAAACATAACCTATTGTACATACCATATATATCATGCATAACACAATACACAAGACATTTCTCCTTATCCACTACCATCCTACCACAATATCCATTTACATATGTATAAACCACATCAATATAGATATAGCGATACATATGGAGAAGAAAAGGGCGGGTTAAGAGAGTGAGTGTGTGTGTGTGTGTGTTATACAACTACAGTGGTGTGCATAGTAGGCTAAAGACTGCAATTTTAAGGCTAGTGTTAACATGGAAAATGGGTTAACATTAACAAATGAAAACAAGGTATCATAACTTAGGGTAAGGTTCATTTAAAATCTCAGTTTGACTCAAGAAAACTCAGGTTAACATTCACAGGTTTCATTATAACATCTACATTCCAGTTTTCATTTAATTACTCAATCCAATAAAACCTAAATCAAACTCAATTATAAATCAACAAAACCAAAATCCCTATATAACTGGAAATCTGGAAAAATCAACCTGAATCCATATGTATCAATATCATGAATGAATCCCAAATACCAAACTGTGAACATAGAAAACAGTGCACTTAAACCCGTATGAATTGAGACCCCATTATCCTCAGTTCATTCAACCCAAATTCGAAAACAGTGTATTCCATCTCAGCTCAGTTTTCAGTTTTAAAAGTAAATTTGATTTCAGTTTTTCCCTAAACATTCAACCAACAACCAAATGAAATCAAATCAACAAACTTACATATATATACAACCTTAAACCCAAAACTCAATTTTTGTTTTAACATTATCCCCATTTCAGTTTATTATATCATAATGTACCCTACATTTCAATCTTTTATTTTCGAATTCACTTCTCAATAAAAAAACCCAAGATTCAAAACTAAATCAACAGTTTAAACTTAACCACATTGCAACTGGGTCATTAACATGCACTGTATATTCAATTCTCAGAAAACAGATTCACATTTTAACTTTTAATTCATTCAAACCCAAACTGGGAAAAAAACTGACTGATATATGTAAAGTCCTAATTTTGAAAACCAATTTAACAACAACTTCGAATTAAAAGGATGAAACAAGTGTACAGGGGTATATACTATGTATATGTGTCAGGGGGTGTCATTTTGTGTCCACATGAGTGGACACGAAGTGTCCAAATACGAGAAAATATGGCATCAGAACATGTCTGTGCACAGGCTCGTGCTGAGGTGTCGAGCCCAATAGGATACGACACACTCCATATTGAATCACGTGCACGTGTCCAACAGGTAGCCCAGGTGTCAAGGTTCGTGCTGATGTGTCTGCACAGTGTCCACGACGTGTCCTTGCGTGACACGAAGTGCGTGTCAATGGGCAAATTTGCTACTGCACTGTGCAGTACAAATCGTGTGCGTATGCAAGTACTTGTCCAATACGACACGAGGTCGAGAGTGGATTAGGGGGTGACCTGTCAGTCACTGCCCCGACCCTCTGACCAAGTGGCAGGCCGCCACGTGATATGTCATGTCCATTGGGACACTCGGGTAGCAGGGGATCCGCACGCAGTGTCGTGCAGCATCCCCGTGCCCATTTTGGACACAAAAACCCCTCAAAGTCAGCTAAGTCCATACAATTATCATTATTCACATATTAATCTATAAATATGTTCAATTAGAATTTAAAATTAGCAACATTAATTTCTTACAAGCATTTTATCAAACACCCTTTTAAGGACACTGATACGTATCGGATATGGACACGAAATGGACACTATCTTGCACCAAACTAACTCTACAACTAGTGTATACCTATATGCATGCATAAATGAAAAGAAAATAGGATTTAATATAGGTTTATGGCATTTACCTATTGAGAGTATATCTCAATGAAAATAAGGAAAGAGAAGGTGTTCTTCTCCAAATGCAATGGTCAAATCACTTCAAACCCTTGCTAGCATGCACCCACAAGTCTTCTCTACAATTGGAGATGATGATGCAATTGATTTGACTCAATTTGGACTCAATTTGGATAAAGGGGAAGGAATTTGGGGAAGAACAAGTTAGGGTTCTATGTAGATGTAAAAAGAGGCAAATGTTTCTTAAGAGTACTTTATAGGAGGGGGGATTACTATTTATGGCTGCCACTAGATGAATTAGGGTTAGGTTTTAGATGTAGATGAGTGGCTAAGGCTTCTCCACCCAATTTTAAGTCCTCCTATTGGTTCTATTTAGTCATAAGGCTTTCTTTTTACAAATATCCTAAGGAGAAAATATCCTACTTAGAAATATCTGGATATTGCTAATCTTGGCACTTAGTAGGAAGGTTCTAATCATCCTCTAATCCTTATGACTAATCTAGATTAGGCTAAACTTCTAGGTTAAGTCTCAAATAATTAACTAGCTCATATTTAATTAATTCAATTCACAATTTCACAAAATTGTCAAAATAACCAAAATACCCCTGGCTAAAAAGTAGTAATATGACATTCTAATCACATGACTAGGCTCCCATGGTCATGGTTAGTCTCTAGGCTTAGCAATTCCAGGGTTGCACTAGTTAACCCTCAAAATCATATTTCAACATTTAAATAAATTAAAATCACTAAAAATCATAATATGAGTTAAATCTTATTATTTAAATATTAAAATTATAAAAGTTCAAAATTACTCTTATTTTAGAAAAGTGGGTGTTACACCTTGTTCCTTGTGTATTGTATAGACACGATACCTATGAAGGCTCGCGACCTTCTCAGAGAATCCGTGTCATAGTGTGTCATGGTTGGATCCACTGTATCAGTCGGGGGCGAAGAGTATTAGTGTAGATATGTGGTCATACCCCTATTGTGCAAGTATTGATTGTGAGTGTTAATCATACACCCCCGTATGATTAACCAGGCCATAAACATTGTACAAGTTTCCAAGCCAGCCACATGTCAAAGCTAGTATTCACTCACATAGATAGTATGATTTTTGACTCTTGTACATGATATGATCAGTTTTCTCGCCGTTGCTCTAGCTATAGTTTACAGCTTTAACCTTGCCATGTTACTTTTATGTACTTTCTATTTCATATGTATATTCTCTCTATTTACTACTACATATTCTTTATCGTCTAACTAGAACTGTTATTGGAGATTGTGCTCGTTCCAATACTGACTGGGTACGTTGACAAATTTTAGGAATTATTATGCCCCACATACTTGGACCACATGTTGATGCTAGCTGAGACAGATCTCGATGTTCCATTTACAGTAAGTTGTCTTTTGGGAGCTCTAGGCCATATTCATTTCTAGATTTATGTCTGCTTCTTCTGTTATGTCTCTGATTCTTTTCTTGACATGTGTGATTATTATTAGTTTCCATTGTTGTCTTCCCTTCATATCTTCCTTAGATGTATGTTATTTGAGTACATGATATTCTAGTGGATCATAGAACTGTTTAGATATTTTGCTTGGTACTTGATAGCATTCTATCGTCGATACTGCGGTGTAGGCTGGGCATGGCCCATGTACTCGTACCTGAATATCTGGGTGCGGGTCGTGACACATTTTTGTGGTGGCCCATGCAGGTCAGTCTTCGTAAATAGTACGAAGTCGTGGTAGTATTTAGGCTTAGCCATACTACTGCGAGCCTGCCTTGGGACAAAGATTGTAGAGTCATATGATATTTTAGAAGATTTGGTACTCAATCACATATTAGGATCTCTTGATAGATTCCAGGGATGACCCCTGAGAATCTTACTTCGAAACTCAGTTAAGCCTATTTTCACTTGCTTGCTCATCCTGGCTTTTGAATATCTGTCCGTTGTTGGACCCAATTCTTGTATTGACATAAGGTATATGGACTCTTGAAGGAACAAGGAAGTGGAAGTGAACTTATAACCATTCAAGTAGAGAAGAGAAGAGGATTAGCAAGATCTTATACATAAAGGATGGAAATTATTTTAGGTTACCTTCAGGGTACTTGACTTTTGACTAAGATGTTACAATTGGGGCTTTAAGATTAGTTGAAATACGTTTGAGAAGTAAACGAAAAACCATAAAGGAACTCAGAGAAACAGAACAAGGATTATATAAACATGCTGAAAAGATTTCTTATAGATATATTATATTTTTGATAATGAAGAGGATAGTATTGTATGGACTAGCAACCAAGAAATTTTAAGGAGGAGTTCTATATAACTTCTACAATGGTAAGAGCCATTAAGGGAGATATTAAATTGACTTTTTAGCTTGAGTAACCAAGGGAGTGGCACTAGATACAAATATCCTACAAGAAAGGAATTTCAAAAAAAAGTCAAAGGAATTTACGTGGATACCAATTGGATCAAGAATGTTAGGGATGAAGATTAGGCAACAAATTATTCAGTGTTTGATAATTAGTGACTTCGAACTTTTCTTCTCAAATTCCTATGACATAATTCTCTTAGATTTATGTGGATCTATTATTCTAGAATCCATATATTGCCATCCTTTGTCATATATAATAATCCATACAGATTGCATGTTAGGTTATGTTTTTTTAGAAAGACATGTTAGGTCGTTGGTTGATAGGATTAGTGTAGGACTAGTTTGAGCCTTTTTTGGTGTAATTATTTGAGAGTTTGATATTATTTTTAAAAATAAATTACTATGTGTTCTATTACAGTACATAAATTATTTTAAACTTATTTTTATGGTATTATCATGTCAAAACTGAACCCTAAAAATATGGGCCATTAGATTAGGTTTTCGGTTAAATTTATGGCATAGTTTGGCTCATAAATAGGCTGATTTTGGTATTTAAATGGATATTATTTTCTGAGTTATAATCAAGTTTTAATATGTTTTTTTATGAAATTTGATAGATATAGGCATAGCCATGATTTGGTAGTATTTCAGACAATTTTCGGACAAGACTACTAGGTATAATCTAGATGTAATCATGAAATATATTTAAAATTCTAAATCAGGAATTCAGAGGTTAAAATCAGTATAAATCATGTGTAAATTATATTTTTTATAATTTTTATATGATTTATATGTATGCCCTTGAGTTGGGGACTTAACCTTGAATTTCGGAGGTCAAAAACTATAAAACTAGGTCTAGGAATCCAAGAAGCATGTAGACTTGTTGTGTGGGAAACCCATATATCATATGTATAATTAGAACATTACTATTACTTTTTTTTATTATATGTGAACGTTTGATAGGCTTTGGTATTGTGGATTCAGCGACGACTTGGATGACATGTAAGTATACCTTGTCTGCTTGTACAGTACTTTCATGCATATTTATTTCCTGCTATTATTGTCATATCTTGTCATTCATTGTCACATAATTCTTGTACACAGTTCACGGCACACATATATTATTTATTTTCCTATGTAAGTATGTTTATTGTCTAATATGTCTCATGTTTCTTATTCGCTTTACGATACACTTTGCTTGTGTATATATTTTGACACTCTTGTGTGTGACCTGTTCTGATCATATTTTTTTGCTACTTACTTAAACTTGACTTGATCCTGTATTCTTGTATTACTTGTCTTGACCTGATTTCTTAGTTTTCTAGGCGAGAATATCGTTATTAGGCATTGGCTATTGTGATCAAACCTTTACTCGTCAGTATCTCATCGGGCTATGATAGAGATTTGTTCACTTGACCCCTCTATCATTAACCCTTCATCGGGCTGTGATAGAGACTTGTGATATGACTGTTAGTGCCTCTCTGAACTGCGGTTTCCATTACCTGATTTATCTGTGGCTACGACTAATACCGTTGTTATCATGGCATGCCACCCTCTTAGATGTAGTGTTCCTTCATATTTGTTTTATTGTTTCATTTGTTTGTTATTATTGCTACATTAGGCATATATGTTATGTATCTTACCATGTCCCCTGATGACTTGGTGATCTCTCCAAGTTGTTGCTGATTTTCTTCCAGGTTACTGTTGAGATCTAACATAAACATGTTAGGAGTTACTTCATGGTGATCTTCAGGTATTGTAGTTGATGCCATCTATTATGTTCTTCCTTAGTTATATCTTTCGTAGTTTATAGTGTAGTTATTGTTGTGCATGTTATTATGGTTACATGGACAACTGTTCTAATTTACACATCTTATACGTATTTGAGTCAGACTAGAGTTTGGTTAAATACGTAGCTAGCATATTGACATATCCTAGTCCTACGTATTTTGGGACTGGGATGTGACAAGCCAAAATACAACATTCTGTTACTGTAATGGGACATCAGTTATTCAGTGCTAATAATAATCATGACATATTGAGGCTATACAATAGAGATAGACTTCGAATCCTGAGAGTGGAAGTTTCCACTCATAAACTATGCTTTCTACGGAATTCTCCTAGATGATTCGAAGAAAGCAATTTCTATCTAGAGATGCTCCCTCGGGTTCTACTACGATACTGTAATGAAGCGGTTATATCGATGTTCATATGAAGGACTTTTTACTTCAATGCTTCTCAGGTGCAGAAGCAACTCTCAGAGATGCTTTTTGTAGTACCCCGGTCCGCGAAGGCACTAGATAGACAGAAAGATCAGATTGATGGCTCTGCAATAGAAGACGATTGATCTGGGTGAGTGGACGAAGTCTCATTTGCTGATTCGCTTATGCCTAATAAGAATCCGAGCTTTTTGATTGAATGCTATTGTTAATAAAAAAATAGTAAATCATTGAGTATGCTTTAAGAGAATCTACATGTTGCTATGCTAGGAACAAGAAAAGAGATAACATGTATGATAAGAAAAATTGTTGCCTGCTAATAAAGAAATGAATGTTTGCTTTGTTAAATCAAACGAGATATTGCCATACAAATATAGATCTTTGTTCTAAATATGACTCATTATCATGCTTGATAAGAAAAGAGAGAAGCTGTTGGCTATATGATCTGAAAAGAAAAAAGGCACGAAATGAACGTGTCGTACATCTGCAAAGGTATGAAAAGAACATGTCATATATCTGAAAAGGCATGAAAAGAACATGTTGTCCATCTGATCACAAATATGTCTCATCTGATAGAACTGCTAGAGCATGCATATGGTCTCGGACAACTCGTGTACGAGTAAAAATTTGTCTCTCGGGTGAAATCTGGGGGTGCCTGGACCAATCGACCTAGGAGAGATTAGGGCCTCCATATGAAAATGGGAGTCGATATCTGAGTCCTTAGCGACGAGCTGAACCGGAGAGTCACAGCGGCTAGTCATGGGATTTCCCATGGACCATCATATAGATAGGTGTTGGTTGGTGCAGAGTTGAACCGGAGAGTCACAGCTGCCAATCGAGTCTGCATGTATCAAGAATATTTTGCTAAGAGCTAACAATGCAGAGACAAACAGGAAACAATTTTGGTTTTATCATGTTTATGCTAATCCTTGTCTTGTGCAGGGATGAACGGTCGGCTATGGTAAGAATCACTAAAAAAGTGATACATATATATTGCTTGAGTTTTCTGATCATGAATTGCTTAAAGAGAATAACCTGTCACAAAGAATAGCTATGTCCCGATCAAAGAAATATGTGATAATCATGCTTGTATTCTGACCCTTAGAATGTCTTGAATCAAAGAAAAAGAATGCTAATGCCGTTGTCCTTAATAAAATGATATGGTTCATGAAACACGCTGTGCACTGCACATGGAAGGAATAATCATCGTGCTTGAATTGAACAGTCCCTTGCGTGCTTGAAATGAAATGAAATAAAATGAATTGTGGCTTTTCAAAGATGTTTTCAAAAGAGATGTAAACTGACTCTGTATGCATGAAATGAATATAGATAAAAGTAGCAAGATCACATCACAAGAAATGTTTTCTCACTAAATGAACAGTGATCATTTCAGACAAATGTAGCTCTTTGCTCACAATCACCAGTATGCTGATATACTGACCTACCATCAGTCTACATGTAGGTGCAATATGCATTAAGAAGGATAGTCCGAAGCGATAGCCGAGCCTCATCCTCAGGAGCCAGAAATCAGAAGAGATGCCAAGAGATGGACATCTATTACAAGAGTTGGTTTTATATATAAAGGGATGTAATGTATGGGAACGAGATCATTGTAATCTGTAAAGTTCTGAGATAATGTAATATTGTATCAGAGAGAATCGAGAGCTTGTAATCTTTTCAAATAAAATCAATAAAAGAGAATTGTTTCTTGTTACCATTGTGTTCAATACATGTATTCTGAAATATGTTCTGCTACTTATTGTCAATCTTGTCAATCTTGTTTTGCTTCAGGTCTTGGCCTTGTGCAAGCGCGACTTAGGCTTGTACGACATCACGTCTTAGCGAGGACGAACGGTCCCAAAGAGCCCGAAGCGAGGATGAAAGGACTCTGCGGGTGAGTGTAACGCCCCAGTCCCAAAATACGTAGGACTAAAACGTAATCTTGCCAGCTGTATACATACAAAGTATATGGACCCTCGTATATATACATAAGCTGTAAAATGCAGTAACCAAGGTACTAAATCTCATCCACAAAGATAAATACGATTTAAAAGAAACTTTGAATTTGTCATGTATACAATCGTTGGGCGGAGACAAATCCACTACCAACAAGGAAGGAAAAATGCATGGAAAAATATAATGTGTTTGGCGGGCGAAGCAAAGACGATCAAAGCGCAATCATCCTCGAAGAAATAGTGACAATCATGGCCACGGCTAGAACACCTGCGAAAGACAAGAACACACACCTGGCGAGATAACCAGGTCCTCAGAGGGACGTAATAAGATACAATAAACATGCCATATAAATACTGAATATAAAATATGCCACAATCAAAGAAAGTGACAAGACATAATAAGGTAATCTAACCAAACTAAAGTGAACCTGCAATTAAGAACAAACCTTTCTTCGTATGAGCCCTGGCTGTAAATGGGATCTGGTATAGTCCCCACTTGGGCACCAGTGACCTAAGAGCATGACGTTCAAAAATGACAGTGGCCAACCTGAGAGGCTCATATCCGTATCTCCAGCGGAGCTTCCGGGTTAAAAGGGAAGTGCAATCGAAGCCCATACGACAAGGAAATGTTCTCCCCATCCAATGTACCTGTCAAGTCGCATCCACGACCATCTACCTCTACTAACTGCTAAGTCTCCTAACACGCCTCTATTAGCAGTTAGCCCTAACGCATGCACATGGGGAATCAGCCCACACACAAGAACCTCTACATGCTACTCATCTCACACATCCTCGTGGTACAACTGTGTTAAGATATATGCAATACACTACAACGGTAGTCCCTTAACTCTAGGTCCATATGCAATCAAAGAATAAATAACAAAGTACATCTAATATCACTGAGGAGACAGTAAATCAAGAACTAAAAATAAATAAACAGTAATATGTAATAAAATGCAAACTAAAAATAAACAGTATAATGGCAAGGTATCTTGTATGGTGTGTTGCTAGGTGTGGTGCGGTGTTCTCTGACATGTCTCAATAGTCCAATAGCCATGGTCAATGTAATGGTCCAAATCGGGAGAAAATAGAAACATGGGATTAGTCATGATCAATGACGATAATAGGAGAATTTGTGTGAAGAATACATGTACCATTTCTTAGAAAATACGTATAATACTTGAAAACCATGTTTACTAGTAAGATAGGATTTTTTTGACAAATATTTTGAAAATGTGGGAAACTCGATTTAGGCTAAAACTATAAGTTTACCAAAATAGGATTTCTAGGAAGATAACATGTATCTTATTAGTAACATAATTTAGACAATTATTGAAAATACTTGAAATCATTTATACTTTCAAAAAAACTCTTTTACTAGTTAAAATAATTTTTGGAAAAAATGTTTGAAGAAAAAATAGTTTTGGACTAAAATTTCTCGTTTTTCAAATAATGCAATTATTAATAATAATATTGACAAAAATATTTTTCTAGAATTCCTAAAATAATACAATTACTAATACTTGCAATAATACTACTAGTATTTTAAATAATATTCCTAATAATACCCATACCATATAAAACAATATATTATTTCTAATAAAAATTGAAAATAATAAAAGTAATAATAATAGTAATAGTAATAATAATAATAATAATAATAATAATAATAATAATAATAATAATAATAATAATAATAATAATAATAATAATAAAACTAATAATAACAATAATAACAACAGATTAAACAACCACCCCCATTCCCAAATTTGACCCGGAGAGAGTGAGAGAGAGAGCGCGGGGGAAAAGGGGGGACTCACCGGTGGGGTGGCTCCAGCGCTGACGCCGGCGGAGGGTGCTGTGTGCGGCGAAGTAGAGGGAAAGGCGGCCATCCGGGGTTTTCCATGCGGACGCGGACGAGAGAAGTCGGAGGCGGCTGGATCTAGGCGGAGGGAGGCGGCGCACGGTCGGTGCGACGTCGGGGTCGACGGGTGGAAAAGGAGGCGACGATCTGGGGCGGCTCTGCGGCTCCGGGCGGCAGCTGCTCGCCAACAGACGGCGACGGAGGGATCCCGTGCGAGGGAAGACGACATTGAGCGGAGGAAGCAGATGGGGTCGGGCGGAGCTTCTCGCAGGTGCGGCGCTGCCGTGGCGGAGGGACGCCGCGGAGGAGTCCCACGGGAGGCGCTACGGGCGAAGATGTGGGGTTCGACGTGCGAGATGTGGGGCTCGTCGGAGGCGGGCGGAGGGGATTTCTCGTGCGGGGCGCGGCCGAGATCTTCGTGGCGGCGACAGCGGAAGGAAGCGGCTGGGTCCACGCCGGCAGTCGACGGAGGGGCGCTCGCGGTGGCGCTGAGGTTAGGTTTCGCCCGCCTCTTTTTTTCTTTCTGAAATTTGGAGGGGTTGATGGTGGTGGTGACCGGTGTCGGCGGTGGACGCTGCGGCGGTGGACGCTGCGGCGGTGGACGCTGCGGCGGTATTGGTGGCTGCCGATGGTGGCGTGGCCTGTTACTAGTGGTGGTAGATAATGGGCTGTAGTCGGAGACGGAGACGGGGGTGACTGGGATGGAGGTTCGTGTGTTGTCGGTGTCGGGGTGTTGTCGGAAGTGAGTCGGCTACCGCGGTGGTGGCGGGGTTCTGTGTGGAGTCGAGGATGATGACGGTGGTGTCGACAGTACCTGGCGGTGATAGCGACGAGCAAGGCCAGGAGACGGGATAAACTAGTGTTAGGATTTGGTTTTTGTCGGGGTGTATCCGACACGGGAATCGATATACTTGTATAATATGGAATAAGAACGGTGGACACAGACACGATACACATTTGTGGATGGTAGAATTTGCTGGAGGAGTACCTCTCCTTTTATAGGAGGTGGGAATTCCCAGTTGGATAGGGATTGGGAGAATTTTAAATTCTCCCTAGATGATATCATATTATATTTAAATTTGATTTAAACTAATTCAATTCAAATCAAATCCAATCTAAATAAATTCTATACTTTATTTAAAATATTTTAAATAAAGTGAATAAAATCTTTTGTAATTTAAATTACCATATTAAATCAAATATTAGAATTAACAAAATCTCAAATATCATTTTCGTAATTAAATAAGTATGGTAATAATTAATTTCGAAAATTACGATAAATACTTAAATATTAAATCATAAACTAGCTTTTATAAATAACAAAATTTATTAATAAACAAATTTCACCTTTCGCAAAACATTTGGAAACATTCCATATAAACCAAAATTTTCAAATTACTACTTATTTTTAAACGACGACCAAAATAACTCTTTTATATAAAAGAAATTATTTATCCCATTTATTTGAAAATGTACTTTCCTATTAAAATAAAATTTATAATAAAATATAATTTTCTAAAATATGTAGTTCGATACATATTCGTACTTGTCGAGCAATACGAAATACAAATCTCGCATGCTACACAAAAATGCGAACTCGTATGCAATGTGTAAATACGAAGTATAAAAATATTTTAAAAAAATTGTAGTAGAAATTTAGGGGGTTTACAGCAGGATCGGAGCATGACAGAATAGTATCAGAGCAACACGATCCTCTGGCCAATTTTGATTCAATTGAATGCAAACATGTTCTTCTGATCAAAATTTCCTTGCCTGCTTGATATCATCAATGAGTAATGTTCCATACAATAAGTCCGTAAATATTTTTATGATGTCGGCATATGTTTTATCAATTTAATGGATTGAGATTGAAATGCTTTATTGAACAAGAGTTTTGATATGATCTGAATTGAGAGTTTTATCGATTGATGATGGCGAAGGATGAGACTATCGCTGCTAAGGATATCGTAAGTTTCTTCTTAAGTTTCGAGGACGAAACTTCTTTTCGGTGGATAATTATGTAGTGCCCCGCTCCGCGAAGGCACTCGATAGACAGAAAGATCGGATTGCTGGCTCTGCAACAGAAGACGATTGATCTGGGTGAGTGGACAAAGTCTTATTTGCTGATTCGCTTACGCCTAATAAGAATCTGAGTTTTTGATTGAATGCTATTGTTAATAACAAGATAGTAAATCATTGAGTGTAACGCCTCAAACCAGAATACTGAAGAGCGGGGGCATACATAGCCAGCTACGTATATTGAAATGGAATCCACCTCACTATACGGTCACGGCTGTCTAGATACATGAGGGTTTAACTACAAGCCATCAGTCTCTTATGGTCATGAACAAGCCTATTGTCTCAATCTCATGCAAGGAATAGCAGTTGCAAGATGTTAGAGCATCAAATATACAATAGTAAGGCATCCCATACATTACATATTTGGATGATCATGAAGCTAGTCATACAAAATGTGAAGACTAGCAAGAGTTTCAGTCATACATGATCAACCTTAGGATTCGTCAATCATGTTACAGCCCATAGGCAGACAGTGAGTAAAGTGCAATATGAGCTAACACGTGCTCGCCGGCTAAATGCCTCAAAAAAATATTTTTTTACAATAAAGTGGGAGAACAAAAGGGAAATCCACTCGTTGCCTTGGTTACGTCTGGTGGTCACCATTTGGCTGGAAGGTAGGGAGATCCTCTGGAACTACTCCGGTATTTGGCCATACAGCTGGATCAGATCCCAGAAAGAGCAAGTGCCACAAAAGAGGCTTCATTTAAGAACTAAAACCAGCAATTAGCACAAAACATAATTATATAATAAAAGAATGGAACTATAAAAAATCATGACGATATACGAAGAGATAACCATGGGACTATTCAGATAACCGAGTTACAACCCTTAAACCAAACAAGGACCGGAGTTGTAACCCTTCATCTGAATGAAACTTGGTTTTCCACCATTTATCGATAAAATAAAGCACAAGCAATCATGTCATGTTACAATCTTGTACAGGATCAGGACAAGACTAGACCGAGTTAGACTCCATCCAATCAATCACAGCCAAGCAATAAGTACGACTTGATACTTTAACTAACTAGGGTTTTCACAGGCCTAGTTACTAGCAAGATGCAATAAGATATTCCAAATGCCACAAGCCCTGCAGACCATCCAGGTTATCCAGGTCGAATATTCGTTCATGAAGGGTGCAACACATGACAGTGTGCTGGAAATGTGCCCTACTCGTCGGCAGGCTACAAGTCTACTTGCGCACCCAGCTAACGGGATTGCCTGTAGCTGGAAAATCTCTTCATGACTACTGGGTTATTCTAGTTATTAGCCTTAGTTAATTTCCGTAGGTACCCCTGACCGTGGTACTCAGGGGACCCTGCCCTAGACATGATGCGAGACAGTATTGGTTCATTTGTGTAAACAAAATCGTCCATGGTGTCCAGGCCATTCATTCTTGTCATGTCATACTAGCCGTCGCAACAGCATTCAATAGTTCCCATCAGGCTTGCTTGTCATATCTTGTCATATCATGTCATGTCATGTCATGTCAATTCACTTGTTATACCGTGCCATATACAATTATCAGTCCAGTCATGTCATTCAATTCGTGATTATCAAGTTCATAAAAAGTGCAAGGACATAAAGTTAATCGGGTACGCAAAAGGGGGTTCAAGACTCTACGCTAACGAACCTCTACGCTAGGCCAAGAGGCCCCAAGCGTAAAAGTGGCTTTACGTGAGCAAGACCAAGGAAAGACAGCTTCTACGCAAGCGGAAGCCCTACGCGAGAGGGAACTCTACGCGGGCAAGGCACTACGCGAGCGAGCACCCTATGCAAGCGAAACTTTACGCGCACGAGCACCCAAGTGAAACTCTACGCACGCAAGGCTCTACGCAAGCGAGGGAGAGTCTACGCGAGCATGACTCTACGCGAGCGAGAGTGGCCCCCGCATTGAGTTCAAGTGAATTTGGCGTAGAAAGGATTACGCTGGCACGCAATGTGTGTGCGTAAAGGGGACACTACGCTGGCACGTTTAAGACGTGTGCGTAAAAATAGGGAAACACTACGCCAGCACGTTAAAACTTGTGCGTAAAGGAGGAAATGCTACGCCGGCACGTTAAACGTGGGCGTAAAACTAAATACTACGCTAGCACGTAAGAACGTGTGCGTAAAACTTCATCTTCTCCCCAAGGCTAAGACAACCAGGCGTAAAAGCTCAAGAGCTCAAGAAAGCCCCATCTCAGTCAAGACTCGATGAAATCCAACCATTCCAAAACCAAACTTGCGTAACATCAAAATGCCTTCTACATAGAACTCTTAATTTTTAAAAATAAGCCAGTTTAGTAGATCAAAATCGAGAAATCCAAAATTGCAACAAACTTAGATCTACATGAAATGAACCATAGAAAATAGAAATGCTAAGTACTAAAGTGTCTTAGAATCTCGTGAGAAAGACAATGGAACAATAAAACTTGAGTTCCTCCATGAAGTAAGTTGCACTTGCCTAAGCTCTCTGGTAGGTGGAGAGAGTTCATATAGGAAGAAGAGGAGTTATGGGGATTAATGGAAGAGAGAGAGAGGTTAGACGGCTTATAAAGGAAGAGAGTGGGTGGTAGGTGGGGGTTTGCATATCAACCCAAACCGAGCCCAACCAAGCCCAACCCAATCGAACCCAATGCAGGCCAAGGCCAGGATAAACCACATGAACCAGAAAATGCTAACACTACCAAAATAAGTCGTATTGGCGACGAATTTAGCGACGCAAGTCATATACGTCGGTAATATTTGTGAATTTAATGATGTTATATAAAAACGTCGCTGAACGTCACTATCAGCGACATTTACCGACCGTTAGTGCCACATATTATGCTTTGGAAAGCTGATGTCGCGGTCTAGTCGCAGAACGTCGCTATTTTCTTTAAGTCAGCGACGTTTTGCGACTCGAAATTAGGGACGTCGCCAGTCTTTTATTGAATAGCGACGTTTAGCGACGTCCTTTGTAGACGTCGCTAAAATGTTTCATATAGGGTTCCACCCGATCGATCTTTTTTTTTCTTTCACCAAAAATTTCCAATCTCCCGCTCCCCAAATTTTTCTCCCCATTCTCTCTCCTCTCCGGGGACCCCCTCCCTCCGGTAACCCCTCGCTCCGGCTACCCCCTCCCCGCGTTGACCCCCTTCCCTGCGGCGACCCCCTTCCCTCCGACGTCCCCCCTCCACCGTTGATTCCCCTCGTCGACGCCGACCCGACTCTGATGCCAACCCGACTCCACCGCTGCTCCAGCTCCGACGACTCCGACCCGACTCCGACCAAGGCAGGTAAACCCTAACCCTAACTCCCTCCTCCTGACGTGCTGACACAGACACGATATATTAGTACATGTACTAGCCATGTTAAGCAACAATAAACAAGTCTAATCCTCGTATAACTTCTCCCTCCCTTGAATCAACCCTAACACCCACCTTTGCAGTCAACTTTTACATCGAATTGGTGTGTCTGATGGTGCTACTGAAAAGGACAATTTTCTTGGTTCATTTGAAGATGTTTTTCATTTGCTAATATGAAGATGTTGAATTATTGGGTCTAATTCAACAGATGGCGATAAATTTCTGTTAGTATAATACTGTCTACACCAATATATATCAGTGGGTCTTTACATGAATGTGATACGGAAGTACAAGTATGACAATTAGTTTGTGTGAAATGGTGATTCATACTTGTTATAGGCAGTGTACTTCATCTGCTCATGCTCATGTAAGTCAGGCTACACCAAAGTTGAGAAGTGAAAAATGAGTACTATGAATAACACGATGAGGTTCCGACAAATGTGCATAAAGTTTTATGGCTATGCAATATCGGTTCTTGGAAGTTTTATGGCTGTGCATAAAGTGAGTACTATGAAGGGCAAACACATGATATATGCAGGACTATATAAATGCTATAAACATTGGTTCTCAATAAAAGAATGATCATACTGACCAATAGCAAGGATCCACTCCACTGGAGGTAATGGAAGCCCCTTTGGAACTAGGTTCTCATGATGCAAATCATGGGTATGCATTAGCATGCCAGATATTGGCGATTTATTAGTGAGCCTATTACATTTTCATCACTTATTATACAGATTCTAGAATGAAATAAAGCCACGATGCTTCAAAATGCTTTCATAGGTTTAAGAGTGTAGACTCCTTAAGTGAGATGTAGAACTTCTACTTAAGCAGAATATATTTAACTTTGGGTTTATGTTCATGCTACGAATAAATGATGTTGTTTCTTCTTTAATCCTAGGTTTTCTTTATAGATTGTCATAATAGGGAGGGGTCTAGCTAGAATTGAAATGAGGGGCCAATATACTAGGGGGCTTCGGAAGAAGGGAAAACTCTATTTAAATTTGCTACTTGCTAGATATGTCCTCTTTATCCGAAGCACAAAGCTCCTTCTCAATCAATATTGAATCTGCAATATGTTGGAAAAGATAAGTCAACCCTTATTGGTTGGCAATTTAATCAATAAGATGTAAGGAAGGCTTTGGCTCATATGCTAATTGTTGATGAGCTTTCGTTTCGGTTTGTTGAGGGTGAGGATTTCAAACGCATTGTTTCTATCTCCTCTCCCCAACCCAAACCATTCCCTCTCCTCCCCCCAACCCTCCCCCTCCCCCCATCAGCCTTTGAGTGATATGCCATCACGATCGCTGCACCGATGAAGGAGGGGGTCGCCTAGGAGGGAGGAGCTCGTCGAGGGGGAAGGAGGCAGGAGAACGAAAATTTTGGGTTAAAAAATAAAATATTGTAGCGACGTCCTTATGTAGACATGGGTGATATGCCGCCGCGATAATCTCTGACCACCGCAGGCAGAAACACGCGAAACAAAAGTTAGCAATGCAAAAAAAAGATGACCCGATAATCTCTGACCATTTAACGTAAAATGTCATGTGTACATATACTGCGGAAAGTGTAGACCGCATGAACTGACAAACGAGAATTTAGGGATCAAAGTTGTAACAAGTAAAGTTGTATTTTGGACATGTTCTATTCTTGTTAAGCTCTTTGTGCACAAAGCAAGATATAACGAATGCAGAACATCTCTCGAGTTTATGACTTTTGTATGCTCTATACTTTAGTTACGAACTCGATATTTGTTCTGTATTCTCTATTTATAGCTTGCTTTGTGAACAAAGAGCTTGCAAGAGTTCTTTTTCCAAAGCACAACTTGACTTGTTCTAGCTTTGAGACCCTAATTTTCGTTCGTCATCAGTTCATGTCGGTCTTCACTTTCTCCATTAACTTCCTCCAATTAACTCTATCCCTCGGTTGAGCTACTATTTCAAAGCTTCGACACTTACATATCATTCACTATCTTGATGTATCTATCTTACAGAATTATGGAGCTGAATTACTATCTGCGGAATCATTCGTGGATGTACAACCGTCATCCTGATGACATGTGCGGTGTACGGAATGAATTCATAGAGGGTGTACACCAGTTCCTGCAGTTTGCCAAGGCGTTCCCTCAGTACATGGACGGTACCAAAATTAAGTGTCCGTGTGTGAGATATCGCAACTTGAAATATCATCCAAAAGTGGATGTCACGTATCATTTATACTCGAAGGGTTTCACGCCGAATTACTATCAGTGGAGCGAGCACGAAGAACTTGTGTCTTTAGCATCGGAGTACGAGCCTTATGTGGATGTCCACAACAACGCTCCTTACGACGATGGGTTGGTGAACATGGTTTTTGACGCGGCCGGGCCTAGTTTCGATCCGGATGATCATGATGCACCTGAGGAGGCACCGAATCCCGATGCTGCACAGTTCATGGAGTTGCTGGAGAATGCAAGGACTCCATTATATCCTGGTTGTGAGGATCATTCACCATTGGAGGTGGTTACAAGATTGTTGAGCATCAAGTCCGATTTTAACATGTCGCAAGATTGCTACAACCGTCTTATGGAGTTGCTTATAGAAATATTGCTTGAGGGTACGAAGTTGCCTAAAGACTTCTACCGGTCTAAGAGGATGGTTAGATCGCTCTGGATGGGATACGAAAAAATCGATGCATGTCGCAACGGGTGCATGTTGTACTACAAAGACGACAAGGATGAAGACGCCAGCAGATTTTGTGGTGTCGATCTCTACAAGGCATGTAGTAGAGGAAAGTCTGTCGGTGCCAGAAAGCCTACCTCTTCGATGCACTACTTGCCGTTGACGTCGCGGTTGCAGCGGTTGTTTATGGTGAAGAAAATTGCAGAAAACATGAGTTGGCATAAGCGGGAACATACCGAAGGAGTGTTGGATCACCCATCTGATGGAGAAGCATGGAAGCACTTTGATCGAGAGTATCCATATTTTGCTTCTGATCCGCGTAATGTCAGATTGGGTCTCTGCTCCGACGGTTTTACCCCATTCGGACTTTTGGGCTCCCAATATTCGTGTTGGCCTGTGATCATCACCCCGTACAATCTACCGTCTTGGATGTGCATGAAGACTCCGTATATGTTCCTCACCGTTATTATCCCAGGTTTAAACAATCCGAAAAGGAACATCGATGTGTATTTACAGCCGTTGATTGATGAGTTGAATCAGCTGTGGGAAGTAGGTTCCAACACGTACGATGTATCTAGAAAACAAAATTTCCAGATGCGGGCAGCACTTATGTGGACCATCAACGACTTTTCGGCCTATGGAATGTTATCTGGATGGAGCACGCATGGTCGTCTTTCATGTCCGTATTGCATGGACAGCACTAAGGCTTTCCGTTTGAAACACGGAGGCAAACCGTGCTTCTTCGATTGTCATCGACAATTCCTGTCGAATGATCATCCGTACCGGAGGAACAAGAATGCTTTTCGTGCTGGCGTTGTCGAGAAGGCTAATCCCCCGCCAAGGTGGTCCGGATACACGATATGGAAAGAGGTAAAAGATTTACCAAGAGCTATTGAGCAGCCTGCTACGGGCTACAAGTGTGACGGATTTGTTCGCACTCATAACTGGACGAAGAGGAGTATATTCTGGGATCTTCCATATTGGAGCACCAATGTGATTAGACATAACCTTGATGTCATACATATCGAGAAGAATGTGTTTGACAACATAATTAATACTGTAATGGACATAAAGGGAAAGACGAAAGACAATCCAAAGGCTAGATTGGACTTGGAAGAAATATGTAGACGTCCTGCATTGCATTTGATAGAGGACGGGAATGGGAAGTTGAAGCATCCTAAGGCAATTTTCTCACTGGAGAAGGATGATAAAGTGAGGCTTTGTAGGTGGATTCAAGGTCTGAAATTTCCAGATGGGTATGTTTCGAACTTGAGAAGATGCGTCGACCTCAAGGAGAACAAACTGACAGGTATGAAGAGCCATGATTGTCATGTATTCATGGAGCGGTTAATTTCGATTGCATTTTGGGAATTCTTACCGCAGGCAGTTTGGGATCCATTGACAGAGCTTAGCATATTCTTCAGGGACCTTTGTTCTAAGAAATTGCTCGTTGATCGTCTAAAAAAGCAAGAGAAGGACATTGCGGTAACACTGTGCAAGCTATAGAGGGTATTCCCTCCTGGATTCTTCGACTCTATGGAGCATTTGCCGATTCATCTTTCCTACGAGGCACGTGTTGGTGGACCCATCGAATATCGATGGATGTACCCGTTCGAGCGACATTTAAATTACCTAAAAAAAAGGTAAAAAATAAGGCTCGGGTC
Organism: Iris pallida; assembly: GCA_029216955.1. Taxonomy (NCBI): domain Eukaryota; kingdom Viridiplantae; phylum Streptophyta; class Magnoliopsida; order Asparagales; family Iridaceae; genus Iris; species Iris pallida. The sequence goes on from JANAVB010034619.1 coordinate 18,470,233, forward strand.
GAGGGTTTTATTTATGAAGCCTATATTCTCGAGAAGATTACAAATTTTTGCTCCTCCTATTTCAAACCTCATGTTGCTACGAATAGAACGAGGGCTCAAAGAAATGACGACGGATATCAAGAATTTAATGATGGAATACTGAAAGTATTCAATGCATCCGGAAAGCCTTCGGGGAAAATGAAAAAAGAGGTATTTGAATGACGAAGAGCTAAGGGCTGCTCAGTTGTATGTATTACTCAATTGCGACGAGGATGAAGTGGAGAAGCTAGAGGGGTAAGTAACTCAGGATGATGAGTTTACGTCATCTCAATGTAATAGTATAAGCTAATATTATTGTACTAATCGGCGGTTGCTTCGTTGTTTTTCAGCACATATAATGATGAGTTGAGGCTGGTTAGACCCTACCTAACAGATGAAGCATTAGAACAAGAAACGAGACGTCATTTTCCTTCTTAGTTGAGCGAATATGTAAGTAGCTCGATAATTACTGGCCTCTTCTAATGCAACTGTGCAATAAATAACTTATTATTGCTTCTTTGATATTCAGGTCGATCGTCTAATTTCACCCGAGATTGAATTAATTAGAACTCTTGCCAAGGGACCAATTACTTTTGTTAAAAAATGGCCAAGTTACTGTGTCAATGGCTTTCGGTTCAAGTCGACAAATGCTCTGATCAGAGGCAGCTTCCTGGATCTTGATTCCACGAAAAATAGTTGTTTGTGTATCAAGTCTTTGAACTACAAAGACGTCGATCCAGGAAATGATTTCTTTGGCATCTTGCGAGAGATTGTGGAGTTGTCATATAATAATGGCAGAAAACCTGCAAAGATCGTGTTGTTCAAGTGTGAATGGTTCGATCCGATTGAAAATCAAGGTTGGAAAATTGACAAGCATGGTCTTGTGGATATAAACTACGAGCGTAGATATCAAGGCTATGAACCGTTTGTCCTAGCAACTCAGGCTCAGCTCGTGTACTTCACAGCTTATCCGAGACGGGGAGCAACGAAGTCTGACTGGTGGGCAGTATGCAAGACTAAAGCTAGAGATACTTTTGTTGTTGACGAAAAAGCTTACCTGGAGGACGAGCTACATCTTGTAACCAATATTGTCGATGTGGAATCCACGAAAGTTATGCATTACACGACACATAATGTAAAAGATGTAGAATTATCCGAAGAGGAAGACGAAGCCGACGAAGGCGAAGATGAAAGTGAAGATGAGGAGGAAGAGGAAGATGAGGTCGAGGAAGACGAACAAGATGATTATTCTGAAGATGATTGAGAGAGATATACTTATATGAACTTAGATGTTTCTTCTAGAATATATTATCTGGACTTAGATGTTTATTGTAGAATGTATCATTATATGTTGTCTTGGTTATTATCTTGTCTTTGCTGTAATTTCATATTTCTAGTCTCTATTATTTGTTGTACTTTCATATTTCTAGTCTCTATTAATTATTGTACTTTTATATTTCTAGTCTCTATTATTTGTTGTATTATCATATGCTGTTATCAGGTATGGCAGGTCGTCGCGGAGCGTTTCGAGGGGACGACGAGGTCATGATCCTCCGGTACATCCTACAGGTACTGCTAGAGGACGGAGTTTTCCTTCAGTACCTCCTACTGGTACCGGCTCTGGATCCTCGTTGCCGATTACTCCTCTATATCGGATAGTAGCTGGGCCTGCTGGGACGACATCACGTGGCATATCTCCTAGGACGAGTGGTTCTAGGCCTGTTGAGAGTGCTCGTCCGTCTAGCGTTCATGCTGTTGATACGACGATGGAGACGGATGAGAAGATGGCGGAGGCTGCACCGACAACCGAGGTGGCGGCGCCGACGGCCGACCAGCATCATACAGATGATGAGTGCGCACCTCGGGAGGAGAGGAGGACGGAGATCCGGGCCGATGGTACAAAGTAGGTATTTTGGTTTATAATTTTTTTTTCTGTTTTTATCATAAATTAAATTTTTTCATGAATATAATATGTTTGTATAGATATCGTCCCCCAGAGGTACAGAGACGTCTAGGCCACATGCTGAGGCATAATTATGGTGGTGTTTGGATTAACCACTCTGATGCTCCGGACGAGAGGAAGGCCTTCTGTAACACCCTGTTTTCTGAAATTGGGGATTTTTGAAAAATTATTATTTTTATTATTTAATAATGGTGATTAGGGCATGATATGATTTATGTGATTTCTAGTGTGCTTAGAACCATTTTCTAAAGTCATGCTAAGTCATGACTTATGACTTTGTGATTTTGGTTAGTATAACTTAGTGTAAATCCTAGTTTTCTCTAACCTAGAAGTTGCCATGACCATGAGAACTTGACCATAGGCTTAGAATATCATTTTAGTGGTTTTAGCCTAAGGGGGTATTTTGGTAATTTTCTAGGAATTAAGAAGGATTAGTGAGATTTTACTATTCATGGACTTTTGATTTGTGACTTGATGATCCCTAACCTATTTACCCTAATCTATAGGTTAGACCCTAACCTAGAATGACTAAGGATTAGATATTATCATTGGGTCAAGCTTAGAAATATCTATTTACCTTTAATAGGATATTTTGCTTGATTTATGCAAAAGATCTATTATATGGCTCTTTAGTCCATTTCTTAACCATGAAGGTTTGAACCACCACCTTGCCTTGGTATGGCCGGCCAAGAGACCCCCATGACACCCCCTTGCCACCCCCATTCCTATAAAACTAACACTTAGGATTATTTCCAAGTTTCATGACAAATCAATTCACAAGAAAAACCCAAGAATCCTTCCACTCTATTTCCCATAACTTTCTCAATACTCAAGCTTTGAACCTCTAGTTTTCTCCATTAGGTCACCTACAATCTAAAGGAGCCTAGGGAAGTGTGCTACTCAGATTTTAGCAAGGAAGGACAAGTTGGGCTTTGAGGCTAATCACCCTTCATTTTGTAATTTTCAAGACATTTCACACATTGAGGTATTATGGCTAAACCTATTTAGATTATTCATTTTTCTTCATTATTGCATGCATATAGTTATAATATAGTTGTGGGTAGGGTTTGGTAAAATTTTAGGGTTGTTTGGTGTCGTATCGGACACGTATGCTACATGTAAAACCCTAATTTTGCTCACTGTTTTGTTCACTGTCATAGTATATTAACTCACTGTTTTCCAAATCTTTTTGAACCAAAACCTAGCCTAGCTAACCCTAACCCTAACCCTGTGTCACTGAGCACGTATTGGTTTGTGTCGTATCCAAAATTGGACACAACAGCTCTCAGTTTACACTGTTTAGACACTACACAGTGCACATAAAATGTGCCCTGCTACCATAGTGTCCAACCACACTCTACACGCCACTTGGATACGTCAAACTTGACACACGACACGGTGCAATGACTGACAGGTCATCTCCAAAGTTTGGGATGACCTCGTGTCCTGTCGGACACGGAATCGACTCTCAAAGGGTCGTTCAGTGCACAGTGTACACACACAGACACTCGACTTTGAGCATGTCGTGTCCACTCTACACGAAACGTGGACACTTCGTACTGACACGAGCACGAAGCCTATACATAGGCGAATATGTGGACACAATCACTTGGGTGTGTCGTGTCCCGTGTCGCGAACACGAGACACGGGAAAATACGACTACACGGTCTGAAACACGAATTTTGGGGTTTCTGATACGCATGTCGTGTCCACTCTACACGACACGTGGACGCGTATCAGGCACATGGACACGTAGCCTAGACCTAGGCGCACCTTCGGGTACGAGCACGAGGCCTGTGTCGCCTTGTGTCGTGTCCTAGACCATTTATGGTTTTATACTGATACGCACTGTATCAGTGTACGTCCTTTTACCCGATCGACTTTGAAACCTTGTGGACACGCCGTGTCATGTCATGACACCGTGTCAGGCTACTAGGGACCTAGACTAACCTAGGGGCTATCATTACCAACCAACCTTAGGCCATCATAGTTCGATTTGGGTGGAGTTTGAACTAACCCAAATCGAGTGTGTGCAGTCCCAAATTCTAGTTTTCTGAAATTATCCCAGTTTTTAAAATCCAATTTCAAATGTATTTTTCTATATTTTTATGAGTGTAAATATATGTATACAGTATGTATATACGTAGTATATATGTATATGTGAGTGTGGGTCAATTTTGGGAGTTTTTGGTTGGGTATATGTGTAGTTGTATATATATACATATGTATGTATATATGTATTCTGTGTGTGTGTGTGTGTTTGGGACTGGAATTTGGTTCCAGGAACCTGGAACCCTTCCCCCCTACTGTCCTGTGTTCATTCCCCCTCTCTCTCACTGTCCTTTACTCACTCTCTCATTCTGTCACTCTCTCTCTCTCTAAGTGACCCTCTCACTTTTCCCTCTCTATATATATATATATATATATATATATATATATATATATATATATAATGTATATATAAGTTTATATGTATATATATATATATATATATATATATATATATATATATATATATATATATATATATATATGAATATACATATATATGATATATATGTATACTTTTTGTATTAGGTCTCAATATGCTATATATAGTGTATTATATGTATGTGGGTTTGAATTATATATAGTATTCATATTTTGGGTATATGGATAGTAGATAGATATATTCATATATATATATATTCTAGTTATAGGTTTATATGAAAACCCCATCATTAGCCTATGGCTAGGGGCTAACCCTAATGGCCCAAAACCCAACTAGTGGACCCTTGTTGACTAAGGGTTGACCAAAGTCAACCTTAGGTCAAAGTGACCTAGTTAACCTAGAAATGACTAGGAATGACCTAAAACAACTAGTTTGACTAGTTTGACTAAAACCCTAACTAGTTGACTAGTGTTGACCTAACTTTGACTAGTTTGACTTTAGAGTTGACCAAGAGTTGACTTTTGACCAATTTAACCTAGAATCATGTAGTTTGCATAGTAGACTTCATTTTACTATTTAGAACACATTGTGACTTGTGTTGCTCTGATCAGGAGCCAGACACCTCTCCTCAGACTGCATATTCTCTACAGACATTCATACAGCAGGCGAGTACATTCTCTGACCGTTTCATACTTATTCAGGCTTTACTTCTCGCTCTAGATTACTTTACTTGTTGCTGTCACGTTGGTAACACGGATTGGTACTATATGGATCTTTACATGAGATGTTATCCCCCTCGGGAGCATCGGGTACTTCATGTTATGTGTGTTTCACTATCATCATGTACTCCTATGCTTCCATCATTCATGTGCACTCATGTGATCATGTACTCTCATGTTTACTGAGCCCTCATGTATACTATCATGTACACCCTTTTATGGGCCCCATGTGATATCATGTATAATAACGTAACTTGTATAGATCCTTGTGTATTGATTGGGGAAACGGGAGAGTAGAAGTGGACATGTGAATAATTCCAAAGTAGTGTAATCATGTGCAAACTCAGTAGTGTAATCATGTATAAATTCTAGCCATTCACATGCCTATCTTGTGCTCTACATCACTAGTCACTACAATTTTCTATATACAGTAGATATTTCATTATAGCTATCTCTTTTACAGCGTATATTTTCTTTCAGCAGTTCATGTATCTTACTCTATTGCCTGTATCGTATTTCCTAACCTGATATGAACTGCGTGAGATGTATTGTGCTCGTTCTTGTCCTGATTGGACCTGTTGAAAATATTACAGACGATGAGGATGAGGCCCTGGTGACTACCTATTATGGAGCAGGATCCACCTGCAGCTGAGGATGTTGCCCCAGTAGTCTAGGCTAGTTTAGCTAGACAGTCTTTCGGTATTATCTTTTTGTCTCACATCTGAGTTGTATTTTGAGATGTTGAGGTATATAGACTCTTAGACTTGTTGTATTATGAGTTGGCATTCTGGATATTATGTTGTACTAGACACTTAGACTTTTTCATCTATGCTATGGTTCTCTTTGAGTTACTGTCTATCTATCTATCTTTCATTCTTCTACCCTAGATGTGATTGAGATGTATATTGTTATGTCACCTCCATTCGGAGAGGATAAACTGTACAGGTATTTTTATATCGTTAGATGATTGACCTAGGACAGCGTTCTACCGCCGACACTGCGGCGTAGGCTGGACGTACCCACTTCTCGTGCCCTTACTCTAGGGTGCGGGTCGTGACACCTTCTGGTTTGCGCGCTTCAAGGTTAAAATATATTTTCTTTTAACATGAATCATATAATTTTTACATATTATATATAACTGATAAATATTTGGTTTGCGCTCTTCTAGGATATGTTTTTCTATCCACCGCATCGGGCCGAGTTTATCGAGGGGATGTTTCCTGCCATCGCTGCCAAGCTGATCCGCGACGCTATTAATGATCAGAAGGATCATGATCGTGCCGGAAAGCTGATCCAAGGTTGGATCACCCCTGATCAGTAGAATGTGATGAAGGCTCGATTCGACGAGCCAAGGTACAAGAAGAAGTCGGAGAAGGCCAAGGGGGCTAGGCAACATGCCTCGAAGTGGTGCGGTGGGTCGATTCCGATGACGGAACATTTCCGTCGTCTGGTATGTCTTTCTCTTTTGAAATATTATTTTAATGAAAAATCGATAAATTATTACTAAGATAATATATTTAATTACAGGTAAGGAAGGTCGGTAACGCCGACATGGTGACCGATTTCCTGGCCACCCATCGTCGCGGCGGTGACCTTATTGACGAGAGGGCCGAGCAGACCTATGTAAGTATTACAATACGTTATCTTAATTTAATACTTCGTGCCAATTTTAATATAACTTAGTAAATATGATGCAAATAAATATTCATGTAGTTAGTAATAATAAGTACATTAATTAGAAATTAGAAATTATAGAGTACTATCCATACTTTCTAGGCCGAGTATCAGAGGTTGCGGGAACGGGCGGCTGCTATTGCACCTGATGCAGGAGAGGCCGGTACTTCCTCGAAGCCCACTCAAGCTCCATCGGCGGACGAGCTGTGGATGACCGCCGCTGGTGGACTCCGTAGGGGTACGTACTACGGTACGGGATCCTATGGTGCCCTAGTTGCGACCCAGTCCTCTAGGGCATCTCCTGCTAGTGTGCATGGTCCACAGCCGTTCGAGGAGTCTGCCCGAGTCCACCAGATGATGGAGTCTCTCCGTGACGACCTGCTACGACGGATCGAGGAGCAGTCTCAACACCCTACGGACGATCCTGCGCTGCTAGCACGATTGGATGCGCTCGACCGCGGCATTATGGACCTCATAGAGACGACTGAGAGGACAGAGCACACCGTTGGAGGGTTAGAGCGCACGGTGACGGAGCTGCAGACAGGACAGGTGCCATGGCCGAGAGGCTGAGATTGGCGCAGGATTCGATGGTCCAGAGCAGTGATAGAATGTTATCTATCATAGATTCATACCACCAGCGACTTATAGCGTTGGAGCGTGCTGGTCCTCCGGGTGCGCTTTCATCATCGTCGATTCCGCCGCCTCCACCGCCTTTTTCTTCGACACCGACTCCACCGACGTCATTGCCTGCTCCATCGGTATCGATTTCACTTGAGGAGTATGAGTTGTTCTTATCCCTTCGTCGCGGCGGTGCCCCTCCTGCACCAGATCCCTGGTAGTCCTAATTAGGACTGTTTGTTTGATCCTTTGTTTGTGACTTGGATCTCTATTATTTGTGTAGACTTAAATGTTTGGATCCTATTCTATTTGTTGGTTGTGTGTAGACTTGGATCTATATTATTTGTTTGTTGGTTTGTTTGGATCCTATTATTTGTGTAGACTTGGATATTTGGATCCTATTCTATTATTTGTTGGATGCTTGGATCTCTATTATTTGTGTAGACTTGGATGTTTGGATCCTGTTTGGATCCTATTCTACAGTGAGGGAAAACAGTGTGTGTGTGATTGTGTGTCATTCACATGGGTGTGTGTATATTTGTTTGTCATTCACATAGGTGTGTGTATTGGTTATGGTTATCCTTTTAAACTACAGGGAGAAAAGGACATTCTGTATTTTTTTTTATTTTTTTTTACAGATTTAGCGACGTTTACCGATGTGTATCGACGTCCACCGACGTAAGTTTGCGTCGGTAAACGTCGCTAAATCTGCAAAATTTTCCAGTATACTGACGTTTACCGATGTCCTTATACGTCGGAGAAAGTCGGTAAACGTCGGTGCACGTCGGTAATCATCCCAGGAATTACCGACATTTACTGACATTTTAAACGACGGTAAACGTCGGTACGCTAAACCACTGACGATACGATGGTAATCGTCGGTAAATTGACCGACGCGTAGCGACGATAAATACGTCGCTATTCCACCGACGACACGACGATAGACGTCGGTAATATATCGACGTATATATACGTCGAAAAATGTCGGTACTTGCGACGTTTTGAAGATCAGCGACTTACATTTCCGCGACAAGCCCAAAACGTCGATAATTTCGTCGCTAAATATTTTTAGCGACGAAATTTGTCGTTTTAGCGACGTCTTTAGGCGTCGCTAAAATGACTTATTCTGGTAGTAACTAACCCATGCCAATGCAAAATCCAAGACTAGCTAGTCAAGACAAGTCAAACCAGGATGAACCAAAAATAAACCAAGGCAAGATTAAACCAGGATCAAGCTAAGCAAGACAAGTCTAATTACAGGTCTAGATTCCGTAACGTATACCAAAATACGTAATATGAACTACGGGCGTTACAACTCTACCCACCTTAAAAGAATTCCGTCCTCGAAATTTAATTAAGAGGCTAGAGAGGCAAGGGCGAGCTATACTAAGCAATCAATCAAACAATCAATCATGCAAGCAAGGAATCGAAGGCATGAGGCATAAGGAAGACATTATACCTCACGAGTCAAACAGGTCGGGATATCGTGATCGGATATCATCTTCACGCTCCCACGTTGACTCACCTAGAGAGTGATGACCCCAAGCAACACGGATTAAACTAATAGTCTTGTTCTTGAGTATCTTCTCTCTCCGATCCAGTATGGATATGGGTCTCTCCTCATACGAAAGGTTGGTATCAACAACCAATTTCGAATGATTAAAGACATGACTCGGATTCGGATATACCGTCGCAATTGGGATACATGGAAGACATCATGCACCTCACGCAACGATGGCGGGAGAGCGAGACGATAGGATACGTCTCCTACTCGCTCTAGAATGTCGAATGGCCCGATATACTTAGGACTAAGCTTTTCCCGTACGCCAAAACGAATGACACCATGGTTAGACGAGATCCTAAGGAATACATGGTCGTCGACGAAAAATTCAAAGGGACGCCGATGAGAATCGGCCCAATGGCTCTGGTGATCTTGTGCGACGTGAAGATGATCTCTGAATCTTCTGACCACCTCAACAGTCTGAGTAATCATTTTCGGACCGAGCATCTACCTCTTTCCAATATCGTCTCATGCTAGTGGGAATATGTACTTCCTACCATACAGTACCTCGAACGGTGCCATCTGGATACTGGCTTGGAAACTGTTGTTATATGAGAACTCCACCAGATGCAGGTGATCCTCCCACGAACCACCGAAGTCGAGTGTACAAGATCTCAACATATCTTCCAAGGTTCGTATGGTATGCTCTGACTGACCATCTGTCTGTGGATGATAAGCTGAGCTGAACTGGAGGTGAGTTCCCAAACTATCTTGCAGACTGTGCCAGAAGTGCAACGTAAATCTTGAATCTTTGTCCGAGGTGATTCTGACTGGTATACCGTAAAATCTGACGATCTGCCTGAGGTACATCTTTGCTAGCTGAGCCGTCGACTGACCAACTCTGAACGAGAGAAAGTGAGCCACCTTCGTGAGTCTGTCTATAATAACCCAAATAGTATCTCTACCGGTCGGGGACCTAGGTAACCCAGTCACGAAATCCATGGTTATATGCTTCCACTTCCATTCTGGAATCGGCAAGGGCTGAAGAAGTCCAGCCGGTCTCTGATGCTCAGCTTTAACTTGTTGGCAAACTAAACAACGAAATACAAACTGGGCTATCTCCCTCTTCATACCATTCTACCAAAAATGTTGTCAGATATCACGAAACATCTTCGTACCGCCCGGATGAATCGAATACTAAGAACTGTGAGCTTCTGCCATGATCTCCTGTCTGATATCATCACTGGGCACACAAAGACGTCTTCCATGTCGAAGTGTACCATCCTCATGGACACATAACTCTGGTCTTCGCCCTGCTACACATTCTGCCCTAAGCCACTGAAGCTTAGAATCTGTTGACTGAGCTAACTTGATCCGCTCAACTATACTGGACTGAACTTGTAGACTGGCCATCAATGTCACACTGGTAGGAAGGACCACTTCTTTATCCATCTTCTGAAGATCTGCCAATGACTCTGGCTGCGCTGTGAGGAAATAAACTCCGGCTCTCCTGCTCAACGCATCTGCTACTACATTGGCCTTCCCAAGGTGATATTGCAGGTTGACATCATAATCCACAAGTAGCTCTAGCCACCTTCTCTGACGCATATTGAGATCCTTCTGGGTGAATACATAATTCAGGCTCTTATGGTCGGTGAAAATGTCCACCCTATCTCCGTACAGATAGTGTCTCCAAAGCTTAAGTGCAAACTACTGTTGCAAGTTCCAAGTTGTGGGTTGGGTAATTCCTCTCATGATTATGAAGTTCACGTGACGCATAAGCTATTACCTTACCATGTTGCATCAAAACACATCCTAAACCTCTGCATGAAGCATCACAATATACTGAAAATCCTCCGGTCCCATCTGGAAGCGTGTGAATGGGTGCCGTCATCAAGCCTCGCTTCAACTTATCAAAAGAATCCTAAAATTCTGCTGTCCAGGCAAACTGTACATCTTTGCGGGTCAACTGGGTCATAGGTGCTGAAATTCGAACAAAATCTGAAACAAATCGCCAGTAGTAGCCAGCCAATCCAAGGAAGCTGCGAACTTCCGCCACTGTGCTGGGTTCTGGCCATGTCTCAATGGCCACTATCTTCTGGGGATCCAATTCTACTCCTTCTCTGGTGATGATATGACCCAAATACGAAATACGATCGAGCCAGAACTCGTATTTACTGAACTTCGCGTACAACTGGTGTTCTCGGAGAATCTGGACGACAATTCTGAGATGCTACTCATGCTCTGCTTCACTCTTGCTGTAGACTAAGATGTCATCTATAAATACAATCACGAACTGATCCAAATATGGCATGAAAATATGATTCATGAGGTCCATGAATACAGCTGGCGCATTGTGTAAACTCCTATATTTTTTATTAATTTTTATAATTAATTAATGTGGTTATGCATTTTATAAATTGTGAAATTATTGATACTAGCTTATTAATAGATATATGCATGTGTGTATATATTATATGTGTACTTGGTAATATTCTATTAAATATGGTTTATAGTAAATTTTAGAAATTTTTAGAAATTTATTGATAATTTCTAGGAATTGTTTGCTTACTTAAAAGGTATTCATAATTATATTTGATATATATATATGTATATATATATATATATAATTAGTTGTTATAAAAAAAAATAATAATAATGTTAACAGTGGCCTCGGCCACACACCCAGAATAGGGAGGGGCGGGCCAGGCACTGTATGGGGGCACCAAACGTTTTAAAGAAAAAAAAAAAGATATATATATTATAGGGGGGGAGGGGACCAACCCATGTGGGCCGGTCCACCTCAACCGGCCCCACCCATATGCTAATCAAAGCAGCTAAGCTGCTATCGAGAAGGAGCCGACCCCACATTATTTTTAGTAATAGCATATAGCTGCTGCCCCCTTAGGAGAAACCCGAGCCCATTATAGTTCCTATTCGAAGTAGGAACTTCGACAATATATATTGCAGCCGCCCAATCAAGTAAACCCTAACCCTCCATCTTTCCATCTCCTCTCCACCCTCAACCCCAAGGCCGACCCCTTCACGCGCACGCCCTGACTACTCGTAGTCGACGACGTCGGGATTGCTCGGAGGCGACAGTAAACAGAGAATACTCTGTTGATTTCAGAACTCAGGTACCCATCTTCCAATTTCATTTTCTTTAAACCTGTTCGACGAAAATTTGATCTATCGAATGTTGTGCGTAGTAGACATGACCCTCTTCAAACCCCTTCTGATAGAATCCTGGGAACCCCAAAGGATTGCTCAAAAAATCGAGACGAAGTTGGAGAAAAACCCACTTTTCAGATTTCTAAAAACTGTTTTGAAACGCCAACTTGTCGGCCACTTTTCTCACTGTTCATTAAACTTTCGTAAAAACTAATTGAACACGTTTGAAGACAACCTAACCACGATGGAAGCGTAACTGATAGAATAGTATTTCGATTTCTGCGTGTGTATTAAATCAGTGTTAAAGTTGTGCGAAAAACTGTTTTCAAAATAATAAAATTCTGAAATTTTTGTTTGATACGACGTCGCCCCGACAAACCGGGCGACGTGGTCACGCGTTATACGCATCGAAAGGTGCGTATGGACGTTGCGGATATGTGGGAACTGACGGAACTCAGTTTCGTCGCGTGTGTGCGACGAAATCAACGTGTATCCGTCGAGATACCCCCGTATCGACGTTTTGCAAACTTGTCCATAACTTTGTGTACAGTGGTCAATTCGAGACGAAACTTGTGCCAACAGGTCCGGATCGAAATTCTGGTCCTGTATGCCAAGTTTGGTTCGATTCTGAGAAGGTCGGATCGGGACCCATTTTTGGCGGGCCCGTGACCCACTCAAACGGGCGATTTTGTGCACGGCTCCTCGAAATCCAAAACTGGACATACCGTTGAGTTTCTCTCCTCAAACTGAAATCTTAAACATGTAGTTTGACGACTTTAGAGAACGTAGACTTTGGCACGCGTTTCGGTGCAAAGCGGGTCCAACGGCGGACATCGTTTTGACCCGAAATTATGATTTTGCCTCTGTCCCAGAATTTGACTTTTGGACAGCCGTTTCCTAGGTATATCTTCTTCACCGAGACCATTTTTGATGTTTGTTTCAGAGTTTGGAGTCATCTGTGATTTGTGAGTTTTGGTGCGGACACTTGCTACTCTTGGACTTGCCACTTTGTACCACCAGGCAAGATACCTTGCCACCTTACTCTGTGATAATTATCTTCTTATTTTCAGTTGTTATTTTCAGTATTTTGTTTTGTGATATTTCAACTGCGCGTCCAAGTCACACTTGGGTGCAAGCGACCCTATCGGTCGTATTCTTGTTTTATTTATTCTCTTACATTGACTTAGTATATTGACCACCCATTGATGTTGAGATATTGGTATATCTCATACGGCCTTGACACTTGTTGTATCACGTGATATGAGTCACATGTAGGACACGTTTCTGCGTAGTCGGTTGGCCACCGATACGTATGGAGCGTGCGACGGATAGGGGTAACTGCCAATAGATTTGCATGTTAGAAGACTTGGCGGTTACTAGAGGTACATGTCAGTCATGGAGATGATGATACTAGGCATTGGGTGGGGAGAACAATACCTGACGTATGGGCTTCGATTGCACATCCCTTTTAACCCGGTAGCTCCGCTGGAGATACGGGTATGAGCCTCTCAGGTTGGCCACTGTCGTTTTTGAACGTCATGCTCTTGGTCACTGGTGCCCAAGAGGGGACTATACCGGATCCTATTTCTGCCAGGGCTCATGCGTCGAAGGATTGTATCTCAACTGCATATTCACAGTAGAATGGTCAGGAACCCGATTGCATGCATACCTTTTTCTCTTATTATATTATCACAGTTTATATGGCATGGTGTTTTCTTGTATCTTGCTATATCCCCTGAGGACCTGGTTATCTCTCCAGGTTTAGACGATTTTCCACAGGAGTACGGAGCGGCATTGGAGTTATCATACATTGGCGATGAGACTGTCCCTTTGGACTTCTAGTCGATTTACTTACTGAGACAGTTGTAGACACTATTTTACATCTCTTTTCTTTCTATTTTGCGGAGGTCGGACTCCGATCTTGTGAGACTATTTTTCATAGCTGTTTGGAGTGAGTATGTTCACCCGGCTATCTTTTGATACTCTTATTTATTTATTTGGACTTCATTATCTTCTGTGTTGAGCTGTGATGAGTTTAGATATATTATTCTGTCCTGTGATTATTTATTTACAGCTTATGTGCATATATGAGGAATTCCATATATTAGAGTGTTCTTTGTATATGTGTAGCTGGCATGTTCACGTACTTGGTCCTATGTATTTTGGGACTGGGGCGTTACATGTTTTTGTGGTGGCCCATGCAGGTCCAGAAAATATTGTTGGGTTATATGACTGTGCCCAACAAGCCTGCATATAGGAATAGGAATATCTCATCCAGAACTACTACTACCTATTGACTTCCAAACTTTTCGAAACTTCCTTGATTATTCGATTTACTTCATATCTAATCTTTCCTAATATCGACTCATCTTCTTCGTGCCAACAGTATGAATCTACGAAGTGGACGCACCATTACCCTGACCCCCAAGGTTGGTGATACGACCACCCATGAGGAGCAGAACCCTTTGATGACTCCAGCGACACCATACCAGCCAGGACAGTCGCAGCCTACTACGACACCGACGGCGGAGTACTTAGAGATCGTAGTACCCCCAGGCAGCCAGACTGGACACTCCTACCATGCCACTGAAAGGAAGTGTACCACTACCTCCACCACCACCATTCCCCCAACAGTTTCCTCCGCAGTCGGGACCTCAGATGCCTCCACCACCGACGATGGTACACCCAGAGATTGTAGCACCCCTAGCCAACCAGACTGGACCGACCACTACAGTTTCTCTAGAAGAGAATGTGCCCACTACTACACCCTTTCAGCCAAATTGTGTGACTCAACCAGATCAGAGAATCCCAGCTTCCCAGCAAGAATATACGCCACTTCCTTCCCGGTCCCCATCATCCATGCCAGTTCCTTACTCTAACGAGGCTTCAGTGTCAAGGTTCTTGCTAAGGTTATTACAAGTGCAGCAACAACAGAATGAGTTTGCAAGGAGTATTATATCTGTAGCCCTAAACAGGACTCTATCTGCCTCGCCAGCCTCAGTGCCAGTTAGAGAGATACAGAACGCGAATAGACATCCCGAAGCACAACAACACCCTAGAGCGTCACCGTATCCAGATAGGGAGCTTCCTACATGTCGCTTCTGCCATAGGAAGGGTCACCTTGTGAAGGATTGTCGCCGTAGATTGGGACAGTGTATGATTTGCGGTTCCAATTATCACGAAGCCAAAAATTGTACGGGGACACCATATACCTCGCAACAAGAGCAAGGAGAAGGACTATACCGGGCTCGAGAGAAGCCTACCTGCAACTATTGCGGAAAGAAGGGACACATCAGTAAAGATTGTCGAATCCGTCATGGTTTATGCTTAAGATGCGGATCGAGACAATATATGATTAAAGATTGTCCCGAGCCACGAACTCTAGTTCATGATCAGCAGACTCCCATGCCAACAGTCCCAGCACTTCCCACACCTCGACCGGTTCAGCATATGTCGAGGCTCATGACACCAACAGTAGGAGCACCACGTCAACCATTACCTTCACAGCAATTGCAGTTCCACAGGGCGAGAGCACAGGGCCCTAGTCAGAGGCATGGGCAGGCCTTTCACTAGTGATAAAGGGTGCAGAATCCCTGAGGAAATCATAGCAGGTATGATTTTAGTTGCTACGTTCATGCTACTTACCTTATTTAATACTAGAGCCACACTGCACTAGTAAATCATAAGCCTAGTCATGCATCTTCCATCTTACTCATCCTTTCCTAAAATATAGATCCATTATTATTCTTTTTAAGTTATTGATAATGGTAAATGATCAAAATATATGACGATCTCGGAACTGGTATACTACCTCCCCTCAAGAAACTGTGCTATCAATAGGTTCATAACTAATTAATGCTCACTTGGAGTTAGCTGTTTCGGTTACATTACTGCGCAGAATGGACCTGCATATAGAATTAGAATCTAGGATCTCATCCACATACTTGACCTCCATTCTTGATTCCCTTTAAACCTGTTGATTGTCTTTAATTACATATTGCCTGATTTTCGTTCTACCCCAAATATTATCCTTTCTTTCCGTGATGATAGGCAGGTTAGGAAGATGACTCGTACTTGGTATACGCATTTTTATGCTGCTCAGACACGCTAATAGTTGAACCCTTATAAGTTGGATAGAACGCCTCATGATCTATCGCCCTCCTTGTCCCGACGACCTTCTTTAAAGGGAACACTCAGAAGATTACCTAGTCTGTGCTTATTAGTTCAATCAAATGCCTTAGATGAGAAACCAGTAGGAAACTGTAGAGGCACGATCATAGGTCGAGTCTTAGAGTTTGATGAACTTGAACTACTTGCGACTTCTTTTAACTATATATCTCGTGTACCTATGTTTTGAACTACCATGATTAAACACCGCTATTATAGCCTAGATTTTGCAAACTTTTTCTTTATCAAGCTTGTTCAGGACATGTGTTTATTGGGGACGCCCACTAACATATTGTCTAATCAGAATCAGTGTATGATGGTCTGATCAACCTTCGCACAGTTGATTCGCTTTTATTGCTTATCCAACGTGGATTGAGATATAGATGGCCCTAGGATCTCATCCTCAACTGCCTTGACAACTCTATTTGAAACGTCTCCAGAATCCCATATTCGTATTCAATCCGCTCTCCCTAGAACACTTATTATTTTTGCCGTTGCAGATTTCGAAAAGTCAGATGTTCGTATTGAGGGAAGATAGATCCGTAATATCCTCCTCAGTCCATTACACCATATATAGACAGGAAAAATATCCATACAATCATTGACATCTGTTAGAATCAATTACGGTCTTCAAAACTTGACTCATTTCTATCACAACTCGTATCCTAGTATATCGTGTAATGTTCTTCCACAAATTGAGGTATGACCTTCCAACTTGAACCCTTCTAACTCCACTAAACCATAGAGCGGTGTCTTGTTAACTTCTAGAAATGAATTACTGTAGGATATAGATCATAGAGCCCAGCAGAGTTTATAATGTACTAGGATTGCCTATTGATTAGAATAAGTGGTTTATATTAGAACGATAAATAGCGCCTCATGAACTCCCACTTTCTATTTAGAACATTTTTTGGGTCCCCGACCATGGCATTTAGATTTAGAGCACAAGACCAACTGCTACCTTCCAATAAATTCTATCTACAAGACCTATACAAGTCCACCTTCATCTAGGCATACCATGTCCTACTCAAACATGTCCCCTTTTGTACTCTATATTTTTTTTGAGTCGACTTTCAGACCATGAAGACCAAATATGAACATTAACATAAAACTATGGTACATCGGGCCTTTCGATGTCTTAGAACGTGTTGGAGTGGTTGCCTACAGATTGGCATTGCCACCGTCGCTAGAGGGAGTACATGACATATTCTATGTATCTCAGCTGAGGAGGTACGTGGCGGACAGCAATCATGTGCTTGATCACTCCGAGATTACAGTTGGACCGAGTTTGTCGTACGAAGAGCAACCAGTAGGTATCCTCGATCGCCGAGTGAAGGTGTTGCGGAATCAATCTATTCCATTGGTTTGCGTGGCATGGAAGCATCACTCGCCAGGGGAGTCTACTTGGGAGCACGAGGACGACATCCGAACCCGCTACCCGCATTTGTTCGAAGGCGAAGGTATGTCTTGCATTTATATTCCTTGCATTGCATCGATCCCCCGACCTTAGTTTAATTTCGAGGACGAAATTTTCTTTAAGTTGGGTAGGATGTAAACCCCCATATTTTTATTAATTTTTATAATTAATTAATGTGGTTATGCATTTTATAAATTGTGAAATTATTGATACTAGCTTATTAATAGATATATATGCATGTGTGTATATATTATATGTGTACTTGGTAATATTCTATTAAATATGGTGTATAGTAAATTCTAGAAATTTTTAGGAATTTATTGATAATTTCTAGGAATTGTTTGCTTACTTAAAAGGTATTCATAATTATATTTGATATATATATATATATATATATATATATATATATATATATATATATATATATATATATATAAAAAAAAATATATATATATATATATGTATATATATATAATTAGTTGTTATAAAAAATAATAATAATAATAATGTTAACAGTGGCCTCGGCCACACACCCAAAATAGGGAGGGGCGGGCCAGGCACTGTATGGGGGCACCAAACGTTTTAAAGAAAAAAAAAAGATATATATATTATAGGGGGGGAGGGGACCAACCCATGTCGGCCGGTCCACCTCAACCGGCCCCACCCATATGCTAATCAAAGCAGCTAAGCTGCTATCGATAAGGAGCCGACCCCACATTACTTTTAGTAACAGCATATAGCTGCTGCCCCCTTAGGAGAAACCCGAGCCCATTATAGTTCCTATTCGAAGTAGGAACTTCGATAATATATATTGCAGCCGCCCAATCAAGTAAAACCTAACCCTCCATCTTTCCATCTCCTCTCCACCCTCAACCCCAAGGCCGACCCCTTCACGCGCACGCCCTGACTACTCGCCGTCGACGACGTCGGGATTGCTCGGAGGCGACAGTAAACAGAGAATACTCTGTTGATTTCAGAACTCAGGTACCCATCTTCCAATTTCGTTTTCTTTAAACCTGTTCGACGAAAATTCAATCTATCGAATGCTATGCGTAGTAGACATGACCCTCTTCAAACCCCTTCTGATAGAATCCTGGGAACCCCAAAGGATTGCTCGAAAAATCGAGACGAAGTTGGAGAAAAACCCACTTTTCAGATTTCTAAAATCTGTTTTGAAACGCCAACTTGTCGGCCACTTTTCTCACTGTTCATTAAACTTTCGTAAAAACTAATTGAACACATTTGAAGACAACCTAACCACGATGGAAGCGTAACTGATAGAATAGTATTTCGATTTCTGTGTGTGTATTAAATCAGTGTTAAAGTTGTGCGAAAAACTGTTTTCAAAATAATAAAATTCTGAAATTTTTGTCAGATACGACGTCGCCCCGACAAACCGGGCGACGTGGTCGCGCGTTATATGCATCGAAAGGCGTGTATGGACGTTGCGGATATGTGGGAACTGACGGAACTCAGTTTCGTCGCGTGTGTGCGACGAAATCAACGTGTATCCGTCGAGATACCCCTGTATCGACGTTTTGCAAACTTGTCCATAACTTTGTGTACAGTCGTCGATTCGAGACGAAACTTATGCCAACAGGTCCGGATCGAAATTCTGGTCCTGTATGCCAAGTATGGTTCGATTCTGAGAAGGTCGGATCGGGACCCATTTTTGGCGGGCCCGCGACCCACTCAAACGGGCGATTTTGTGCACGGCTCCTCGAAATCCAAAACTGGACATACCGTTGAGTTCCTCTCCTCAAACTGAAACCGTAGACATGTAGTTGATGACTTTAGAGACCGTAAACTTTGGCACGTATTTCGGTGCAAAGCGGGTCCAACGGCGGACATCGTTTTGACTCGAAATTACGATTTTGCCCCTGTCCCAGAATTTGACTTTTGGACAGGCATTTTCTAGGTATATCTTCTTCACCGAGACCATTTTTGATGTTTGTTTCCGAGTTTGGAGTCATCTGTGATTTGTGAGTTTTTGTGCGGACACTTGCTACTCTTGGACTTGCCACTTTGTACCACCAGGCAAGATACCTTGCCACCTTACTCTGTGATAATTATCTTCTTATTTTCAGTTGTTATTTTCAGTATTTTGTTTTGTGATATTTCAACTACGCGTCCAAGTCACACTTGGGTGCAAGCGACCCTATCGGTCGTATTCTTGTTTTATTTATTCTCTTGCATTGACTTAGTATATTGACCACCCATTGATGTTGAGATATTGGTATATCTCATACGGCCTTGACACTTGTTGTATCACATGATATGAGTCACATATAGGACACGTTTCCGCGTAGTCGGTTGGCCACCGATACGTATGGAGCGTGCGACGGATAGGGGTAACTGCCAATAGATTTGCATGTTAGAAGACTTGGCGGTTACTAGAGGTACATGTCAGTCATGGAGATGATGATACTAGGCATTGGGTGGGGAGAACAATACCTGATGTATGGGCTTCGATTGCACATCTCTTTTAACCCGGTAGCTCCGCTGGAGATACGGGTATGAGCCTCTCAGGTTGGCCACTGTCGTTTTTGAACGTCATGCTCTTGGTCACTGGTGCCCAAGAGGGGACTATACCGGATCCTATTTCAGCCAGGGCTCATGCGTCGAAGGATTGTATCTCAACTGCATATTCACAGTAGAATGGTCAGGAACCCGATTGCATGCATACCTTTTTCTCTTATTATATTATCACAGTTTATATGACATGGTGTTTTCTTGTATCTTGCTATGTCCCCTGAGGACCTGGTTATCTCTCCAGGTTTAGACGATTTTCCACAGGAGTACGGAGCGGCATTGGAGTTATCATACATTGGCGATGAGACAGTCCCTTTGGACTTCTAGTCTATTTACTTACTGAGACAGTTGTAGACACTATTTTACATCTCTTTTCTTTCTATTTTGCGGAGGTCGGACTCCGATCTTGTGAGACTATTTTTCATAGCTGTTTGGAGTGAGTATGTTCACCCGGCTATCTTTTAATACTGTTATTTATTTATTTGGACTTCATTATCTTCTGTGTTGAGCTGTGATGAGATTAGATATGTTATTCTGGCCTGTGATTATTTATTTACAGCTTATGTGCATATATGAGGAATTCCATATATTGGAGTGTTCTTTGTATATGTGCAGCTGGCATGTTCACGCACTTGGTCCTATGTATTTTGGGACTGGGGCGTTACACATTGGTTGCTCCAAATGGCATAACAAGGAACTTCCAATGCCCATATCTAGATCTAAAAGCTGTCTTTGGGATGTCCTGCTCTCTGACTTTGATCTGATGGTATCCTGACCGCAAGTCGATCTTCGAGAATACTGTCGCCCCTTTGAGTTGATCAAACATGTCATCTATTCTCGGGAGAGGG
Organism: Iris pallida; assembly: GCA_029216955.1. Classification (NCBI taxonomy): domain Eukaryota; kingdom Viridiplantae; phylum Streptophyta; class Magnoliopsida; order Asparagales; family Iridaceae; genus Iris; species Iris pallida. Next base: position 18,491,292 of record JANAVB010034619.1, read on the forward strand.
TATCTGTTCTTGATTGTCACTGAGTTCAAGGTACGATAATCCACACATAATCTGGACGTACCATCCTCCTTTTTCACAAGAAGTATCGGGGCTCCCCAAGGCGATCCACTTACACGAATGAATCCCTTGGTCCTAAGTTCTTCAATCATCTTGTATAATATCTCTAACTCTGACGGCGCCATCCTATAGACTCTCTCCGACACTGGGGCTGACCCTAGGATCAAGTCGATAGTAAACTCGATCTTTCGTTCTGGCGGCATTCCTGGAAGCTCCTCTGAAAAAACATCTGAAAACTCTTCGACTATCCGGGGTAACTGTATTGCTGCTACTGCCATCCGCAATACTGGAGGAGAAGGTTCAACTTCTCCTCGGGAAAAGGAAAAATCTGGCTCTCTTGGAATGCTAAAAACAACCCTGCCAACATAGCAGTCTATCCTAGCATACTAGTTCCTTAACCAATCCATCCCTAAGACCATATCATAATCGGCCATGGGAACTCTATCAATCTAGCGGGGAACTCTCTACCGCTAACTATGATCTGACACGAAGAAAATACTCTATCTACTCCCACAAGACCGTTACCAGTAAGTATATTGAGCCTTACTGATAATGACTTGGGTTCCAGTCCTATCCGTGTCGTAAATCGTGCAGACATAAATGAATGCGATGCACCAGAATCAAATAACGCTGATGTTGGAAAGGAGTTAACGAGAATAGTACCTGCCACTACGTCACCCGATGCCAATCCTTCTTCTACGGTCATCGCCATCGCCTGACCATGTCCTCTGGGTGCGGGTCCCCTCTGCTGAAAACCTTTCTGTCTGCTCTGAATCAGGGCTTGGGCTTGGACATACTGCTAGGGGTTTTGCTGCTGGAATGCTTGGGACAGAGGCGGCAAGGGCCTCGAAAACTGTTGTTGCTGCTGGACTGGTGCTGGTTCTCTCACCGAAGGACTAGTAAAGTTGGACGATGATGAACTACCCCTATTCGGACAGGATCCTATCTTATGATCCGCTGCCCCACAAGCCAGGCATAATCCCTGCGCCCTGCGACATTCTGCCACCACATGTCCTGGCTTCCCATAATGAGTGCAACCTATTGTGAAAGACTACTTCTGCTTCTGTTGCTAGGGAAATGCTTGGGTCGAATGCTGAATCGACGTAACGGAACCCGCCCGCTTCGGAGCTCCAATGGTCAAAGCCCTGGCTGCCGGGGCTGGTGCTGAAGACTGATTCATCTGGCCGTGAGATCGCTTCCGACCTCCGGTCCTGTCCACGATCCTCTGGGAGGTATACTCGTGCCTCACGGCTGCTCTCAATATCGCATCAAAAGTCTGATGCTCAAACTGCTCCACTGCCAATAAAATATCCTGGTGGAGTCCTTGCTGGAACCGCTGGGCTCTGTCGAACTCGGTCGCTACCAAGGTGGGAGCAAATCGACTAAGTCTCAAAAACTCAGCCGCATATCCGTCGACTGTCCTGCCCATCTACTTAAGATTGGTGAACTTCGTCTGTAGATCGTACCGGGCTACAACATCGAAGTACTTGGTCTGGAATCTCTCACGAAATACTGTCCATACAACAGGTGCCACTAATCCAACGGCCTGCATCGCCTACCAGCTGCGGGCAAGATCCAATAACTGTAGACGTACTACCGCCACCTTCTCATTTTCGGGCGTCTTTTCCGCTTCTAGAATCACTTTTGTATCTTGCAGCCAAGCATCTGCGGCAATCGCATCCTCACTGCCATCAAAGAAGGGAGGGTTCAAACGCTTGAAGCTGTTGGCTGCCTGGTTCCCTTGATAACCACCTCTGTTCAGAGCATCTTGTACTGCCTGGTGCAGGGCATCGCCCCGATGATCTTGAGATGCTAGCAATGTCCTGATGAGACCTACCAAGGTGCCATCATCGGGCTCTGCAGGCAGTACTGGCTGAACTTGTGGCTCTTGACCCCCAGTAGGCATGACTCTGGAGGCTATTCCAGAATGCTGGGCTTAAACTCCAAATTGCTGCTGGCCCACGGGAGGTGCTCCACCTTGCCGATCGGTAGGACCATGAACAATGCCGCTGAAGAAGACGACACAGAGAACAATAAAAAAGGACCAGGACATATCAAAGATACAAGCATGTGATCAGGTCAAGAATTTAGGGATTCAGAGGATACGAGCAGAGATCAAGAGCGAGTGCTGATTGAGACATCTATTCGGTAAACCCTCACATATCTTGATTCACAAGACCTGCATGGGCCACCATTTAAACCATGTAACGCCCCAGAACCAGAATACTGGAGAGCGGGGGCATACATAGCCAGCTATATATATTGAAATAGAATCCACCTCGCTATACGGTCACGGCTGTCTAGATACATGAGGGTTTAACTACAAGCCATCAGTCTCTTATGGTTATGAACAAGCCTATTGTCTCAATCTCATGCAAGGAATAACAGTTGCAAGATGTTAGAGCATCAAATATACAATAGTAAGGCATCCTATACATTACATATTTGGATGATCATGAAGCTAGTCGTACAAAATGTAAAGACTAGCAGGAGTTTCAGTCATACATGATCAACCCTAGGATTCGTCAATCATGTTACAGCCCGCAGGCAGACAGTGAGTAAAGTACAATACGAGCTAACACGTACTCGTCGGCTAAATGCCTCAAAAGAATATTTTTTATAATAAAGTGGGAGAACAAAAGGGAAACTCATTCGTTGTCTTGGTTACGCCTGGTGGTCACCATTTGGCTGAAAGGTAGGGAGATCCTCTGGAACCACTCTGATATCTAGCCATACAAAACCAGCTAGGTCAGATCCCAGAAAGAGCAAGTGCCACAAAGGAGGCTTCACTTAAGAACGAAAACCAGCAATTAGCACAAAACATAATTATATAATAAAAGACTGGAACTATAAAAAATTATGACAATATACGATGAGATAATGATGGAACTATTCAGATAACCGAGTTACAACCCTTAAACCAAACAAAGACCGGGGTTGTAACCCTTCATCTGAACAGAACTTGGTTTTTCACCATTTATCGATAAAATAAAGCACAAGCAATCAGGTCATGTTACAATCTTATACAGGATCAAGACAAGACAAGACTAGACCGAGTTAGACTCCGTCCAATCAATCACGGCCAAACAATAAGTATGACTTGATACTTTAACTAACTAGGGTTATCACAGGCCTAGTTACTAGTAAGATGCAATGAGATATTCCAACAACCACAAGCCCTGCAGACCATCCAGGTTATCCAAGTCGAATATCCGTTCTTGAAGGGTGCAACACATGACAGTGTGCTGGAAATGTGTCCTACTCGTCGGCAGGCTACAAGTCCACTTGCGCGCCCAGATAACGGGATTGCCTGTAGCTGGAAAATCTCTTCATGACTACTGGTTATTCTAGTTATTAGCCTTAGTCAATTTCAGTAGGTACCCCTGACCGTGGAACTCAGGGGTCCCTGCCCTATACATGATGCAAACAGTATTGGTTTATTTGTGCAAACACAATCGTCCACGGTGTCCAGGCCATTCATTCTTGTCATGTCATGCTAGCCGTCGCAACAGCATTCAATAGTTCCCATCAGCTTATTTGTCATGTCTTATCATGTCATGTCATGTCGTGTCAATTTACTTGTTATACCATGCCATGTATGATTATCAGTCCAGTCATGTCATTCAATTCGTGATTATCAAGTTCATAAAAACTGCAAGGATATAAAGACAATCGGGTACGAAAAAAAGGGGGCTTAAGACTCTACGCTAGCGAACCTCTACGCTAGGCCAAGAGGCCCCAAGCATAAAAGTGGCTTTACACGAGCAAGAGCAAGGAAAGACCGTTTCTACGCGAGCGGGAGCCCTACGCGAGAGGGAACTCTACGCGAGCGAGCACCCTATGCAAGCGGAATTTTGCGCGCACGAGCACCCAAGTGAAACTTTACGCACGCAAGGCTTTACGCAAGCGAGGGAGAATCTACGCGAGCACGACTCTACGCGAGTGAGAGTGGCCCCCGCGTAGAGTTCAAGTGAACTTGGCGTAGAAAGGATTACGCTGGCACGCAATGCGTGTGCGTAAAGGGGACACTACGCTGGCACGTTTAAGACGTGTACATAAAAATGGGGAAACACTACACCAGCACGTTAAAACGTGTGCATAAAGGAGGAAATGCTACGCCGGCACGTTAAACGTGGGCATAAAACTAAATACTATTCTAGCACGTAAGAACGTGTGCGTAAAACTTCATCTTCTCCCCAAGGCCAAGACAAGCAGGCATAAAAGCTCAAGAGCTCAAGAAAGTTCCATCTCGGTCAAGACTCGATGAAATCCAATCATTTCAAAACCAAACTTGCGTAACATCAGAATGCCTTCTACATAGAACTCTTAGTTTTCGAAAACAAGCCAGTTTAGTAGATCAAAACCAAAAAATCAAAAATTTCAACAAACTTAGATCTACATGAAATAAACCATGGAAACTAGAAATGCTAAGTACTAAAGTGTCTTAGAATCTCGTAATGAAGACAATGGAACAATAAAACTTGAGTTCCTCTATGAAGCAAGTTGCACTTGCCTAAGCTCTTTGGTAGGTGGAGAGAGTTAATGGAGGAAGAAGAAGAGTTATGGGGATTAATGGAAGAGAGAGAGGTTAGGCGGCTTATAAAGGAAGAGAGTGGGTGATAGGTGGAGGTTTACATATCAACCTAAACTGAGCCCAACCAAGCCGAACCCAACCGAACCCAATGCAGGCGAAGGCAAGGATAAACCACATGAACCAAAAAATGCTAACTAACCTATGCCAATGCAAAATCCAAGACTAGCTAGTCAAGACAAGTCGAACCAGGATGAACCCAAAATAAACCAAGGCAAGATTAAACCAGGATCAAGCTAAGCAAGACAAGTCTAATTACGGGTCGGAATTCTGTACATGTATACCAAAATAAGTAATACGAACTACGGACGTTACATTGAGTATGCTTTAAGCGAATCCACATGTTGCTATGCTAAGAACAAAAAAAAAAGATAACCTATATGCTAAGAAGAATTGTTGCCTACTAATAAAGAAATGAATATTTGCTTTATTAAATCAAACGAAATATTGCCATGCTAGTATAGATCTTTGTTCTGAATATGACTCATTATCATGCTTGATAAGAAAAGAGAGAAGCTGTTGGCTATATGATTCGAAAAGAAGAAAGGCACAAAATGAACGTGTCGTACATCTGCAAAGGCATGAAAAGAACATGTCGTATATCTGAAATGGCATGAAAAGAACATGTAGCCATCTGATCACAAATCTGTCTCATCTGATAGAACTACTAGAGCATGCATATATATGGTCTCGGACAACTCATGCACGAGTAAAAATTTGTCTCTCGGGTGGAATCTGGGGGCACTTGGACCACTCAGCCCAGGAGAGATTAGGGCCTCCATGTGAAAATGGGAGTCGACATCTGAGTCCTTAGCGACGAGTTGAACCAAAGAGTTACAACGGCTAATCATGGGATTTCCCATGGACCATCATATAGATAGGTGTTGGTTGGTACAGAGCTGAACCGGAGTCACAGCTGCCAATCGAGTCTGCATGTGTCAAGAATGTTTTGCTAAGAGCTAACAATAAAGAGACGAACAGGGAACAATGTTAGTTTTATCATGTTTATGCTAACCCTTATCTTGTGTAGGGATGGACGGTCGGCTATGGTAAGAATCACTGAAAAGGTGATACGTATATATTGCTTGAGATCATGAATTGCTTAAAGAGAATAACCTGTCACAAAGAATAGCTATGTCCCGATCGAAGAAAGATGTGATAATCATGCTTGTACTCTGACCCTTAGGATGTCTTGAATCAAAAAAAATGCTAATGTTGTTGTCCTTAATAAAATGATATGGTTTATGAAATATGCTGCGCACTGCATATGGAAGGAATAATCATCGTGCTTGAACTGAACAGTCCCTTGCGTGCTTGAAATGAAATGAAATGAATTGTGGCTTTTCAATGATGTTTTCAAAAGGGATGTAAACTGACTATGTATGCATGAAATGAATATAGGTAAAAGTAGCAAGATCGTATCACAAGAAATGTTTTCTTACTAAATGAACAGTGATCGTTTCAGACAAATATAGCTCTTTGTTCAAAATCACCAATATGCTTATATACTGACCCACCATCAGTCTGCATGTAGGTGCAATATGCATCGAGAAGGATAGTCCGAAGCGATAGCCCGAGCCTCATCATCAGGAGCCAGAAATCAGAAGAGATTCAAGAGATGGACATCTATTGCAAGAGTTGGTTTTGTATATAAAGGGATGTAATGTATGGGAACGAGATCATTATAATCTGTAAAGTTCTGAGAGAATGTAACATTGTATCAGAGAGAATCGAGAGCTTGTAATCTGTTCAAATGAAATCAATAAAAAAGAATTGTTTCTTGTTACCGTTGTGTTCAATGCATGTATTCTGAAATATGTTCCGCCGTGTATTATCAATCTTATCTTGCTTCAGGTCTTGTCCTTGTGCAAGCGTGACTTAGGCTTGCACGGCATCATGCCTTAGCGATGACGAACGGTCCCAAAGAGCCCGAAGCAAGGATGAAAGGACTCTGCGGGATCGAGGCGTAACACTTATGATGGTACAGGTGGTGCACACTAACTGGGTCCTAATCAGGATCACCTCAAACTAATAGATTATTATTGGTCAACTATGGTGCTGATATTGTGGAATATGCCAAGAAGTGCAGGGCATACCAAATCTATACAGATTTCATACGTCAACCCTCAGAATTTTGTTTTTCTGAAGCCTACTTCATGGCCATTTGAAGCATAGGGTATGGACATTATTGGTTCTATCACCCCCCTTCTGTGAGATAATATGTCAGTTCATCCTAGCAATAACTGACTATTTCTCCAAATGGGAGGATGTTATACCACTCAGTGAAGTAAAGACATCCAATGTCACCAGCTTACACCATGTCAACTATCGATTCGGTGTTCCTCGAAGGATCAATCATGACAATGGTTCGCAGTTTACAAGCCATGCATTCTAATGGTCTTGTGACAAAAATTGAATCCTGAATATAGCTTCAAAAGCATACAACCCTACCATTAATGGGTTAGCAAAAGTTTTCAACAAGATCATCATTAAGTTGCTCAAGAAGTTCGTTTCTTCTAACAAATACGACTAGGATAAGAACTTGGTGAATGTCTATGGGCTTACTAAACTATGGAAAGAACACCAAATGGCAACACGTCGAACACTCTAGTTTACAGATGTGAAAATGTTCTTCCTCTAGAAATCCAGATACCATATCTCAAGGTGGCCCTTTCCAACAAGTTGACTACTGAAGACAATGACCATCCACCGTTGTAAGAGTTGAGGTACTCGATGAGAGATGTCTGCAAGCTCAACAATGCATTGAGCTATATCAAGCCCACATTTCTAAAACCTTTAATCAAAAGGTGATGGAAAAAGTCTTCCATGTTGGTAATGATCTAGTCTTATCAGTGAGAAGACCTATGACCATGACCCATAAAAGCAAAGAAAAATTCTAAGCTAAATAGGAGCGCCTGTTCATGGTGGAGTTAGTATATTCTAATAGCACTTACAGGCTTGTTAAAGCCATTGGTGACTTGCTCTAATGCATATTAATGACAAGTTCCTTAAAAGATACTGTATCTAACCGAGTTGGAATAACATTATAAAACAAAATATTTAGTTTCACATTTGTAAATAAAGTGTATAGTAATACATTTTCAAGCTATCATTTGTATCCAAGAGTCTTGAATACGCCATGGATGGTAGATCCACAAAAATTCTCCAATGGAATTATCCTCAGATCATGCGAGATGCTCTCGTCAAGTTCATAAATCAAACCTTCTACTGATGACAAGCTTATCTTTGGATCCAAGTTGGCTCAAAGATGTCATATTTCTAGCCGCAAATTGGATGAGAGATAATTTATTGATGAAACATTTTCACAAAATCCTATTGTTAATTTCTAGTTGAGTTAGTGATGTTTGTTATTGATCGTCATGTACAGTTTACTCCTATAAACGGTCACAAAATCCTTGACTATAATTAGCCAAAAAAATTTGTTAGTCAAAATATACTCCCCAATAGAATATTCTTGATGCTTTTTTCCATGTTCATATTACCTTGAATAGATAAGTTATCTTTGACCCTCTTTGACATGTCAATATTACCTCTGAGCAAAAATGTCATTCTTTAGAACTTTGCTATCACCTCCTTCATACCTTTGATAGTTTGTTCATTTTTTCCAATAAATCAAGCATTTATTGTCATATCTATTTCACCTTTGATTACAAGAAAGAGTATCATAATAAAATGAAAACAAAACAATGCAACAAAATATGCTTTTCATTAATCTGTCGAGTTTTTTATTATGTTTGATGTTACAAATATTTAAATAAGGTACAATAAGTTTTTTATATCAGTCATGTACCAATGTTGTTGATCTAACCATGTCCCATAGTGCAAGTCTCAGTATATGGAAAATGTTGAAAGTTAAGATTTGAGGGCACAATTCTACGCTAGAAGATACCTCTTACAATAGATGTACTGACAATTTTTGTAACATCCAATTTTTCAAATGAGGGTAATTTTGAACTTTTGTAAAAGTTTATTATTTAATAATAGGATTTATGATTTATGGGGATTTTTAATTAATTTAATACTATTTAAAATTGGTGAATTATAATTTTGATGGTTAACTAGTTAAACCCCAGTTTTGCTAAGCCTAGAGACTAACCATGACAAAGGGAGCCTAGTCATGTTATTAGGATGACTAATTACAACTTTTAGCCTAGGGGTATTTTGGTCATTTTGATAATTTTATGAAATTGTAATTTTGATTAATTAAATATTGTGCTAATCTTTTAGTTAAGCATTAACCTAGAAGTTTAACCTAACCTAGATTAGTCTTGAGGTTAGAATCATGGTTAGAACATTCCTACTAAGTGCCAAGGTTAGTAATATCTAGATATTATTGCAGTAGGACATTTTCCTTAGGATATTTATGAAAAAGAAAGTCTTGAACCAATAGGAAGGCTTAGAATTGGGTGGAAGAACCTCAACCACTCATCCAAAACCCTAACCCTAATCTTTTCAACAGCCATAAAAGCCCCCCTCCTATAAGTGTCACACTGAGAAGTCTTTGCCTATTTTTTAAAAACCTAGAAGAACCCTACTTTGTTCTTCCCTAAACTTCTTCCAAATAATCCAAATTAAGCCCAAATTGAGTCAAATCAATTGCATCATCATCTTCAACAGTAGAAGACTTGTGGGTGCTTTCTAGAAAGGTTTGAGGACGTTTGAACCATAGCAAATCGAGGAAGACGTCAAGTCGAGGCACTTTACATTGAGTTTGAACTCTCAATAGGTAAAACCCGACAAACCCTAATAAATTCCTGATTTCTTCCCATAGATGTATTCATTTAGGGTCCCCCTAGGTGTACCCAAGTTTGGTAGGATCTCGTATCCATTTTGTGTTCGTATCAGACACGTATCGGTGTTTTTAAAGAAGTGTTTGGTGAAATGCCACATAGAAATGGATTTTAGTAATTTATAAAACTAATTACATGTATTTGTAGATAATTAGGTCTATATTGTATGTCAAATTGACTGAATCAATTTTAGGCAGGTTTGGACACTGTTTTAGGGCTTGGACACGCAGCACGAGATACCGCACGGGGCTCGTGCGGGTCCCCATCTGTTCGAGCTCGACACAGGACACGACACAGATTATTATGACACAAAATTTGGGAGACACATGGACCTAGTGACTGACATCACACCTATAAAATTTGGTGGGTCCTCGTCGACTGTGCGCAAAGGAACCGAGGCTGCACCTATTCTCCACTGTCACTACACACACGAAAATCCCCCACTGATACGTACTTCGTGCGTGGACGCGCGACTTCGTGGACACAACTCAGGTACCTAGACACGAATCCTGACCCCTACGAGACCTACTGACACAACTGCCCGACTCGTAGTTGGACACACGTATCCCTAGCTCACCCGACACACACCGTACCACACTGTTTGTTTCTCGTTTTTATTTACTTGTCTGATACTTTGTTTTGACAATATTAGGACACTTTGTGGACACCATGTGGACACGTACACTTATACCTAGGCACTGTGACACTCGACCCTAGTTGAGATTTAGGGCTTTGTGTATTGATTTGGGGTTTTAGTTATGAGATGTGTGGGTTTTCGAATCCAGGTTGATAACTGATACTATTTTCAGCTGGGTATTGCCTAAGGTTCCAGTTTAGAGAGTTGTGGGTTTAGTAGTGAGTAGTTGGTTCGAATGTTAGATTTGAGATACATTTTAGTGTTGTATCAGTAGGTTGTTAGGTTAGACTGATTTTATGTGGATTAGATGCTTGAATGCGTTGGAATATATTATTGTGGTCTGATGCTATATGAATACTAGTTTTCAGTTGGGTTGTTTGAGTTTAGGCCTTGATTCTCATAATTTTTCCTGAGATTTAAATATCTGATAGTGACTGAGATGTTAGACTTCATTCTTAGGTTCCTGGGATTTGATACATGTTAGTGAGTGGCAGAGCCAACTCTGTGTCTGTGAGTGTTCAGGTATTTGGGAGTGTTGTAGAGAGGGTTTGGCAAGTAGCCTATGACAAGGGACATAGGATTTTGGCCCTGCCTACAGGGGTAGCAGGGGCCTGCAGGCCAAGTTGGGTAGAGTGTTAGATGAGCTTGAGAGTGTATATGAGTTCATAACATATACTCTTATATATAGACTTTGTACCTACAAAATATATAGAAGGTATAGAGTGTTCAGAGGGTGGGCTGAGGTTAGATGTGTCATTTTGTTCCTTTGTTCTGATCAGGGAGTATATTGTCAGTCCCTGTTTCTATTAGTACAGTCTATTACCTTTGGTATCAGTATAGGAGAATATTCATTCTAGTATCTATTTTTGCATCCCTTACTGCCTACATGTCAACCCCACCCCTACATACTTTTATGACAGGAAGAGTACTCACAATGATTAGTCCTGCAACCTTCAGATAGAGGGTGTCCTGCATTTGAGTGTCGGTTAGCTATTCATATTTGACCCTGTGCTTAGATATATTAGTCCAGTCCATTATCAGTAAGTGTTCAGTCCAATTATGTGAATTTGGCATTGACTTGATATCTATGTTATTATGTGTGTATGTGAGTAGGAGCTAAGGGAAGTGTTCCCTGTGTCAAGGACTAGGTGAGAGGATGTGAGACATTGTAAGTGTGTGCCCCATATGAGAGTTATATAGTATTAGACAATAGGTATATAGATGGGAGGTAATGTATAGGAAGGCTAGGCAATAGTCAGTATAGGTAGGGCCAAGGGTATGGTTTATAGATAGGTCTAAACCTAAGGTAGAATATGATCTAAATGCTATATGTTAGCACTCACACTATAGACTATGTGGCCATACCCTAAATATTGACTAATTAAATCAAGGATGACTTAGAGTTGACTAGAGCTTGACCAAACCCTAGATGTTGACTTGGTTTGACTAAAAGTTGACCAAGTTTGACTTTGACCTAGATTGACCTAGAAATCACGTAGATTGCATCGTAAACTTTATTTACCTTATTTTAAACACATTATAACCTGTACTACTCTATTTAGGACATTGGGACTCCGGTGCAGACATCTGATATTATACTACTCTTTTCAGAGTATCAGGCGAGTACATTCTCTGATAGTTCTCTCATTTACTTGTCAATTACTGTACTTTAATTCTAGTTAGTTTTATATGATTCTCCGTTACAACACGTATGGATATTTCTGGATTCATGTATACGACACATATACCATCTTGTCTGGCCTCTATTACTGGAATCATTGTTGGTATCATCATGCCTGGCTTCTATTACTGGAATTATTCTAGAATCATTGCTGGTATCATCATGTTTGGCTGGACTCATCTCGATTCTCGTGTCGGATTCTGGATTCACTTGTACTTACGGGGAGGGGAAATACTTGAGTAATACATGTAGACATACCCCAATTCTGGAATCTCCCCAAATGTTGGAATCAAACTGAAATGATAGCCATCGCACACCCAGCCGAGTGTGTGATGTGCCGGATTACCTATAGCCGTTTACATGTCGATCTCGATATTTTAAAACGCACTGATAGAATATAGCTAGTCTCATCTGGATTCTTGATCACTGACTAGAATCATATTGTACTGGATTCATCTTGTATTAGATTCGTCTCGTACTGGATTTACATTAGATTTACACTTGTCTTTAATTTACTGTCTGGATTTATCATGTTACTCTAATTCAGCTAGAATCTTATTTTACAGTCTTTATTGCCATGATTCTTCTCTTGTTTTACTTACCTTACTTTTCTTATATCTTAACTGTTTCTCTATACCATCACCTGAATATAAACTACCATGTTCATCAATAAAACTGTCTATAACTGCTTTATAGTTCTCTGTCATTTACTTGGGTTTTTTAGATGAAATGTGCTCATTCCCGTCCTGACTGGACCTATTAAAAATATTACAAATGATTGCCCTGAGGACATTTGCCCCACTTGCCTTGGAGCAGGAGATGGCTTAGCTACCTTAGGCCCCGACACTCAGGAGTGATTGGGAGACTAGCTAGTAGACTTGGTTTAGTTTTCATGTTTTAGAACTTGAATTGTAATATGTTGAGATATTGTTTTGTCTTGAGATTGTTTGAGATTATTATTAGTTTAGTAGTTGGTTTTGTTGTTGTTATTTAGTCTTAGTTATAAAATTATGTGTTATCATATCGTGCTTAGACTGTGATTGAGATTTTATTATATCTATACTTGTCCTCTATTCGGAGTTGAGATTTGATTAGTACATTATATAATTGCGTGAGTTGTAGATTAGATAGTAACCTAGGACAGCGTTCTACCGCCGACACTATGGCGTAGGCTGGACGTACCCATTTCTCGTTCCCCTACACTGGGTGCGGGTCGTGACAATTTTTTAGGCTAATGTGACACAACCTCGAGCTGATGTAACATAGCCTCAATTACCATAGCGGTATGATATAAAATTAGGCTTGCATAAGTTGTCCAAGATCGCCTGTGGAAGCAGTTATACACTATTGCAATAATTATTGGGATTTACAATATGATAGGAACGACAATCAATCCTAACCATATAATCAACATCTTGACTGGGCAACTGAAGATTATCTGACCTGCTTTAGTGAGTGTGCACAACCAAACTACTTCGAAGATGAAAATCTTTTATATAGTTTTATTCTTCGCTCTAAGCAACGAAATTATGATGTCCTTTCGTTATTTTGTCACTTTCAAGGTGAATCGGGGAAACTTCTGCAAAAAGGATATACTTTGCATACAATAGGGAAAAAATACAAGTATATGCGAAAGCTATAATCCTACAATACCTTTTTCTCGCGGAAAGAAAGTTCTAGTAAAGAACAATACCCTACGAGAAATTAATTTCAATGGGAAATATGTACCTAGCAACAAGCCAACGTGAAAACATGGAGTTTTAGTGCTGCAAAAGCCTGTGCAAAAATTCTTTCAGCAGTTGCATTACACTATGTTTACAAAGTTTGAAATTGAGTTGAAGTCAAGTTTAAGACAACATGTCTTCACGTTTCTGCGGCCAAATTTTAGGAGTTGAAGACAAATCTGCCCTCACTTACATGGAGTTGTTCGAGTAAGGTAGATTGTCATCCACTCAAAAAAGACAAGCACCTTAGAGACACGAGATTTTTCACGTTGGTAGAAGGAGTTCGTCTCTCTGAAGAATGAACTATTTGCTTCATGATTTTTGCATCGTGTCTGTCTTTTTGCTTCTATTTCATTTGATTGCAATATGTGCAATAAAAAATAAAAATATATATAAAAAGAAGAAAGACAAAAAAACGAAGAAGTCGATAGCGGCGACTTTTCTTTTTGAAACCCTGCTCGGCATGGGTGGGTGAACTTCTTCACAAATTGTTAGACACATATGGTGAAGCATAGTAGTTGCCTTCCTCGAAGGTGTGCTTGATCACTTTAGGATCACTATATCCTCAGGTGGCATTGAGCATTGAGGAAGAGGAAGTCTTAAAATTGAAAAAAAGGGAAGTATAGAAAGCTTCACTTTTCCCAACATACCCAATTTATAGGAAAAAATTGTCTTCTCGTTAATCGAAGAAAATTAAATCAACATTAAATGCTGATTGACAGCATGAAAGCTTGATCTACGGTGACAACACATATTTGGCATATACTACAAGATTTTGGTGTATTTCTATCCTTACTATATCAAGCTCAACAACAACAATTTTTGTGCTTTAGTCTTTTGCACAAAAAGATAAACAATTCCACATTTATATGATTATGATTTAAAGTATTTCGAATCTATACAGATGTTCAAAATGTTAGGGTTATATACTAAAAGTATCACTTTTGCAGTAACCTTATTTCCTTAAATTTTGAATGAGAATCATATGGGCAAATGTTTGCATATTGTATTTGTTGCAAGTGTTAATGCAAATGTCTGATATTCTATATTATAGATAATATGGTGTGTGGTGTCACACAGAAGATCATATTATCAGTTCCCTATGGAGTATATAAATAGTTCACAACCTAGATGGACTTAGACAATCTATTGGAAAGGTTGTAGTATAATCTGGTATTAGTCAATCTTGACTATAGGTTTACACTAGTACACGTTGTGTGTATTAAACAGGACCACTTGAGGTTGTTCTCTTTGTACTGACTACATAAGAGAACAAACACCTCTGTTATTATGGATGCTTGTGATCTTAATCCGGATATAATAACAGACATGTATATGTAGTGTGCATTACTTTGACACATGAAAGAGTGAGATTCATTATGGATCAACAACCTCTATGAATTGGGTAATAACATTGTATATATGATGGGCTGTTGATTATAAATAGAATCCATGTCCCGATACATCGGGTAGATGATATTCCCTTAAGGAGCTCATAAGGATTGTCATGTAAACCCTGTAGGTGGATTATATTCGACATGACAAATAAAGTTAAGCGGTACTTAAGGATAAAAGATGTCGAATCAATATTGTTGTCAGTAACTTAATTTGATCGACGGACATACGATATCTTAACATGGGAAGCTAAACGAGCATATAATAAAAGAAGCCCACAAACATAATTTGGGATTAGAGAGGTAGTGCAACAATAGCTCATTAGTGGACCGAGCTATTGTTAATGGGCCTGGATTATGTGTTCGGGCTGAACACGGGATATCCAGATCCGTTAGGAGGCCTAACCCTAATTTCTCCTCATGGTCGCAGTCGTAGCTATATATATCCTCTATTCTCTGGCTGCTAAATTACTGATCAGAAATATGAAGCTTTCTCTAAATTCGTGATTCACATAAGGAGAGAAAGAGAGGGCTGCCAAGGAGAAAAAAAGGTTGGGAGATCGTCGCCCACACGACGTCCAACTCGAGGAAGGAATACGTGCAGAAGATCTTGGGGTCGTCCGCTCGAGATTGCCAGAAATTACTTGTCTTCTTTCCGCCGTAGGTATAATTCGTGAACCCTAGTTTCCGTATATGAAGGATTAGAACACGTATTAAATCTGTTTAACTTTCTATCGATCAATACGCACACCAAAGTAAGGGCCCTGGGAATCCCCAGTTCCGTCACAAAAAACTTTAAAGGGGGTCATACATAAGCATAGAAAAATGCTAAGACTTAAAGCCACTCTTGAGTATAAGAGAGTGTCACTCTTAAAAGGCGGCATTTGGCCATCTACCTAGCATTTTTGTCAGGAAGCTTACGAACGAAACTATGAGTAGTTATCCACATTGAGGAGCTTGTCATCTACAAAGATCCTTCAACCATGATGAGGTTATATGCTACAAAGTGTTTCTCTACGTGGAACACGTGCATTGCAACAGTGCCAACATGTCAGGCCAGAAATGTTCGAAACAATTATATATCTCAGCGCTATAATTCTTCGTACCGAAATCTGCCACACTTAGTTGCTAAGCTGTAGCACTGCTGTGCTCCATTCAAAAATGGTGCTCTCTATTCCGTAATAATGACGTGGAATTAATTATTAATATTGTGAATCCCAAAGCAGGCATTGCTTTTTATGGGATTTATTACAAAATTTGTCATGTCCCAGTCCTAAAATACGTAGAACTAAGACACGTGGCAATGACCAGCTATGTATCAATCGGGCTCTAGCCTAACTCCAATACTTATATTCTATCTAGAATTATGTCACACTATCTATAAATCTCAATATTTATATCTATATCTCAATCCACAAGAATACAAAATATAAGAATAGACAATATGTACCATGTAGTGCACCCCATACTATATTTGTCGAAATAGACTCGAAGGAAATAATTTGATTCTACATACACTAGGATATGACAACAGGGAATAAAAAATAAGAACAAAATATATATAACTACGGAAGACTTGATACAAGTACCTAATAATAATACATGCATACCTGAGAAGATGGACAACAACTCCAGAAGAACTCACTAGTAATCAACACAGCTAAGCTAGAAGGAAACCATGTCCTCGGAGGGACGTAACAAGATATATATAATATACATGCTATAAAAACTGCAAAAATAGACAAAAATGCAATAGGTTTTCTAACCATCTAGATGTGCAATATAGAGGAAAACTTTCGTACGCGTGGGTGAGATTCAGGCTAAAATCCATATAGCTCGAGGCTAGTGGTGCATATACTAGCAAACGGTCATATGCAAGGTATCTGAAAAAAATATATCTCATATAGTTCCTCCGGACATTATGATTAACTGATTTGGCTATCTTATAAGCCTAGTGAATGTCACCCCACCCTCAATCCCCAAGACTGACCAAATCGTGTACGCAACATATCCATTTTGTAATTATTTGAGTCTTTAACATACTAACCATAGCAGTCAAGATTCTATCTGTCACACGTCCCATATATAGTGATGATCAGTAGGATATGTAGTCCCTACCCGTAGCAAAGTGTCTCAAATAGTGTCACGTGTGTGTCATAGCCAAAGAAGATACAAGAATATCCTACAATCATAAGGTGATCTACTAAAACTAGGCCAATATCCATAAAATAAATATAAATCACATAAATCGGCTAACACCATCGTTCGCACGCATGTATAGCTTGGACGCATAGTTTATCATGTGAAATAAAAAAATGAAACAATATAGTAACATGCTAAAAATAAATATAATAGGGAGTGAATATAGCAAGATATACTTGTATGTAGCTAAAATGGTGAGTTGACGACATTCAGACTATGAACATGGCAAATTAGAAGTAACACAAGAAGTGGAAGTGGAATAAACATCCCTGGATGCTGAAATAAACATCACCAACGTTCTAAAATAAGCAAGATAGTCAAAATAGCCTACCATAAATCCTATTTGGACATAGGGTCAAAACAGGGTACGTAGGTAGGTCTACTGTGCACCAAAAAATATGTCAGAACTAAAGGTTTCCAAATATTGCAAACTATATATGTAACAAAATAAGAACAATGATATGATCTCTACGGTATATCCAGAATTAAATTTTGATGAGCTGACTTGGTTCCTGATATACGTACTTTTCCTGTATGGTTCCTGTATGCAGTGTCTGGTATTTGTATCATGTGCACCTGTATCCTATAATTACACCTGACCATGGCATGGAACGGTATCTCATTACGGAATAGGGTGCCGCCCCTTTTTCTTGTTTCGTTGTAGGTGTGGTTCACTCCTTCAATGATGGATATTTCTCTTAACAAAATGCCCTTAAAAGGCTTTTGAAAGAAAACGAGAAAAAGTGTACAAAAGTATAAGTAAATTCTAGGAAGTAATGCTATGGAAGTCTGATATGAGAGCGATCACTTTGTTCCTTGGACCACATGAAGATGATGAAGAAAACTGCTTTGAGAAGAACAACTGGAAGAACTAAGTCACCAGAAAGGTATCGACACAATTGGTACTGATGGCACAGTCGAATGCTTTTCTGCTTTGCTTCACTTTGTTCTGGAGAAAAAGTTGAAAAGAAACACTCTGGAAAATCACTTTGCTCTGAAAGTATCTGGGCTCCCAAAATCTTGTCCCTTTCTCTTAAAAAAGAAGTCTTTATATAGACTTGTCTTCTGTGCGTAAAAAGCATCAATATTGGGTCTTTACGCAGGCTATTAGGATAACTGTCACCCAAGTACAAAAATTGTCTTCTACGCATGTTGACACGTGTTCCATAATCCAATAAAATAAGGAGATCACGTACACACGTTCTTCGAGAAGTATGGCACGAAGGCTACGTCAGAAAACCACGTTCCCACATGATCAGGACAAACTGTGCGTAAAAGATGTTGTTTAAACATATCCGAGCGTAAAATAGCTCAAAGTAAACTTCCTGCGTAAAGTGGCTAAAAATAGCCTTGAGCGTAAAGGCTCAAATAAACTCTACGCGCGCAATAAAAGAGTAGTTGAGATAGCCTTGAGCGTAAAAGCTCAAATAACTCTTATGCGTAAAGTGGAAAGCTGTGCCTTAAGGGTAAAGACGCCCATTGGCACGCTAAACAACAAACTCTTTAGCTTCTGTGCATTTATTTTGTCAAAAAATCCATCTGTCAGAACATAATCTTCATGTATTTAATGCAGCATGGACAGCTCATTCGCGTAGAAAGTTAAACTGTTCTCCGCAAAAAGTCTGAATGTAAGGCTTGCGTAGAGTTTTGAGTTTGACTCAGTTTAACCTTTGCGTAAAGTCTTATTTGGAATTATCCTTTGCGTAAATATCTCAATCTTCTTGACTTGGTCTTCGAATTTTATTCACGCTTCTACAAGACCCCCTTCAAAGTTTTCAAATTTTCCAATATTTAAAATGCTTTGAACAGAAGCGTAAATTTTGGGATATCCAACAGTCATCAGCGTAAACTTAGGGATACCCAATAGTTATCAGCCTAAAGTCAGGGATACCCAATAGTCACTTAGAATTTGAATCAACCCTTAAGGTCTCTATAAATAGGGCTTCTGTTGAAGAGAGAGAACTTTACTCGTATTCTCCATTCCCTATTCTCTTCTTCACTTATCATCTAAATCTTTTCGAGCGAAATGGCACACAAGAGCAAACCCACCGCCTCAACCAAGGGCAAGAAAGCTGTCTCTTCGTTGACGGCTAGGTCATCGGAGGAAGTTCATGCTGCCGTAACACCACTGACCAACCCGAACGTGGCTCCGGCCATGATAGGTAGAAAACCCTATTTCGAACAAAGATTTCGTTTGGAGAAGACGACTCAAGACCAAACAGAAAAATACGCTCACGTTATACGTGCCAGCGTAAATTAAAAAATCAGAAATACGCTCACGTTATACGTGCCAGCGTAAATTAAAAGATTAAAAATACGCTCACGTTGTATGTGCCAGTGTAGAACTTGAAAATATGCCCACATTATACGTGCAAGCGTAAAAAGCTCAAAATATGCCCACGTTATACGTGCGAGCGTAAAATTAAAAAATACGCAAGTCAAAAGACTATATATATTTTTCACATGTAAAATTTTACTCTTTTGAACAGAAGCATAAAATTGAAAAATACACTCACATTATATGTGTAAGTGTAAAATTGAAATAATACGCAAGTCAAAAGACTATAGGTTTTTTATATGTAAAACTTTACTTTTTTGAACAGAAGCATAAAATTTCATTCTTAGACTGCGTAAAACTCTTGTATAAAACAAATTCTCTTAAAAAACAGAGAACTTTTTACGCGAAAAACTCATGTATTGTCATTTGCGTAGAGTTCGAATTTGCATAGAGTTTATATTTGAATTCTTTACTAACTTTATTTTTCTTTATTGAACTTCTTTTGCAGTGGACTTGGGGGCCCATCCTCCCTCGGAGGTGTTTGGCTCACCAGCTGGCATTCTGGGATCAAATTATCTGGAGAATTTATCCCATGTCGAGTTTCCACAAACTGACAAGCAGTATCCCCATGAAAGACATTAATTGATAGCTGCTCAAGGAGATAGAATGTTGTTGTCTCTGATGAACGGAGAACTATTGGCATCACTGGATGGCCAGCATTATTTGAAGCCTGCATTCATGTTCGGGGATGCTATTGACTTCAAATCTCAGACAAACCCCAAGAAGGAGTCTTGGGTGTTTAAATTTGGAGAAAGGGCGATGTATCTCCCAACAATGCCAAGAGATTATCCCCTTTCTTCTTTTGCTCATGCCACGCATCCGAGACGGATGATCTGGAATCTGACTCCCAACAGTCATAGAATACCGGGGAGAATCATATTCAAGAGAGATGAAAATCAAATGTGTTATCATACAAGTACTCCCAGTGGTAGTGTCATTCCTTTCCCCGGCTTATTGCCTGGATTTACACCGAGCGAGGGCTCAGCTCTGATCCAATCGGTGCAGATACCGATGTTCATAAACAAGTTTATGAATGCCTCAGTACTATATCCCAAGGTCAACCCTAGGCTGCCAGGGTGGATGACCCCTTACAATAAGAACTGGGTTCAACTTAGTGCTTGGGTCCTGAAGAACTTCGAAATAGAACTACGAGCCATTGGGCTGTTAGAAGTAGTAGCCTCCATATGTCAAGGCATACCCATGAGCAATAACTTGTTCTTAGCTTTGATGGAGTTGTATATCAGTTCGACAGGAACCTTTGCAACCCCAATAGGTGAAATGGGTTTTGCACTCCATGAGATGCAATTCATCTCCAAGATGCCAATGGGGGAAGTTTCGTACGAAGAATACGTTCCCTCCAACCAGGTACTAGCAGAGATCAGCAAGAAAAATCCTGGTTTAGTCGAATTATATCAAGAGTTGATGTGCCATTATCTAATTTGCACCACTTTGTATGAAAGTGGATCGCAT
The DNA here is from genome assembly GCA_029216955.1 of Iris pallida. Lineage (NCBI taxonomy): Eukaryota > Viridiplantae > Streptophyta > Magnoliopsida > Asparagales > Iridaceae > Iris > Iris pallida. The sequence continues at coordinate 18,512,197 of JANAVB010034619.1, forward strand.
TTGGCATACATCAATAAATGGACAACATATTTATTCTATCATAAGAATAGGATATCCAAGGATGACAAGGAGAGATTCCAAGACAATATAACACCCAATTTTTCAGATGAGGGTAATTTTGAAATTTTGTAATTATAATTATTATTTATTGATTATTATTTTATATTCTGATTTTTGGTGATTTTTAATCATTTTTAAACTATTTAAAATTATGACTTGTGATTTTGACATTTTACTATTGTTTGGTTTTAATTTCGAGGAAATTTGTCACCCCCACTTTTAAAAAACATGGGTATTTTTGTCATTTTGTATTTTTAAAATATTTTTGAAATTTATTTTATTATTTATGATATTGTTTTGGGATTATTTGAGTCGGTTCGAATTTCAGCTCGATCCGACTTGAAACGGGGACCCGGCGGTATTGTTGACTTTAGTGGACCCACACACTAGTTAGGCATGGCCCACATGATATTAATTTTAGTCCACATGATATTAATTTTATTTAGAGGTTAGACTAATTATTATGGATATGGTTAGTGTGATTAGAGACTTTAGAATGACTAATTTAGCCCCAACCAATTAGCCCTTTCCTAATACTAATAGAATAGGTTAGTAGGGGCATTTTGGACCTTACCATAATAGGACAAATAGCCCCATATGGCCAGCCACTTTGGGAGAGGATAGGCTCAAGTTCATTTCATTATTCTCATCCACACTCTCTCTCTTGTTCTTCCCCAAATTTCTAGAGAGCAATCCCTAGCAATTTCTCCACCAAATCCTTCTATTTCTTTACCAAAACTTCTTCTTTCCTTCTCCATTCTAGCCAAGGAGGAAGCTACCCAAGTTTGAGAGGATTCGGAACTCGTTCGTGTCCTTTTGGAATCTCTACGTGTCGGTGTCGCTCCGGGAAGGCTTTTCTTCGATTCGATCTACCGGGAGGTATAAATCCCTTCTCCTTTTCATTTCCTCATGCATATAGGAATATTTTGAACCCATAGGAATGACCCCATAGTTGTATCTCCATTTGTGTCCATTTCGTATCCATTTGGAGGTCATAGGAGTGTCCTTTGTGTTGTGGGTGTGTCCATGTGGAAAAACCCCAAATTTGGACACACTATGTGTTGTTGTTATGTATGAATGAATTATTACATGTTTAATCTCATATTTTTGTATTGAGTTGTATTTATTCTATGGATTACTGTATTGAGCTTTGTGATGTTTTCTGAGTTGTGTATCTTAGGCTTCTATCTGCTGTATCTCTTTTGGATTTCATGTTTTACCTATCTTTTATCTTGCTCTACCTTACTTGTGATTGAGACTGTATCTGCTATGTCACCTCTATTCGGAGAGTATATACTGTACAGGTACCTTTATATTGTTAGATGTTTGACCTAGGACAGCATTCTACTGTCGACACTGCGGCGTAGGCTGGACGTACCCACGTCTCGTGCCCTTACTCTAGGGTGCGGATCGTGACACATTTTTAGTGGTGGCCCATGCAGGTCGAGTTTATGTAGTGGTATTCGAACTAGAGTATCACTACAGCCTGCAGTAGGATTAGGATATTTTTGGAGGTACTCAATCACATTAGGAAAAACTCTTAATCTGATTCCTTTTATCTAAAATTGTTGCTTATTGACTTCTCTTGAATATAAACTGTTCTCCTTTGAATTTTTGCTTCATTCTCAGAAATTGCTTCTTGTTTTGATATGTCTTCATGATGGTTATAAAGATACGATCTCATCGCTTCGGTTCGGGGGATACTATCGAGAGGCTGGCCACCTCTCGTCTTGTTCATCAGGGCCTCGAGACCGCAGCTTCTGTTATGCCGACTCAGGTTGGCATTTCTGCTACATTGGAGGTGCACCTCCGTCTGTACATAGACTTTTCCCTTCGTTTCCGGTTTCTCTCAGCAGCAGCGATTCATGCAGCATCAGCAGCAGAGATTTGTGCAGTATCAGCATCAGGCTAGAGGAAACCAGCAGGGCGAGCTATTGTCAGGACAGTCGAGGATGCACAGACCGTTGGAGATCTTGCTGCAAGTTCCATTCTTCTCAATTCCATTTCCGCAATTGTCTTTTATAATTACCTTGAAATCTGATTCCATCTGTTCCTTGTTGATTGATTAATTTTGTCATGTTACTCTTTTTGTTGTGTTTGTTTTTCTTCTAAAAAAATCATATGGGCTAGGTCGCCTAAATCATGGGATCTAGAATCCTCGATAGTCGTGTTAGTTGGCATAGTGAGGACATGTAGTCAGATTTTGGATGTATTCTCGGGTATACGAATTTAAGGTTTTTGCCGTCGCATGCGGCAGTACAAAAATTTTAAATACCATGAACCTAGAGGTACGTACCTTAGTCAAGGACTCTGTGATTATCGTAGCCTTGCTCACTAGCATGATGAAGACTCTGGACAACATGATTTTGGACATATGCATATGATTAATAGATTGTATCTTGAGAAGGTTTAAACATCATACCCTTTTGATTGTTATAGATGACTTAGGAGTATGGATATTTAGTTTTGTAGAGCTTATTCATAGGTAGTTCCTTCATAGTATAATGGTATGATGACTTTTAGAGTGTCTGTACCCTAGAGGTGATAGTTAGCATTGGTGTTAGAATAGTAACCCATTACAGATAATTCTCCTGTTATCTATAATACCAACCAGTTATACATAGGATATTAGTATGCCTTACAGCCTTGATGATTATTACTACTTTCCCTTACCTTTTCCAGTGAGGCACCCATGACCAGAGCCTGTCTTTGAGTATAGTTGTAGTTTTACCTAAGACCGAGAGGTCTATTTGCATAGATAGATTGCAGATGATATTGGCATATGGGATATAGGTTAGTTGGTATCTATAGGCCATTGTTGTATAGGGTTATAAACATGTTGTTTAGCCTATACTTGGTTCAGTTTTCCATTTTAGTTAAGTTCTCTTCGTGTTGAGTTCCTTTGTGTTGATCACCTTTATAGGCAGTGTGCAGACCCTTCACTAGATACTATGTCCCCTTGATTCAGACCATTCATCCTTAGCCTAGTTCTAAGCATTGTTTCAGACCCTTATAAGTTTAGTCTGCCTTAACCCTTGGTTGATCAGTCATGTATATATATATAGATGATATACTTAGGATATATGTAATGGGTTGTTGTTCTTGAGCATATATATATATATGTGGTATTTGGTATTCATGTGCTTAGCTTGTAGGTATTTAGTTATAGGTGACTTGATAGGATTGGGAAGTTAAGAGCTAGTCTATTATAGAGTTTTTCTTTTGCTAAATTCTAGTTGCCAACACCTAGATAGCTAGCATAGGTAAAACCCTAAGAAGTTGACCAGTTGATGACCAAGTACTTGGATGTTGAGAAATTGACTAGTGATTGACCCTTGACTATGTTTGACATAGAAGGGGGTACGATCATCTTAATTTCGAGGACAATTTTTATAAGGTGGGTAGGATTGTAACACCCAGTTTTTCAGATGGGGGTAATTTTGAAATTTTGTAATTATAATTATTATTTATTGATTATTATTTTATATTATGATTTTTGGTGATTTTTAATCATTTTTAAACTATTTAAAATTATGACTTGTGATTTTGACATTTTACTATTGTTTGGTTTTAATTTTGAGGAAATTTGTCACCCCCAGTTTTCAGGAACAGGGGTATTTTTATCATTTTGTATTTTTGAAATATTTTTGAAATTTATTTTATTATTTATGATATTGTTTTGGGATTATTTGAGTCGGGTTCGAATTTCAGCTCAATCCGACTTGAAACGGGGACTCGGGGGTATTGTTGACTTTACTGGACCCACACAATAGTTAGGCATGGCCCATATGATATTAATTTTAGTCCACATGATATTAATTTTAGTTAGAGGTTAGACTAATTATTATGGATAAGGTTAGTGTGATTAGAGACTTTAGAATGACTAATTTAGCCCCAACCAATTAGCCCTTTCCTAATACTAATAGAATAGGTTAGTGGGGGCATTTTGGACCTTACCATAATAGGACAAATAGCCCCATATGGCCAGCCACTTTGGGAGAGGATAGGCTCAAGTTCATTTCATTATTCTCATCCACACTCTCTCTCTTATTCTTCCCCAAATTTCTAGAGAGCAATCCCTAGCAATTTCTCCACCAAATCCTTCCATTTCGTCACCAAATCTTCTTCTTTCCTTCTCCATTCTAGCCAAGGAGGAAGCTACCCAAGTTTGGGAGGATTCGGAGCTCGTTCGTGTCCTTTTGGAATCTCTACGTGTCGGTGTCGCTCCGGGAAGGCTTTTCTTCGATTCGATCTACCGGGAGGTATAAATCCCTTCTCCTTTTTATTTCCTCATGCATATAGGAATATTTTGAACCCATAGGAATGACCCCCATGGTTGTATCTCCATTTGTGTCCATTTCGTGTCCATTTGGAGGTCATAGGAGTGTCCTTTGTGTTGTGGGTGTGTCCATGTGGGAAAACCCCAAATTTGGACACACTATGTGTTGTTGTTATGTATGAATGAATTATTACATGTTTAATCTCATATTTTTGTATTGAGTTGTATTTATTCTATGGATTACTGTATTGAGCTTTGTGATGTTTTCTGAGTTGTGTATCTTAGACACTTAGACTTCTATCTGCTGTATCTCTTTTGGATTTCATGTTTTACCTATCTTTTATCTTGCTCTACCTTAGTTGTGATTGAGACTGTATCTGCTATGTCACCTCTATTCAGAGAGTATATACTGTACAGGTACCTTTATATTGTTAGATGTTTGACCTAGGACAACGTTCTACTGCCGACACTGCGGCGTAGGCTGGACGTACCCACGTCTCGTGCCCTTACTCTAGGGTGCGGGTCGTGACAGACAACAAGGCTCAACCCATCAACCCTTGTTCAATAATTCCTTTGGATTTGATAAACAATTGGATGATCACATATAAGTCTCCGGACAAGTATTTAACCACCAAGACTAGGGAATTCCCGGCGGGGACTGAAGCATTAAGCTATCTAAAACATGGCAGTCGAAAGCTCTCAAAGGAAGCCTTGCTGGCGAGCTTTCTTTCCTTGTGGCTGTGAAGATGGGTCATACCAGGGACTAGTACGGTCGATAGGATTCACCGAAACGTACTATGGCCAGCAGTACGTTTGGTAATCAAGGCCAGACTCAACCTATTATCGGCAATGGTATGTCGGATAAATACAGGTTTGCCAGCATTTGGTGATGAACTGATCAATAATGCTCCTTACTGTAAAGATTTTCCTAGGGTGGAGATGCCCTACACATATTTAACGGGCTGGTTATTGCATCACAACTACAACTTATTGCCACCAGGTCCTGAAAATGATGCAGAGGTATTCCTCCAGAAGTTTAGTAAAGCCACGTAGAATGCGACTTCAGTGACAGATACCCGGGCAACACTAAACTTCTTCCATAGGTGGAACTTTTTCTGCATATGACCATCAGTCCCAGCCGACTGTTTTGGTGTGCAATTTGAAGATGTAGGTCGAGAGAGGATTGAGATACCTGCACCAGTCTTTAAATGGCTAATATGCATCAGACCCTCGCATCTGATGTATAGAACCGAAGACAACTGTATCTTCGAACCATATCTACCAAGTCGGTTGCTAGCCAGTTCGGGTATGACCAGCTTCATGTTGGTAATCCCTCCACTACCTTCAACTATTATGGAAAATTAGTTGATGGCACGAGGGCATGGCGGTATTTCAGCGCTGGATGCACCGGTGCCAAATTCCGTGTGTCAACTGCCACAAGTACAACTGAGCTACGAATGCTTCATTCGTATGCTCATTATTATGCCTCCATTCGTTCCTTCGCAAAAGACTACAACATGAAGGGAAGTCTTCGGTGGGAAAAGGAAGAAGATGCCGAAGAACCAGTTATAGTTCCTTCGAATATTACTGATGATGCTGTTCCAGAAGAATATCTGGAAGCAATCCTTTTGGGAATGGGGGGTAACAACTACAGGACCCATTACCATCACTACCACCCGGAAGCGGAAACCAGACACAACTGTTACTCTCCAGGAAAAGAAGAAGAAGATTACTGTTAAAGGGCATTCCAGACAGAGAGCCGCTACTCCAGAAAGCGAAACTCCTGTTAAGGAGCCTCAAAACATTACATCTTCTTCAGCTCAACCTGGAGAAGGATCTTCAGCACCACAACCAGCAGCAGCAACAGAAGTTACAGGAGTCCTATCTCCCGGACGACTCAGCACTTTATTGTTGTCACGATCCGCACCCAGTGTAAGGGCACGAGAAGTGACGAACGCCCAGACTACGCCGCAGTGTCGGCGGTAGAACGCTGTCCTGAGTCACAATATCTAACACAGTCTAAAATAAGCTCCGAATGGAGAGTAAATAATAAGTAACTCAATCACAATACTAAGATAGAATAAAAAAATGAATCTCAAGAGAGTCACAGATAAAAAGTCTAGGTGTAAACCACCAGAATAAATCTCAAGTACAACTCATAAAGTCTCAAATAGAAATACAATAAAGTACTAAATCACAGCTAGACTACGGGCTAGTCCTCAGCGACTGTGGGATCCTCCTGGGGGTCCACGTCGCCAGTGTCATCTAAGCCAATGCCATAATAAGTAGGGCAGTACTCCTCATCAATACCTGTAAAATTTTTAACATGTCCAGTCAGGACGGAACGAGCACATATCTCTCACAACAGTTCATAGCAGGAATGGACATATAAAACAAGCTATAGAAAACTATACATAAATCGCTGTAAAGGAAATCAACAAGAGAGATAATATAAACTGAGATATAATATGATAAATAGAGAAATATAACCTTCTACGTGATTCAGAGCATAAATTGGTTATGTAAACGGTCTGGATTGCACATGGATACAGCTATGGAGTGCACATGGATACCTACTGGGGATAATGATCACATAACCAACTACACTCTCCCTGCCCCCAATCAATACACAAGAATCAATACAAGTTATGTTATTGCACATGGATAACAACTACTGTATACATGGAGCTCATATGGTCATGAGTATACATGATTAACATATGAGTGCACATGGATAAATATGAATACATGGAGTACATAATGGCCATGATAAAGTACATTAACATGACATATTCGATGTATCCGAGGGGATAACATCGCATGAAAAGATCCATAGGGTACTAATCCGTGTGAACATCGTGTCAGCATCAAGTATACTAGTCTATAACAAGAGAACATATCCAAAGAAGTATGAAAATATCAGAGAATGTACTCGCCTGACAAATCGAATTGCTGATGATGAGATGTAACTAAACTACGGCAATGTAAACCTATTTAAAGTACACACATGTCACAACCAAGTCCACAATATCAAAAGAAATAGCTACAATGCAAGATTATATGCTTCTAGGTCCATTTTGGTCAAAGTCAACCCTCGGTCAACTCTGGTCAAACCTGGTCAACGCTAGTCAAACCTGGGTCAACTAGTCCGTCTACTAATTTCTAGGTCATACACAAAATTCTAGGTCATTTGGAGTTCGTTTGAGTTGAATTGGATCAAGTTTGACCCAAAGTTGACTTTTGTCAATTTGGTCAACTTGTTGGCCAATTCGACTAAACTAGGCTGAAAATGACAAACCAAATCTGTTCTAGGACTCATATAGTTATATACACAACTATAATCTATTCTAAGAGGGTTTCCAAGCATAAAATCTATATTCATATAGGTATATACACACACATATGTATATACAATACAACCAAACCCTATTTCTAACAAAAGATGATGTGTGTGTGTACTGGTGCTTACTGAAATGGGGTAAATCTGCGATTAAAAACAGTAAAACATACCCATGGTATTACCCAAATTAATATACTATTATATACATATATATAAAATAAGAAGCTACATATATATCTATATATCTATATATACAAACTCTTAAATAGGAAAGATTCGCAATGGTTGAAATGGTTTAAAGAATCAGAAATCTAGAATTAAATCCCTCGACCCATTCTCAACGCATATGAACATAGCAATAGGTTTCAACGGGATATATATATATATATATATATATATATATATATATATATATATATATATATATATATATATATATATATATATATATATATATATATATATTTATTTATTTATTTATATATATTTATATATATATATATATATATATATATATATATATATATATAAAAAATATAATATATATATATATATATATATATATATTTATAAAATATATATATATATATATATATATATATATATATATATATATATATATATATATATATATATATATATATATATATCGAAAAGTGCAAATACTCATAATTGATGAGAAATTATGAAATAAACCCAAGCGTTGGTTCCCACATATCCGAAAACTCATATAAGTCCTGAAAACTCAGATTTTAGAAGCTAAGAAGCTGGAAATCAAAATATCACATTTAACTCGAAAAATCAAAATCAAAGAAACTCATCCAATTCACACAACGACCCAAAATGCAAAATATACCAAACGAACCCGCAAAACTCGGCATACATGTTGGTCTCGACCCACGTGATGCGTTCGTATACTCTCGGGTTCAGAATCGTGTCCGTGTCGTGTCCACAATACACGTATCGGAATTTCCCGATACCATGTGGTACGCGTGCGTTCTCGCTTGTTTGAGCGCCGCACACGCAACGAAATGCCACGTGCTTGTGCACATAGCTGGGGGGGTTCTGGGGTAGGTCTAGGACATGATGACACGGCAACACGCTGCCCGAAATGACGCGTGCAGCCCCCGCACCCGTGCGGCCTGCTGTGCGCGTGCGTGCCCTCGTGCGCGTGGTTCCGGCCTTGCTGCTCCCTCGTCGGGCCACGTCGCGACTCGGGGTTTGTCCTACGGGTCGTCTAGGTCTAGTTTGACATGTTTCGGGTCCTGGAATGGGTCTTCGCTGCGTCGTGTGCGCGCACGAAGTCCGTCTCCGCGACAAAAATGACAGGCTGAATGCACAGTGGCTGAGCGGTGCACGCGCGATTTCTCCGCGTTCGCTCAACTAAAAGTCATGAAATTTTATGATCATGAGGGCAGAGGTTGCCCCCATGTGCTCACAAATTTTCACGTAAAAATACGCTCTGTGCATCGAGCAATCACACGTGGACAGCAGGGCACGCACGGCCTCATGCACGGGATCCGTGCACGTGCGTCTGTTGCCCGAAACGTCGCTGAAACGATGTCAAACCCAAATCCGTCTTCACGAAAGTTTATCAAAATCATATTATCTAAACATCCATGAAGTTGGAATCGAAAAACAACAACTTTCTATCCTAAGCGACATTTCGTCGAACAAGTGCCGTAAAGGACCGACACGTGTCCGATACCTCCATCAAACGGAGTCGAAATCTCACCAAATTTTGTGGGCAAGACTAGGGCACCTATATGGATGCAAAAATGAAGAAAAAACCAGATTTACAATGGTAGATTAGGATTTACCTATTGAGTGTCAAAACTCAATGATCGGGGCTCTTCGGTTGTCGTGTCGGCCGATTTCCCTCCAGCAAAAACCTTCGTCTCCACTCCAAAAATGCTCCAACAGATCCTCCTCTCCTCGACCAACGCAACGGAGTTCGTTTGGGAAGAAACGGACTCTTGATGAAGGAATTTTGAGTTTTGGAGAGATGGATCTTTTCGGGTTTCTTTGTGAAGGCTCAAAATTTCACAAATGATGAAAAGAGGAGGGGGTACTGCTGTATTGGGCGGCCAAGGGGGTCTCTAGGGGTTAGGATTTCACTTGGGCTGACTCCTTCTCAATTAGAGTGGGCCCAAGTCAAAAAGCTTAAAGGTCTACATGCAAAAAGGCTAAATAAATAAATAAAAGCCTTAAAAATAATCTAATGCATAAAAATAATTTCTAAAAATGAAAACAACCATTCTAATGCATGGTTAGGCCCCTATACATGTTCACTAAGGTTAAACCAGTTGCTAGCACAATCATGAGTCAACATATTCAGAGAATCACATAAAGGCCAAAATGGCTAAAATGACTGAAATACCCTTTTATGAAAAAGTTGATGCTACAAATCTACCCCCCTTAAAATAATTTTGTCCTCGAAATTAAAGACAAAACTGCATGATTAAGAAAGAACAAAATCATACCTCAAGACTGGAAAAGATAGGGGTAACGTTCGCGCATCTCATCCTCTCTCTCCCAGGTGGACTCTCCTGGAGAGTGATTCTTCCAAGCTACGCGAACTAAGGGTATCGACTGGTTTCGCAACACCTTCTCTCGTCGGTCCAGAATTTCCACAGGCTGTTCTGGGTAACTGAGAGTAGGTCCCACCTCAATCTCAGAATAGTCCATTACATGGCTAGGATCTGCCACATACCATCTCAACTACGATACGTGAAATACATTGTGCACTCTCGCTAAGGAAGAAGGCAAGTCCAGTCTGTACGACATGTCACCGACCCTTCCGCTGACAACGAAAGGTCCGACATAGCGTGGGCTAAGCTTTCCTCCTCCACCGAATCGAATAGTGCCTCGAGTTGGTGAAATCCTCAAGAATATCGTATCTCCAACCTAGCACAAGCATGGTCTCAATTAACAAAAAAAATCACATATCAACAAATCACAACAACCAGATTCTAATCCTAGTCTAAGCTATACCTCAAACTGCAATGGTCTCCGGTGGCTGTCGGCCCAATGCCGCTGTCTGTCCTACGCCACGCGAAGTCGATCCCTGATGAGCTTTACCTTCTCAGCTGCGTCTACAACCATCTCAGGTCCCCGTAAAGCTCGCTCTCCAACATCATCCCAAGACAAGGGAGTACGACATCTACGCCCGTACAATGCCTCAAATGGTGACATTCCAATACTGGCCTGGTAACTGTTGTTGTATGCAAACTCTACCAAGTGCAGGTGATCCTCCCATGATCCTCCAAAATTCAGAACACAAGTCCGCAGTATGTCCTCGAGAGTCTGAATAGTCCTCTCCGACGGTCCGTCCGTCTGAGGGTGGTATGCAGTACTGAATTTGAGCTGAGTGTCCAAACTAGTTTGCAGACTCCGCCAAAAATGGAAAGTAAAACGACTATCCCGATCCGAGACAATGCACACCGGAACTCCGTGTATCCTGAAAATCTGCCGCATATACAACTCCGCTAGCTTCTCAGTAGACGTCCCCACTTTGAATGGTATAAAGTAGGCCAATTTGGTCAACCTGTCCACGATGACCCAAATCACGTCTTTTCCTCCTGATGAATGCGGCAATCCAGAAACAAAATCCATCGTGATGTGCTCCCACTTCCACTCCGGAATGGACAATGGCTGCAACAGTCCTCCTGGCCTTTGCCTCTCTGCCTTAACCTGCTGACAGACTAGGCACCTGGCTACGAAGTGTGCTACATCTCGCTTCATCCTATACCACCATATATGCTCCTTCAGGTCTCTATACATCTTGTTGGCACCTGGATGCATAGTGTACTGAGAGCGATGGGCCTCCTGCATAACCTGCTCCCGAAGCTCTCTGCTAGGCACACACAGTCTGGAACCGTGCCTCAATGTGCCGTCCTCCGCAATGACGAACTCCACATCTGCCAATCCTACTCAAACCTGCTCTCGGATACACCGCAGAGTAACATCGTCGAACTGAGCTGACTTGATCCTCTCCATCAAGTCTGACTGAATCTGTAGGCCCCACATCTGTATTTGAACTTCTGGTACGATCACCTCGATCCCCAAACTCTCCAAATCTACTAACAGATGATGATCCATCGTCAAGCACATAGCTACCGGATACCTACACAAGGAATCGGCAACCACATTGGCCTTCCCTGGATGGTACTGCAATGAAATATCGAAGTCCTTCATCAACTCTAACCATCTGCGCTGCCTCATGTTGAGCTCTTTCTGTGTAAGCACATACTTCAAGCTCTTGTGGTCTGTGATGATCTCCACACGCTCTCCGTATAGATAGTGCTTCCACAGCTTCAGAGCAAAGATAACCGCCGCCAACTCCAAATCATGGGTAGGGTAGTTCTTCTCATGCGTCCGTAACTGCCTGGATGCATAGGCAATCACCTTCCCATACTGCTGCAAGACACAACCCAAACCCTTCCCGAAGGTGTCACTATAGATAGTGAACCCGCCTGATCCTGATGGCAACGTCAAAATTGGGGCTGTCGTCAGTCGCTTCTTCAACTCATCAAAAGCAACCTGACACTCCTCTGACCAGACAAACTCTGCATCCTTCCGGGTCAGCCTAGTCAACGGCTCTGCAATCCGGAAGAAATCCTGAACAAACCTCCTGTAGTATCCCGCCAATCCCAGAAAGCTCCTGATCTCTGCGACTGAACTCGGTGCTGTCCATGCCTCAACTGCTCTGATCTTCTTCGGATCGACTGAGATCCTATCTCCGGTTACCACATGACCTAAGAAATCAACTCGATCCAAAAAGAACTCACACTTCGAGAGCTTGTCGTACAGCTGCTCCTTCCTGAGAGTCTCCAGAACCACTCTCAAATGCTCCTCATGCTCCTCTGGGGTCTTCGAATATACCAAAATGTCATCGATGAACACCACCACGAACTTGTCCAAGTACTGGTGGAAAACCTTGTTTATCAAGTTCATAAGCACCGCCGGAGCGTTAGTTAACCCAAACGACATCACCATGAACTCAAACTGGCCATACCGAGTCCTGAAAGCTGTCTTCGGAATATCCTCCTTCTTCACCTTCACATGATGATACCCTGACCTCAGATCAATCTTGGAAAATACCTTCGCTCCGTTCAGCTGATCGAACAGGTCATCGATCCTCGGCAGCGGGTACTTGTTCTTGATCGTGAGGCTGTTGAGTGCCCTGTAGTCGATACACATCCGTATCGACCCATCCTTCTTCGGTACAAAGAGTACTGGCGCACCCTATGGTGAAGAACTCGATCGGATGAAGCCCTTGTCCTGCAACTCATCCACCTGCTTCTTCAACTCTTGCAAGCTCACTGTTGTTCACTCTATAGACATGCTGAGATATCGGCTCTACACCGGGTACCAAGTCTATAGAGAACTCCACATCCCTGTCCGGAGGCAACCCTGGCAACTCCTCCGGAAACACATCCATAAACTCAGCTATCAGTGGATGTGGCACGCCCTGCTCATCTGTGAAACTCTGCAGAAAACTATGCTGCTCTGCTCTGACTCCCACCTGGTGAACTCGAACTCTGGCTCTCCTGGCATGCTGAAAAGAACTCTACCCCCGCGACAATCTATACTGGCATGGTGCCTGCTCAACCAATCCATACCGAGTACAATATCGTAGTTCGGTAGTGGCATCACGAGCAGACTCACATCCAGTTCTCGGCCTCCCAAAATTACTCTCCGATCCTTGCAAACATCATTGACGAGGATAATACCACCCCAGTCGTGATCTTGCAAGTCCTAGGCAAAGGTTCAGAAGAAAGCTGGTGTCTAATGGCGAAAGATACAGACATGAAGCTATGGGAAGCACCCGAATCAAATAATACGAATGTGGGAAAAGAGTCGATAAAAATAGAACCTGCTATCAGATCGCCTGCTGCCTCGATATCCTCCGCTACCATGGCAAAAGCTCGCCCCTGCTGGCCTCCTTTAGTATGCTGCTGGTACTGAACAAACTTCTACTGCTGAGTCGGCAAGGGTCCCCTCTGCTGCTCCACTGGAGCCTTGGTTCCTGCTCCCTGTCCCTTACGCCCGAAAGCCTAAGGACACTCCCTCAACTGATGCTCTGATGAACCACAGAGTAGGCACTTGCCTAGCCTCTTTCTGCACTCACTCCATCTGTGCCCTGGCTTCTTACAGGAGTCACAAGTGGTAGCCAGTAGCTGTCTCGGTGCCTGCTGACCCTGTCTCTGTTGTGCTTGCTGGAATGGCCTCTGCTGCTGGAAAGACCTCTGCTGATGCTGCTGCTGAAAATGGGGCTTCTTGGCCGGTCCTCCACTGCCACCGGCTGTATGGGAATTACGACCTCTCTTCTGCTTCAGCTCCAGATCATCTTCTGCTGCCATGGCTCCCATCAAAATCTCCTCAAATATAGCATTTCTGTTGCTCTTGGTTAAGGACTTGACTTCCTTAACCAAACCCTTCCTGAATCTCCTAGTCTTCACTGTCTCACTAAGGCCCTCCACAAATCTGCCTAGGCGGCAGAACTCTCTGGCATACTCCTCTACAGTCTGGTTCCCCTGAACCAGGTTCTCAAATTGCGTCTCCAACGCGCCAAGTGTAGTATCGGAGAAAAACTTCTCCTTGAAAAGCTTCTTAAAAGCCTCCCAAGTTTGCCCCGTAGTACCAACCCTGGGGTCGGTCTGTACCAAGTGCGGGTAAGGTCCTGCATCATACTGCCTGCTGCTTTCACCTGGTCTAGCCGGTATCTCTACGAGACAAAAAATCTCCTCTATGTGCTCAATCCAGTCGTCCGCGTAAAGGATACCCTCCGTACCCTTGAAGTCCCGCGGCCTCATCTTCTGGAACTCCTAAATACCTGGAGTCCTCGGCTGGTAAGGCTGAATCTGCCATCCTTGGGGTTGGGCAGTCACCTTCTCTACTGCCACCATTGCCAACTGGTGGGCATTATCAATGCCCTACCTCATGTCCTCTGATTGACGTCGCTGCATCTCTATCATCTGCTAAATGAAAGTGAAACACTGCGCCGCATCAACTGTCCCCTGGGGCGGTGGTGGTAGCATCCCCTGAACTCCTGGGGTAGTCCTCGGAGCTGGTGGAGGAGCACCCCCAAAAGTACCAGATGGGCCCACCTGAGCTGGAACAAGAGGCACTGTGGTCCCTGGGGCCTGCTGAGTCGGACGAGAAGTAGCCGACCTCTTAGTGGTATCCCTGAGACCAGAGCGCTGCGATCGTGTCTCCACCATCATGAAGACAGATCAAATAAGGTATCAATTACTGAAAAGAAGCAAAATCATCAAAGGAGGACAGTTGTTTTCAAAAGGAGGCAATTAACAACAAGAATTGATAAGAGTTTTCCTAATGTGATTGAGTACCTTAACTTATATCCTATATAGTATTGCAGGTTGTAATGATACTCTAGTTCGAGTACCACTATGAAATCACACTAGTTGTGATTGTGACTGACCTGCATGGGCCACCACTAAAAACGTGTCACGACCCGCACCCAGTGTAAGGGCACGAGAGGTAACGAACGCCCAGCCTACGCCGCAATGTCGACGGTAGAACGCTGTCCTGAGTCACAATATCTAAAACAGTCTAAAATAAGCTCCGAATGGAGAGTAAATAATAAGTAACTTAATCACAATACTAAGATGTAATAGAAGAATGAATCTCAAGAGAGTCACAGATAAAAAGTCTAGGTGTAAACCACCAGAATAAATCTCAAGTACAACTCATAAAGTCTCAAATAGAAATACAATAAAGTACTAAATCACAGCTAGACTACGGGCAAGTCCTCAGCGACTGTGGGATCCTCCTGGGCGTCCACGTACCCAGTGTCATCTAAGCTAATGCCATAATAAGTAGGGCAGTACTCATCATCAATACATGTAAAATTTTCAACATACCCAGTCAGGACGGAACGAGCACATATCTCTCACAACAGTTCATAGCAGGAATGGACATATAAAACAAGCTATAGAAAACTATACATGAATCGCTGTAAAGGAAATCAACAAGAGAGAGAATATAAACTGAGATATAATATGATAAATAGAGAAATATAACCTTCTACGTGATTCAGAGCATGAATTGGTTATGTAAACGGTCTGGGTTGCACGTAGATACAGCTATGGAGTGCACATGGATACCTACTGGAGATAATGATCACATAACCAACTACACTCTCCCTGCCCCCAATCAATACACAAGGATCAATACATGTTACGTTATTGCACATGGATAACAACTATTGTATACATGGAGCTCATATGGTCATGAGTGTACATGAATAACATATGAGTGCACATGGATAAATATAAATACATGGGGTACATGATGACCACGATAAATTACATGAACATGACATACTCGATGCATCCGAAGGGATAACATCGCATGAAAAGATCCATAGGGTACTAATCCGTGTGAACATCGTGTCAGCATCAAGTATACTAGTCTATAACAAGAGAACATATCCAAAGAAGTATGAAAAGATTAGAGAATGTACTCGCCTGACAAATCGAACTGCTGATGATGAGGTGTAACTAAACTGGGGCAATGTAAACCTATTTAAAGTACACACATGTCACAACCAAGTCCACAATATCAAAAGAAATAGCTACAATGCAAGACTACATGCTTCTAGGTCCATTTTGGTCAAAGTCAACCCTCGGTCAACTCTGGTCAAACCTGGTCAACGCTGGTCAAACCTGGGTCAACTAGTCCGTCTTCTAATTTCTAGGTCATACACAAAATTCTAGGTCATTTGGAGTTCGTTTGAGTTGAATTGGATCAAGTTTGACCCAAATTTGACTTTTGTCAGTTTGGTCAACTTGTCGACCAATTCGACTAAACTAGGCTCAAAATGACAAACCAAATCTGTCATAGGACTCCTATAGTTATATACACAACTATAATCTATTCCAAGAGGGTTTCCAAGCATAAAACCTATATACATATAGATATATACACACACATGTGTATATACAATACAACCAAACCCTATTTCTAACAAAAGATGATGTGTGTGTGTGTGTACTGGTGGTTACTGAAATGTGATAAATCTGCGACTAAAAACAGTAAAACATACCCATGTTATTACCCAAATTAATATACTATTATATACATATATATAAAATAAGAAGCTATATATATATATCTATATATCTATATATACAAACTCTTAAATAGGAAAGATTCGCAATGGTTGAAATGGTTTAAAGAATCAGAAATCTGGAATAAAATCCCTCGACCCATTCACAACGCATATGAACGTAGCAATGGGTTTCAACGGGATATATATATATATATATATATATATATATATATATATATATATATATATGTGTGTGTGTGTGTGTGTGTGTGTGTGTGTGTGTGTGTGTGTGTGTATACATAGCTATATATAGAAAAGTACAAATACTCATAATTGATGAGAAATTATGAAATAAACCCAAGCGTTGGTTCCCACATATCCGAAAACTTGTATAAGTCCTGAAAACTCAGATTTTAGAAGCTAAGAAGCTGGAAATCAAAATATCACATTTAACTCGAAAAATCAAAATCAAAGAAACTCATCCAATTCACACAACGACCCAAAATGCAAAATACACCAAACAAACTCGCGAAACTCGGCATACACATTGGTCTTGACCGACGTGATGTGTTCGTATACTCTCGGGTTCGAAATCGTGTCCGTGTCGTGTCCACAGAACGCATATCAGAATATCCCGATACCGCGTGGTACGCGTACGTTCTCACTCGTTTGAGCGCCGCACACGCAACGAAATGCCACATGCTTGTGCACATAGCTGGGGGGGTCCTGGGGTAGGTCTAGGACATGATGACACGATGACACGACGCCCAAAACGACGCATGCAGCCCCCGTACCCGCGAGGCCTGCTGCACGCGCGCGCGCCCGCGCGCCCTCTTGCGCATTATTCCGGCCTCGCTGCTCCCTCGTCTGGCTACGCCGCGACTCGGGGTTCGTCCTACAGGTCATCTAGGTCTAGCTCGACATGTTCCGGGTCCTGGAACTGGTCTTCGCTGCGTCGTGTGCGCGCACGAAGTCCGTCTCCGCGACAAAAACGACAGGCTGAATGCACAGTGGCTGAGCGGTGCACGTACGATTTCTCCGCGCTCGCTCAACGAAAAGTCGTGAAATTTTATGAGCATGAGGGCAGAGGTTTCCCCCACATGCTCACAAATTTTCACACAAAAATATGCTCTGTGCATGGAGCAATCACATGCGGACAGCAGGGCACGTACGGCCTCGTGCACGGGATCCGTGCACGTGCGTCCGTTGCCCGAAACGTCGCTGAAATGATGTCAAACCCAAATCCGTCTTCATGAAAGTTTATCAAAATCATATTATCTAAAATCCATGAAGTCAAAATCGAAAAATAATAACTTTCTATCCTAAGCGGCATTTCGTCGAACAAGTGCCGTAAAGGACCGACACGTGTCCGATACCTACATCAAACGAAGTCGAAATCTCACCAAATTTTGTGGGCAAGACTAGGGCACCTATATGGATGCAAAAATGAAGGAAAAACTAGATTTACAATGGTAGATTAGGATTTACCTATTGAGTGTCAAAACTCAATGATCGGGGCTCCTCGGTTCTCGTGTCGGCCGATTTCCCTCCAGCAAAAACCTCCGTCTCCACTCTAGAAATGCTCTAGCAGATCCTCCTCTCCTCGAAGAGCACAATGAAGTTTGTTTGGAAAGAAACAGACTCCGGATGAAGGAATTTTGAGTTTTGGAGAGATAGATCTTTTAGGGTTTCTTTGTGGAGACTCAAAATTTCACAAATGATTAAAAGATGAGGGGGTACTGCTGTGTTGGGCAGCTAAGGGGGTCTCTAGGGGTTAGGGTTTCACTTGGTCCAACTCCTTCTCAATTAGAAATGGGCCCAAGTCAAAAAGCTTAAAGGCCTACATGCAAAAAGGCTAAATAAATAAATAAAAGCCTTAAAAATAATATAATTCATAAAAATAATTTCTAAAAATGAAAACAACCATTCTAATGCATGGTTAGGCCCCTATACATGTCCACTAAGGTTAAACCAGTTGCTAGCACAATCATGAGTCAACATATTCAAAGAATCATATAAAGGCCAAAATGGCTAAAATGACTGAAATACCCTTCTATGAAAAAGTGGATGCTACAGTTGCATCTCACTTCGCCACAAAAGGCGAAAGCCGTTGAAGACACTGCCACAACTCATGTTATTGATCTGGAACCCATCCCCTCGGATGAACCGGCTCTTGAATTAGAAGATGATGACTGGGATATGGATTATGACGCACTCTTGTCGCATCATGTACCTACTCCAGGTAAAGATAAATTACACAAAATTTATACAAAAATATGTATTATGATTTTGTATATTGACTATTTTGTTCAATTTTTGTAGGTATCATTACTGTGGCAAAGCCTGTTGCTCCTCCTCCTCCTCAGAAGACTATTCATGAAGAAGAAGTAGAATCTGAAGAAGGAAGTTCTTCTTCAAAAGAAGATTCTCCTTCTAAGGAAGGTTCTCCATCTATGGAGATTCAACAAGAGCTTACAGGAGAGGCATCTCAGGAATTGCCTTCTCTTGTCGAAGAAAGAGAAGAAGAACCAGCAACAGAAGAAGAACCAGTTGCAGACGAAGAGCTAGCTGCTAATGAACAGATTGCTGAGGCCGTAGATGTAGCAGCAACATCAATTACTCCTGCCAGTCTAGATCAAGTTCCTAAAACAGTCGTGTTCGAGTCTGGATCGAACATAGGAGGCAGCACCTCCATGATACCATCATCTACCACCGAAACGCTTCCTCCGGAGGTAGCAGGAAAAGTTGCTGAAGATACAGTCCCGTAAATCCCTGAAAATCAATTGGCTATGGTAACGATAACGGATATATCGTTAACTCAAATTTCTACCACAGCAACAACAGCACATGTCTCCAATTTTCAGAAAAAAAGATTGGCAGATATCGCCGATACACCAAGCTCCAACGCTGATATGAATCTTTTGGTAGAGATTCATATTGAAACTTTTTACAAAACTTTGGCGGCGTTGATTAAAATGGTCTTGAAGAAAGGCCTCAGTTATGAGAGCTTAAAAAGTGTTATTACTACTACCATAGACAACATAGCAATGTTCAATGATACTGAGAGGGCAACAGCTCTGCAGAAGATAGTCCAGGGACTTGAACAACCCATCAAAGACTATCTGAGGTTGTCAAGTGAGACTATAGAAAGCCACGTCCAATCCGAGTATGATGCTCTCACCAATGAGTACACGACTCGAGAAACCATCTTCAAAGAATCTCTTCAAGATTATAGCAATAAGGTTGCCGTGGAGAGGACTTTCTTAAAAGAAAATAAACCCTTATTAGAGCAGCATCAGCAAGCCTATGACTCTATGAATATCAAAATTCATCAACAAAATGATAAAATTCGTGAAGTCGAGGCTGAGCTGGCTCGATTAAAGGAGGAGCAGAATCGGAAGACGGCAGATAGGGATCAATTCTTGAGGCAAAGTTTCATTTTGGAATAATAAATCTTTGGTTCTGAATCAAAAATTAAAACTCTTGAAGAAGCCAAAGACAAAATGATATCTGCCTTTGTCGAACTCTCTCACCTCTACACTGCGGAAGCTCGAAGATCTATAGCATACACAACTGTAGTGGGCTCTCGTGAAAAACGTCTGGCAGAGTTGCAGAAGATGATTGAAGATTTATCTGCTCCACCTTAGAAATTTTTTGTAGTCAATAAAGTTTTTTTTTGTCATTTCCTTTATTTTGCTGATGTACTATTTCTAATCATGAAATAAATAAAATATATTTAAAATATGTGTGAGATAGAAAACAATTATCAGAGGTAATATGGACATGATAAGTTTTCCAAACTCAACAAAGTAGATTATATCTATCCAGAGGTAATGTGGACATGGTAGATAATAAATCTCATTTTCTTTTTAGATTATACAATACTATCAGAGGTAATATGAACATAATAGATCGTAATAACTCAAAAAAATAGATTAATATCTATTCAAAGGTAATATGGACATGATAGATAATAATAAAAATAAGTAGATATAATATTTATTCAGAGGTAATGAGGACATGATAAATAATAAATCTTTTTCTTTCTGAAATCAGCTGGTAAGACAGAAAATCAAAATTCTCTTTTAGAAGAAAAAATAATCAGCTTAACCAAACCTTGGTAACTGGGAAATAAAGAAAAAATTCAAACGTAATATTTCTTCAAGAATTTACCATTAATTGGCATCATGAGCAAATCTCCATTAGGTTTAGATAACCTATAAGCACCATTGGAGAATACGGTTTCGACTACATAAGGTCCTTCCCATTTAGCTTGGAATTTGCCCTTACTCTTATGAGTCATAACCATAGGTCTTCGGACAGCTAGAACTAGCTCTCCTACTTTAAATACCATTTCTTTAACTTTGCGATTGAAAATTCGAGATATGTGGGCTTGATATAGCTCAATGTGTTGTTGCGCTTGAAGACGCTTCTCATCCAAACCTTCAAGTTCTTGGAGTCTTAAGCGGTCATTATTCTCCGTAGTTAGCTCATTAGCAATGGCTATTCTAAGAGATGGTATCTGGATCTCTAGTGGAAGAACAGCTTCACATCCATAAACCAATGAAAATGGTGTAAAACCAGTTGGAGTTCGAACAGTTGTTCGATAAGCCCATAAATATTCTCCAAGTTTTTCATTCCAATCACGTTTATTAGAAGAGACAAACTTTTTGAGAAGTTTAATAATAGTTTTGTTGAAAGCTTCTGCTAAACCATTAGCAGCTGGATTGTAAGCTGTAGAAGCTAAGTTCTGGATCTGATTCTTGTCACAAAATTGATAAAACACCTGACTAGAAAATTGTGGCCCGTTATCATGGATTATCCTTCGGAGAATCCTAAAACGATAAATAATATGATGTTTGATGAAGTTAATCACATTAGAAAATTTTACTTCAACAAGAGGAATTGCTTCTGCCCATTTTAAAAAATAATCAGTTATAGCCAGGATAAACCGATGTCCTTTGACATAAGGGGGATTAATCAGACCAATAATATCCATATCCAAGCTTCAAAAGGCTAAGCAGTTGCTGTAGGATGTAAGAATTCAGAGGGTTAATGAATAAAATTAGCATAAATCTGACATGCTTTACACCGTCTGGCATAATCCACAGGATCTGCTATCATGGAAGGCCAATAATAACCTATTCTTCGAATACGGTCCTATAATTTTGGACCTAGTTGATGTGCATCACAAACTCCATCATGAGCTTCACGAAGTGTTTGATTGGCTTCGCTTTCCGAAAGACATCGCAATAAAAGTCCGTCATAAGAACGACGATACAATATGCACATTGAAGAATCATGATAAAATCGAAATGATCGTCTTTTGACTGATGCAGCTTCTTTTGGATCTTCAGGTAAAATCCCATAGACCGTATAATCAATAAATGGACTTCTCCAATCCCTTTGCTAAGAATTTGATTCGGTAGCATAACTCTATTCGATATGCAAATTATTCTTGACATAGAATAGAAAGTGCGCATGGCCTACCAAATGCGCCACCCGATAGTCTCAAGTACCTCTAGCGTACTATGTATGCTATTTTCTGAGTCTGGTTCAAGAAGGATGATTCAAGGCGTAGTCCATCAAGATCTTCTTCAGACTATGAAAATAGTCACTACGTGAGATTCAAAGCTGTAGTCCATCTCATTTATGCATAGTATACAAGTGCCCAGAAATTCTCTTACTCTTCTCTTATCATCTCTTGTTTATTTCCTTCTACTACCTTGGAACTTGACCTTTTGGAGGGGATTATTGGCAGCATATGCTGTTTTTGAGCAAAGGCTCAAGTCCAATTTTTATTTAGTCCCACATCGGCTAGATGTGTGGACTTGTGCTTGTATATATTACTTTACTCTAAATTGTTTCATTAAAGTGTTGTGTGGGAGCCCTATGGGCCACACGCGCGCGCCGCCGCCACTCCCCGTCCTGGCTCGGCTCAGTTTGGTTCGATGTGCGTAACGAGTGCGGGTACGTGCACATATCTGCGGACGCTGAATGACGATTCGATTTCGTCTTCGGATTCGGGCTGAGACGCTAAATTTTTTTTGCTCCTCCTCTTTTATTTTTGACCGTTAGAAACCCAATAAATTGGTAATATTTGACATCTTAAATCTTGTCCAGATACATTGTATCACATGTTTTATTATATGTAACGTTTAATTCTTTATCGGCTGGATTAAATTGCTTTCAATCTCCATTACTCCATGACCGTTGGAGAAAAGCTTATATATTGAGGCCTATCTCAATACTTCGTTTTTTACACCAAAAATCCTTTACGAATACTCTCTTCTCTAATCTCGTATTTTTCGATCCGAGCTTTCTGTTCTTCGTTGTTGCTCTGGGCAGAGCTAAGTCGGGGTCACTCTCTCTTCGTCATGTACGGCAAGGAGATTCCGGTGGAGAGAAGATTTTACCAATAGGAGCGTTCGGATACGGTCTGCACATAGACCCGGACTAACTCTTAGGACAGTACTACCTGCGCGACATCCCCGGAGGCCGATAACATTTACTCAATTTTATTTTATTTTTGCATATTGTAAACAAAGAATTATTAAATAAATTCCAACAGAGTCGGCTAGGGCTTTCTTTTTAACAAGGGTTTATGGCTAAGAAGAGGGAAAGGAACTGTAATTAAATTTCACAAGGAATACTAGACATGCTACTCTCAAATACAACTAGAGGGATCCGACCATCAATATTCGTTTTGGCGGACCCATGGATAACATGATCTAGAGAAAAAGTGGGCCGGAAGGAATAATATTGGTTGTAGAAATTTATGTATATTGATAAGAGTGCGTGAGCTAAAATATGTGGTAGAAAAATGGCGTTGGACTTTGCTAACTAATAGAAAAGGAATTTAATATGTTAAATAATTAGAATTAAAATTTAACTTAGGATTATATGGTTATTTGGGAACATCGCATCTTGGGTGAAAACAATTATTAGGCAACTAAATATATACTACCAAATTGTTGCATTGAAGGCCCAGTGCAATTTAAATACCACATATACCTATTAATCAAGAAAATCCTATAATAAAAATAATTATATATATTAAATTTTTATATACTAATGTGTACGAAGGATGTCATAATTTTAACTATTTTTCATGCATAGGACATGGATATGGCTAAGCCATCCCTACCATGCCTAATAGGCTAGTGATGGTATATGACTACACTAGGCATGCCATAATTTCTAGTCAATCCGTATCTCCAAACTTAACCATGACTAACGCCCTATATAAAAATAATAAATATTGTTTAAAATATAAAAAATCCAAAAATCACTTTTTAGGCCAAACGAATAATCAATAAAATAATTTAAAATTTTTGCGGGTTAACACTATGCACATATGACCGTCATTTCACTTGGATAATAGAACGAGCAACACCTGGTATATCCAACCGCAATCCGAGAATAAGATGGATTTGAATCCAAATGACACATCAAAACTAGATTCCCAGCTATCTAACCCACCATACAAATCCTCTATATAGTGATGACCTTGTCGAGATCCCATCCCTCCAGAATCCTATTCGAAGCACAGCCTTTATTGATGAATTGATCGAAAATAAATGTGTGTCCATGTGTGACCGAAAATCCCTATATATATATATATATATATATATATATATATATATATATATATATATATATATATATAGTAGGGGGTCTGTGTGTGTCCATGTGCATAAATGTGTATCTATGTAAATATCCTGGTTGTGTCCTAGTCAGGGTTTCGGTTTACCGAGGAAGAGGAGTTGCTGAGGGAGGGGTCGGTCAATGAAGGGGACAAGCTGAGACGGAGGGAGGAGGGAAGGAGCCGCGCCATAGCACTACTAAAATCTGCTTAATTGGCGACGTAAATTTAGCGACGTTAGCAAAACGTCGCTAAATTGTGTACATTAGCGACGTATAATTGAAATGTCGGTAACCGTAGCTAATAGCGACGCAAATAGTGACGTGACAACGACGTATATTAGTTACGTGAGCTAGTTGTCGCGAAACGTCGCTACAACGTCGCTAATTGCAACATATTTAGCGATGTTAATAATAACGTCGCAAAATTCTAACTAAATTAAATTCCCCCCTCGATTCATTTCCCTCCATCATTTTACTCTCTCACTCTTTTCCTCCAGCGCTATCGCTCTCGCTCTTACTCTCTCCGGTGACTTCACTCTCTCCGACGACTTCACTCTCTTCGGCGACTCTCCTCTGGTACATGACTCCCTCTCTCTCTCTCTATTTGTTGTTGGTGGTTGGGGGGGTGCTGGTGGCTCGGTGGGAGGGACAGAGGGTACGGGTGGTTGGGGGTAAGGAATGGTTGGGGGGTGGCTGGGGGTGGGGCAGGGGGTGAGGGCGGCTGGGGGTAAGAAGGGGAGCTGAGGGAAGGGGAGGTTAGGGTTCGGGTTAGGGGGGAGGGAAGGGGGGTGAGGGCGGGGGGGGCTTCGGAGGGGAGGGGGATGGTGGGGGAAGGGTTGGGGATAGGGTTCGGGTTAGGGTTAGGGGTGGTGTAGGGGTTGGGGGGGCTGGGGAGGGGAGGGGGGCTGGTGGGTGAGGGGTTAGGGATAGGGTTCGTGTTAGGGTTAGGGGTGGTGTAGAAGGGGGGCTTCGGAGGGGAGGGAGATAGTGGGAGAAGGGTTGGGGATAGGGTTCGGGTTAGGGTTTGGGGTGGTGTAGGGGTTGGGGGGGGCTGGGAAGGGGAGGGGGGCTGGTGGGGGAGGGTTAGGGATAGGGTTCGGGTTAGGGTTATTGGTGGTGTAGGGGGAGGAGGGGAGAGGGGTACGGGGGGGCTCGGTCAGGGGCACCGATAGTGCCGAAAAATATGATAATTTAGTAATAGTTATTTGTTTTTTGACACCAAAAAATATGATACTTCGATTCGAAACCACGTACCGATAGTGCCGATATTTGTAACACGTAGTTTTTTTGGTTGGTTAATTTGTAACACGATAGTGCCGATAGTGCCGTTATTTGTAACACGTAGTTTCCTTGATCCCGATACTCATAGGAATGGTCCCGAGTCATGGCCGTAGTATGTAGTATATTTGTTTTAGTTTGTAGTATATTTATTTTAGTTTTAAAGTTTTAGTTTTGAAGTTTATTCGTTTTAGTATGTAGTATGTAGTAGGAATGGTCCCGATTCATAGGAATGGTCACGAGTCACGGTCGTAGTATATAGTATGTAGTATATTTGTTTTAGTTTTGAAGTTTATTCATTTTTGTAGATATCTAGAAATAGCTATATCCATGTATCTGCTAGACCGTTCGTGGATGTACAACCGCATTCGAGATGACAGATGCGGTGTGCGAGATGAATACATCGCCGGAGTAGAACAATTCATCCAATTCGTGAAGGCGTTTCCTCAATCCATGGACGGCA
The DNA here is from genome assembly GCA_029216955.1 of Iris pallida. Lineage (NCBI taxonomy): Eukaryota > Viridiplantae > Streptophyta > Magnoliopsida > Asparagales > Iridaceae > Iris > Iris pallida. Next base: position 18,538,343 of record JANAVB010034619.1, read on the forward strand.
TGGACATTAAGTGTCCGTGTACAAAATATCGGAACATAAAGTTTCAACCAGAATTGGATGTGACGTATCACTTATACACAAAGGATTTCCTTCCGAATTACTACCAATGGACCGCACACGGAGAGCTTATACCTTTAGCATTCCAAGCGGAGCCTTATGTGGAGCCTTATATGAATGTCCACAACCAAACTGGTGTCGACAACGAGTACGTGAACATGGTCTTCGACGCTACGGGGCCTAGTTTCGATCCATACAATCGTAACGCAGCTGAGGAGGCACCGAATGCCGATGCCGCGAAGTTCATCGAGTTGCTGGAGAATACAAGGACTCCTTTATACCCTGGCTGTAAGGACCATTCACCGTTAGAGGTGATCACTCGGCTCTTGAGCATAAAGTCTGACTTTAACATTTCGTAAGAATGCTACAATAGAGTGCTCGAGTTGATACCGATATCTTGTCGGAGGGTGCCAAGTTACCGAAAGACTTCTACCGCTCTAAGAGGATGGTGAGATCCCTCTGGATGGAATACGACAAGATCGATTGCTATCAGAACAGATGCATGCTTTATTACAAAGATCACAAGGATGCAGAAGTGTACGGATTCTGTGGTGCTGATTGCTACAAGACAACTGCTGCAGGCAAGTCTAGAAGACCGTCTGCTTCAATGCACTACTTACCGTTGACACCGCGGTTGCAGAGATTGTTCATGGTGAAAGAGACTGCCGAAAATATGAGTTGGCACACGCGACAATAGACCGAAGGAGTGTTGGATCACCCATCTGATGGAGAAGCGTGGAAGCACTTCGATCGAGCATATCCTAATTTTGCTTCTGATGCGCGTAATATAAGGTTGGGGCTCTGCTCTGATGGTTTCATCCCATTTGGTCTTTCAGGCTCCCAATATTCATGCTGGCCGGTAATTCTCACTCCGTACAACCTACCGCCTTGGATGTGCATGAAGACACATTACATGTTCTTAACTATTATTATCCCCGGTCCGAATAACCCAAAGAGGAACATCGACGTGTACTTACTGCCGTTGATAGATGAGCTAAAGCAGCTATGGAAAACAGGGGCGTACACGTTTGATGCTTCAAAAAAATAGAATTTTCAGATGCGGGCAGCACTAATATGGACAATCAATGACTTTTTGGCTTATGGAATGTTATCTGGATGGAGCACTCATGGTCGGCTTTCATGTCCATATTGCATGGACCACAGTAAGGCTTTTCGTTTGAGATACGGAGGAAAGCCATGCTTCTTTGATTGTCACCGGCAGTTCTTGTCGAAAGACCATCCGTACCGTAGGAACAGAACTGTATTCCGTGTCGGAGCTATGGAGAAAGGCGATCCACCGCCAATGTGGTCCGGAGAGGACACATGGGAGCAAGTAAAAGAAATCCCAAGTGCTATTGAAGATCCTACAACGAGCAGCCGTTGCAAGGGGTTTGGCGAAGATCATAACTGGACCAAAAGGAGTATATTCTATGATCTGCCATATTGGAGCACAAATCTGATTAGACATAACCTTGACGTCATGCATATCGAGAAGAACGTGTTTGATAACATAATTAATACTGTAATGGACGTCAAGGGAAAAACAAAAGACAATTAGAAGGCTAGATTAGACTTAGCCGAAATATACAGACGCTCTACATTGCACATGATAGACAACGGGAAGGGAAAGCTTTTGCGGCCTAAGGCAATCTACTCGCTGGACAAGGAGGACAAAGTGAGACTTTGTAGATGGATCCAAGACTTAAAATTTTCGGACGGATACGTCTCCAATCTAAGAAGATGGGTCGACATAAAGGAGTGTAAACTAACCGAAATAAAGAGCCACGATTGCCACGTATTCATGAAGAGGTTAATTCATGTTGCATTTTCGAGAATTATTACCGCCAGTAGTCTGGGATCCATTAACAGAGCTTAGTATATTCTTCAGATATCTTTGTTCTTGCAAGTTGCTCGTCGATCGTTTAGAGAAGCAAGAGAAGGACATTGTGGTAACACTTTGCAAACTTGAGAGAGTTTTTCCTCCTGCATTCTTCGACTCAATGGAGTATTTGTCGATTCATCTTATGCATGAGGCTCTTGTTGCTAGACCTGTCGGTTATCGTTGGATGTACCCGTTCGAGCGACAGTTGAACCACCTCAAGATGAAGGTGAAAAATAAGGCACGGGTGGAGGGTTCTATTTGTGAAGCATATGTCCTTGAGGAGATTTCAAACTTCTGTTCCATGTATTTTTAGCCTCATATTGCTACAAACAGAACAAGGGCTCCCAGAAATGACGACGGCTATGAAGTTGGTATTGAGGCAAAGCTGAAAGTATTTACTGCCTACGGAAAACCATCTGGTAAAATAAAAAAAAGATATCTAAATGACGACGAGGTTAGCGCTGTAATGTTATATGTATTGCTCAACTGCGACGAGGAAGAAGTGGACAAGCTAGAGGGGTAAGTAAAATTATTTCACGTGCTTCGTTACTTTTGAATATAACTAATATACCTATGCTTTGTTGCTTTTCATCATGTTTAAGGATGAGGTAACGTCCAACAATCCGTATGCAACCGAGGAGGAAGTAGAACAGCAAATGAGACTTCATTTTCCTTTTTGGTTGAGAGCATATGTACGGATATATTCACAATTTACTTTTTATGTACATTTATACTTGCACATAATAATTAAGTTAGCATCGTTTATATAGTATTTAGGTTGATCGTCCGGAGGCAATCCTTGAGAATGAGTATATTAAAACTCTAGCCAAGGGGCCAATTTATTAAGTGAAGACCTGGACAAGTTACTGCGTAAATGGTTTCAGGTTTAAGTCAACAAATGCTCGAATAAGAGACGACTTCTTGAATTTGGATTCTACGAAGAATAGCTGTTTGTGCATAAAATCTTCAAACTACAAAGACGTCGACCCAGGCAATGACTTCTTTGGCGTCTTACGGAAGATTGTGGAACTGACATACAATTATGCTATAGAACCTTGTAAGATCGTCTTGTTCAGATGTGACTGGTTTGATCCGATCCAGGGTCGAGCTTGGAGAGTTGACAAACATGGTCTTGTTGGCATAAATTATCGCCGTCGATATCAAGCTTATGAGCCATTTGTTCTAGCAAGCCAGACTCAGCTAGTTTACTTTACCAGCTATCCAAAACGAGGAGCCGGGAGATCAGATTGGTGGGCAGTCTGTAAGACTAAAGCTCGGAATACCTTCGATGTCGACGAGATAGCTTATCAGGAAGATAAAATACCTCTTATTATAAATATTGTCGATGTGGACTGAACGAAAGTTCCTCATAACATGTTTCATCAATTGGAAGAGGTAGAAGTATCAGAAAAGGAAGAGGAAGTTGATAGAAGTGAAGAGAAAGAGGAAGAGGAAGAGGAAGAGGAACAAGATGAATTTTCAGAAGAGGATTGAATATGTTTAATTTTTTGATGTAGTATGGTTTACTTTTGTTTTTTTCCAGATGTAGTATGGTTTACTTTTGTTTTAGCGACGTTAAGAAGCGACATTTTCAGGTGTAGTATGCTTTACTTTTGTTTTTTCAGATATAGTATGGTTTACTTAGCGACGTTCCCTGGCTATAGTATGTTATACTTTTGTTTTTTAAGATGTAGTATGGTATACTTCTGTATTTTTTAAGATATGGCTCGACGTGGATCATTTGGTTCTGGTGCTGGTGGGAGTCGACGAGCCCGATAGTCTCCATCTACCACTCCTACCGACTCCTCATCCTCCCGCACTCCAGTATACACTAGCGGTCTAGTCGCCGGCAATGTCTCCATACCCGGCTCTAGCAGTTCGAGGCTAGGGCGTTCTTCTTCTACGCAGTCAGTACCATCGAGTATTCCAGAGGTCGACCCTACTATTGAGGAGCAGGCCGAGGCCGAGGCCCATGTCGAGGTCGAGGGCGATGGCGAGGCCCATGCCGAGGGCGAGGGCGAGGCCGAGGGGCAGGCTGGGGGCAGGGGCAGGGGGCGGGGCAGGGGCATAGTGCAGCTCCCATTTGAGACAGATCCTCCGTGTCCCCCAGAGGGGGATCTGAGGTTGGAGATTTGGGCCTGTACTCGGACCAGGCGGTAAGTAAAATTGTTGCATTTAATTTGTTTAAATTTATTATAAACTTGTTTAATAAATTTTAATTTCTATTTTACAGGTATTATCCCTCCTCCATACACCGGTCGTTGGGTAAATTTATGCGACAGAACTACGGGGGGGCCCTGGATCAACTGGAGGGATGTCCCGGCCGACAGGAAGGCCTTCTGGTATGAGCACTTTTTGTTACGTAAAAGTTTATTTCCTTTTAACATTTAGTATGTTATGTTATAACTTATGTACTTCTATGATTTTTTTAGCGGACTTACTTCTTCCCTCCCCACCGCGCCGTTGCTGTCGATGCTATATTTTCCAGCGTCGCCAGCAAGCTCATTAGGGACGCGATCATCGACCAAAAGGATTACGACAACCGGGGAGAGCCTATTCAGGGTTGGATCTCTGCCGCCGACTGGACGGTAATGAAGAGGAGATTCGAGGAGGAAGCCTACAAGGAGAAGTCCGTAAAGTCTAAAAGAGCGCGACAGGCGGGGTCGCAGTGGTGTGTTCAAGGTCCATCATGGATTTCTTCACCCGTATGGTACGTATATCGTCGTATACCCATAATTAATACTTTATAGTAATATATTTCTTTCAACTTAACTGACAAATCATATAATAATTTTGTAACAGGTTGAATCGGAAGAAGACCCGAATATGGTGACCTTGTTCCTCGCCACGCACATGAAGGGGGAGCGGTTCGTAGACGACAAGGCCCGGGACACCTACGTAAGTTTTACTTAATGCTACTTCATTAATATTAATTTTTAGTTACGTAGAAAATTCATATAGATGTTATTTCTAGGCCGAGTTTTAGAAGTTTTACTTAATGCTAGTGCATTAGTATTAATTTTTAGCGACCACGTAAGAATTCATATAGATGTTATTTCTAGGCCGAGTTTTTGAGGCTTAGGGAGGCCGGGCCGACACGGTCAGAGGGAGCTGGTGCTAGCACTTCCCAGCAGTCCCCGGCCATCGCAGCTCAATCAGATGTCGAGCTGTGGATGAAGGCCGTTGGTGGCATGCATAGGGGTACGTCCTATGGTACGGGCTCTTATGGTGCCTTCATTGCGTCACAGGCCTCTGCGACTGCCACTAGTGTGCCGAGCCCTGCGCATACTGATGAGTCGCTCCGCCAGCAGTAGAGTGACGTCCTTGCTGTCACACCCCAGAACCAGAAGACTGGAGAGCGGGGGCATACATAGCCAGCTACGTATAATGAAATGGAATCCACCTCACTATACGGTCACGGTTGTCTAGATATATGAGGGTTTAACTACAAGCCAACAGTCTCTTATGGTCATGAACAAGTCTAGCGTCTCAATCACAAGCAAGTGAGTAAAGTTACAAGATGTAAGATCACCAAATATACAATAGTAAGGCATCCCAAATATTACATATTTAGCTGATCATGAAGCTAGTCGTTACAAAATGTCAAGACTAGCAAGAGTTTCAGTCGTACATGATCAACCCTAGGATTTGTCAATCATGTTACAGCCCGTAGGCAGACAGTAAGTAAAATGTACACGAGCTAACACTTGCTCGACGGCTAAACGCCTCAAAAGAATAATTTTACAATAGAGTGGGAGAGCCAAAATGAACCTACTCGTTGCCAGAATTTTGTCTAGTGGTCACCATCTGGCTGGAAAGTCAGTAGATCCTCGGGAGCTGCAACTGTATCTAGCCATACAAAACCAGCTGGGTCAGATCACAGAAAGAGCAAGTGCCACAATGGAGGCTTCACTTAGGAACTAAAACCAGCAATTAGCACAAGAATAATAATAAGTAGTAAGAATTGGAAATATGAAAAATATCAGGATGATATACGACAAGATAACCATGGAACTATTCACATAACCAGGTTACAACCCCTAAACCAAACAAGGACCGGGGTTGTAACCCTTCGTCTGAACGAAACTTGGTATTCCACCATTTATCGGCAAAATAATATAAGAAATCAGGACATGTAACAATCTTGTACAGGATCAAGACAACACTAGACAGATTATGCCTCATCCAACAATCACGGCCAAACAAGTATGGCTTGATACTTTAACTAACTAGGGTTATCACAGGCCTAGTTACTAGCAATATGCAGTGAGATTATTCCACAGCCACAAGCCCTGCAGACCATCCAGGCTATCCGGACGCAATTAGGGGTTGAATTTCAAGTGGGTACATCGTCCAGGAAATGCATGTACCCTTAGGTGACTTAGAGGGTGCAACACATGACAGTGTGCTGGAAATGTGCCCTACTCGACGGCAGGCTACAGATTCCAAGTGGGGCGCCCAGATAACGGGATTGCCTGTAGCTGGGGAAATCTCTTCATGACTACTGGATTATTTTAGTAATTAGCCTTAGTCGATTACAGTAGGTACCCCTGACCGTGGTACTCAGGGGTCCCTGTCCTAGACATGATGCAAGACAAGACGGGTTTATTTGTACAAGCACAATCGTCCACGGTGTCCAGGTCATTCATTCTTGCCATGTCAAGCTAGCGTCGCAACAGCATATCGAGATATATCATGTCAGGTTTATCATGTCAAGTTTATCATGTCAAGTTTATCATGTCAAGTTTGCTTGTCAGGAGTACGCTACGTCGGGCCATAATCATGTCATGTCATTTGTCAAAAGTGCACTACAAGGGTCACCATCGTGTCATAGAACACACTTAAAATTAATAGCACAAGCATACAAGTAGTAATTAAATATTAGTTGGGGCAAGTGCTGTAGTGGACTCATGCGGCTCAGAAAAATTATTACATACGGCCAGCAAGTCACTATACATATGCGGCTAGCAAACATTTGCTGTATGCGGCCAAGAATGATAAATAGGCCAGGTGATCAAGAGTGGATGAGGTGGGGGCCATAAGGCAAGTGCTTAATATATAAGCCTTGCGGCTAGAAATTATTACATTGCTAATGGCCATGCGGCCAGCTGCAAATAATTGTGCATGCGGCCAAGCACAGTGCATACGCGGCTAACAAACAATTCCATGCGGCCAAGTGCAATTAAATGCCAATGCTAATGCATTAATTAATTGGTCAACAAATGACAATTCCATACGGCCAACGTATATTTTCTTATGCGACTAACATAGATTACCATATGCGACTCACATATATTACCATGTACGGCCAGTATATACTCCCTATGCGGCTAACATAGATTGAATGGCCAAAGCAACAAATTAATAAATAGTTGCCAACTATAAAAGCATGCAAGCTATGTTAGCCGCATACAAATTAATGAATAGTAGCCAATAAATTAATGGCCAAGATAAATATAAAAGCATGCAAGCATCAGCTTGCATGCATGCATTAACTATAACATGCAAGGGCATGTATTAAATATTGGCTTGCAAAGGCATGCTAATATTTGCTGGCAAAGGCAAGCATTAATATATGCATGCAAATGAAATTCCTTACGTAAGCAAAATGCATGCGGCCCATTAGTTCATTCCTAAGGCCATGCGGCCAATAAAGTTGGCCTATGCGACTAGCAAGTTGCTGCATGCTAATGCATGCAAAATAAAAAGAAAAGGCCATGCAAATAATAGGGGGAAGCATATGCGGCCAAGTATTGCTTGAGCTATGCGGCTACAATGAGCAGTGATGCCATATGCGGCCAATGCATTGCATGCAATGTAAGCAAGGCTTGCATGCATTAAATGCATGCAGCATGCAACTAATAAAAGGCCAAAGACAATTAAATAATACAATTTAAATAAAAAGGCCATGTGGCCAACTAATAAATTAATAGTGGTCATGCGGCCAAGGTAACTGCTAACGACCATGCGGCTCAGGCAAAAGCCAATGGCCTATGCGGCTAACAATGAATAGTAGCCGTGCGGCTCAGCAAATTGATTGGCCATGCAATTTAATTCTTATGCGGCCAAAGCAGGTGGCCATGCAATTAATTAATGCATATGGCCATGCGGCTTAAGCAGGCAACTAATGCATATACGGCTCAAGCAATTTAACTAGTGGCCTATGCGGCCAATTCAATAAAATATTCAATTAAATGGTCATGCGGCTCAGAGCTAAGAAATGCTCATGCGGCCAAAAGTGAAATCAATGGCTCCTACAGAGAACATGTCCATAGAAAATATCATGGTCTCCATGCTCCACCAAACAACAATAGGAACCCAAATCCAGACTCCCATAGGTCAAATTTGGATAAAATGGAATTTTCTACAACATGAAACCATCAACTAGCAAAAATATGCAAGTTTGATAGATCAAAACTCATGAAAATCAAAAATACCACAAAGCCAGATTTATAAGAAATTAACCACGAAAATAAAAAATGCTAAGTACTAAAGCGGGTTAGAAACACATGAGGAAGACAATGAAAAAATAAAAATGGACTTCCTCCATGAAGCAAGGTGCACTTGCCTAAACCTTCCACTCTCAGGTTTGTAGAGAAGCAATGGAAGGGAAGAAGAAAAGTTAATGAGGAGAGAGAAATATTTGGTAGGATATAAATGAGGGTGGTGGTAGGTAGGTGGGTTGGTTCTCCAATAAAACCGAACCAAGCCAACAAGTCGAACCGAACCAAGATGAACCAAGCAAAGAAATGCCCAATTAAACCAAGCAAGAAGACATGCAATACGAGTCAAAACACGTACACGTATACCGAAATACGTAATATCAACCACAGGCATTATAACTCTATCCACCTTAAAAGAATTTTGTCCTCGGAATTTAATCAAGAGGCTAGAGATACAAGGACAAGCTATACTAAGCAATCAATCAAACAATCAATCAGGCAAGCAAGGAATTTGAAGGCATGAGGAAGAGGAAAAACATCCTGCTAGAAACCTCTATGTCGGTTCTGAATCTGATCTTGGACCAGGGCATACTGCTGGGGTCTCTGCTGCAGGAAGACTTGAACCTGAGGCTGCAATGGCCTCAGAGGCTGGTACTACTGCTGCACTAGTGCTGGTCCCCTTGTTGCTGCTGGTCCATGGGAGGGGCTTCGCCTCGCTGATCGACAGGTCCAGGAATAATGTCACTGAAGAAAACGACATAGGGAACAATAAGGAAGGACTAAGACAGATCAAGGATACAAGCATGTGATCAGGTCGAGAATCTCAGGGATGAAAAGATACGGACAGAGGTCAAGGGTGAGTGCTGATTGAGATATCTATTCGGTAAACCCTCGCATATCTTGATTTACGAGACCTGCATGGACTACCACTAAAACTATGTCACGCCCCAAAACCAGAAGAATGGAGAGCGGGGGCGTACATAGCCAGCTACATATAATGAAATGGAATCCACCTTACTATACGGTCACAGCTGTCTAGATATATGAGGGTTTAACTACAAGCCAACAGTCTCTTATGGTCATGAACAAGTCTAGCGTCTTAATCACAAGCAAGTGAGTAAAGTTACAAGATGTAAGATCACCAAATATACAATAGTAAGGCATCCCAAATATTACATATTTAGCTGATCATGAAGCTAGTCGTTACAAAATGTCAAGACTAGCAAAAGTTTCAGTCATACATGATCAACCCTAGAATTTGTCAATCATGTTACAGCCCGTAGGCAGACAGTAAATAAAATTTACACGAGCTAACACTTGCTCGGCGGCTAAACGCCTCAAAAGAATAATTTTATAATAGAATAGGAGAGCCAAAATGAACCCACTCGTTGCCAGGATTCCGTCCAGTGGTCACCATCTGGATGGAAAGTAGGTAGATCCTCGGGAGCTTCTCCGGATCTGGCTATACAAAACCAGCTGGGTCAGATCCCAGAAAGAATAAGTGCCACAAAGGAGGCTTCACTTAGGAACTAAAACCAGCAATTAGTACAAGAATAATAATAAGTAGTAAGAACTGGAAATATAAAAAATATCAGGATGATATACGACAAGATAACCATAGAACTATTCAGATAACCAGGTTACAACCCGTAAACCAAACAAGGACCGGGGTTGTAATCCTTCGTCTGAACGGAACCTGGTTTCCCACCATTTATCGGAAAGATAATATAAAAAATCAGGACATGTAACAATCTTGTACAAGATCAAGACAAGACTAGACAGATTATGCCTCATCCAACATCACGGCCAAACAATAAGTACGGCTTGATACTTTAACTAACTAGGGTTATTACAGGCCTTGTTACTAGCAATATACAGTGAGATTACTCCACAGCCACAAGCCCTGCAGACCATCCAGGCTATCCGGACGCAATTAGGGGTTGAATTTCAAGTGGGTACATCGTCCAGGAAACGTATGTACCCTTAGATGACTTAGAGGGTGCAACACATGACAGTGTGCTGGAAATGTGCCCTATTCGACGGCAGGCTACAGATCCCAAGTGGGGCGCCCAGAAAACGGGGTTGCCTGTAGCTGGGAAAATATCTTCATGACTACTGGATTATTCTAGTAATTAGCCTTAGTCGATTTCAGTAGGTATCCCTGACCGTGGTACTCAGGGGTCCCTGTCCTAGACATGATGCAAGACAAGACGGGTTTATTTGTACAAGCACAATCATCCACGGTGTCCAGGTCATTCATTCTTGCCATGTCAAGCTAGCCGTCACAACAGCATATCGAGATATATCATGTCAGGTTTATCATGTCAAGTTTATTATGTCAAGTTTATCATGTCAAGTTTACTTGTCAGGAGTGCGCCACGTCGGGCTACTATCATGTCATGTCATTTGTCAAAAGTGTACCACAACGGGTCACCATCGTGTCAGAGAACACACTTAAAATTAATAGCACAAGCATACAAGTAGTAATTAAATATTAGCTGGGGCAAGTGCTGTGGGGGACTCATACGGCTCAGGAAAATTATTAAATGCTGCCAGCAAGTCACTATACATATGCGGCTAGCACACATTTGCTGCATGCAGCCAAGAATAATAAATAGGCCAGGTGGCCAAGAGTGGATGAGGTGGGGGCCATAAGGCAAGTACTTAATATATAAGCCATGCGGCTAGAAATTATTACATTGCTAATGGCCATGCGGCCAGCTGCAAATAATTGTACATGCGGCCAAGCACAGCGCATATGCGGCTAACAAACAATTCCATGCGGCCAAGTGCAATTAAATGTCAATGCTAATACATTAACTAATTGGTCAACAAATGGCAATTCCATACGGCTAACGTATATTTCCATATGCGGCTAACGTAGATTACCATATGCGGCTCACATATATTACCATATGCGGCCAGCATATACTCCCTATGTGGCTAACATAGATTGAATGGCCAAAGCAACAAATTAGTGAATAGTTGCCAACTATAAAAGCCTGCAAGCTATGTTAGCCGCATACAAATTAATGAATAGTAGCCAACAAATTAATGGCCAAGATAAATATAAATGCATGCAAGCATCAGCTTGCATGCATGCATTAACTATAACATGCAAGGGCATGTATTAAATGTTGGCATGCAAAGGCATGCTAATATATGCCGGCAAAGGCAAGCATTAATATATGCATGCAAATGAAATTCCTTACGTAAGCAAAATGCATGCGGTCCATTAGTTCATTCCTAAGGCCATACGGCCAATAAAGTTGGCCTATGCGGCTAGTAAGCTGCTGCATGCTAATGCATGCAAAATAAAAGGAAAAGGCCATGCTAATAATAGGGGGAAGCATATGCGGCCAAGTATTGCTTGAGCCATGCGGCCATAATGAGCAGTGATGCCATATGCGGCCAATGCATTGCATGCAATGCACGCAAGGCTTGCATGCATTAAATGCATGCAGCATGCAACTAATAAAAGGCCAAAGGCAATTAAATATTGCAATTTAAATAAAAAGGCCATGCGGCCAACTAATAAATTAATAGTGGCCATGCGGCCAAGGAAACTGCTAATGGCCATGTGGCTCAAGCAAAAGCCAATAGCCTATGCGGCTAACAATGAATAGTAGCCATGCGGCTCAGCAAATTGATTGGCCATGCAAATCAATTTTTATGCGGCCAAAGCAGGTGGCCATGCAATTAATTAATGCATATGGCCATGCGGCTCAAGCAGGCAACTAATGCATATGCGGCTCAAGCAATTTAACTAGTAGCCCATACGGCCAATTTAATTAAATATTCAATTAAATGGTCATGCGGCTCAGAGCTAAGAAATGCTCATGTGGCCAAAAGTGAAATCAATGGCTCCTACAGAAAACATGTCCATGGAAAATACCATGGTCTCCATGCTCCACCAAACAATAATAGGAACCCAAATCCAGACTCCCGTAGGTCAAATTTGGGTAAAATGGAATTCTCTACAACATGGAACCATCAACTAGCAAAAATATGCAAGTTTGATAGATCAAAACTCATGAAAACCAAAAATACCACAAAGCCAGATTTACAAGAAATTAACCACGAAAATGAAAAATGCTAAGTACTAAAGTGGGTTAGAAACACATGAGGAAGACAATAGAAAAATAAAAATGGACTTCCTCCATGAAGCAAGATACACTTGCCTAAACCTTCCACTCTCAGGTTGGTGGAGAAGTAATGGAAGGAAAGAAAAAAAGTTAATGAGGAGAGAAAAATGTTTGGTAGGATATAAATGAGGGTGGTGGTAGGTGGGTGGGTTGGTTCTCCAACAAAACTGAACCAAGCCAACAAGCTGAACCGAACCAAGATGAACCAAGCAAAGAAATACCAATTAAACCAAGCAAGGAGACATGCAATACGAGTCAAAACACGTACACGTATACCAAAATACGTAATACGAACCACAGGCATTACACTTGCGCAGATCGCAGCTCTGCGTGACGAGATGCTGCAGAGGATGGGGGCACCGTATACGGATGATTCTGCGCTCATCTCACGCTTTGAGAGGCTGGAGGAGACTACGGAGGCGCTGCAACAGATGACCCGCGCTACGCAGCGGTTGGTCGAGCAGATACAGCATTTACGGGAGATGACTGCGGAGCGACCGTCTGCTGGTACGCCAGGAGCATCGTCTACATCCGGCGGTGCAAGAGAGGACATGCTCGTCCACCTATTGTCACCGGAGGAGTATCAGACGATCCTGATGTTGCGACAGCAGTCATCTGGTGGCGCTCCTCCTCCAGCACCGGGTCCAGCTCCAGCTCCAGGCAATCAGTAGTTTTGTTTTTGTATTTTTGGACTGTACTATATTTTTGACTTTGTACGTATTTGAAGATATTCAGTTTTTTCGTTGAGGATATTGAGTTTGTACCTATTTGGGGATATTGATTTGGTTTATTGAGGATATTATATATTGACCTTGTTCATTGCGGATAGTATTTTATCTTTATATTTTTTGTATATTCTGGAATGTATTGTGCGTGCCGGTGTTGAGTATTCCACCGAGGGGGTCGGTGAACCCAGGGATTGGATTCTGTATTTTGTATTCTGTATTTTGGCTCAGGCTCCAGCTCCATTTGCATTCTGGAACCTGTTTTTTATATTTTTTAACTTAGCGATATTTTTAGCGACGTTAGTATTCGTCGCTAATTTTTAGCGACGTTAATAAATGTCGCTAAAAGCGTCGCTAAATGCTGTCGTGGCAACACGTTGTACCATAATCTGATGTCAGCTCATCGTCGCCAAAACGTCGCAACAGTGTCGCTAAACGGCGACCACACGATAACGTCGCCATATACGTCGCTAATTAGCGTCAATGACCAAACGTCGCAAATAACGTCGCTAGTTAGCGACGTTAATAACGTCGCCAAATAATGTCGCCCTAGCGACGTTTTGCGACGGTTTCTCATTTAGCGACACGTTTTTTTTGTCGTTTCCAAAACGTCGCTCAAAACGTCGCTAAATTCACGTAGCGACGTTTTCATCGAGTTTAGCGACGTCTTGTAACGTCGTTAATCTGACAAATTTTTGTAGTATAGGGAGGAGCCGCTACGAAGGGAGGAGGGAAGGAACTACACCGGAGGGAATGAGACACGGGGTCGTCGGAAGGGAGCACACGCACCGAAGGGGGGGAGCCATGCGAGGGACACTGGAGGGGAGGGGCCGCTCGAGGGTCGTCGTGGGAAGGTAGGAAAATTTTGATTTGGGAGAAGTTCGAATTGGGGGAAAGTGAAAACGATCGGGGCATACGTAAAATATTAGCGACGTCTTATACTTACGTTGCTAAACGTCGCAAAAAGAAAAGAAATTAGCGACGTTATAGTTTTTTTATCGTTATACGTCGCAAAATAAAAAAAATAAAAAAAACTTAGCGACATCTATTGACTCATAGCCATGCTTTCTTCGTAATAACTAATTGTAGTTGCTACTAATCGTAGAAATTCGTCGTAAACTTCAACGTTTAGCAACATCTATTTAATCCGTCGCTAATAAAATTTAGCGACGCTTACATATGGCATCACTAAAAATGTTGCTAATATGCCATATTGGGTGTTAATCAACTAACGTTATTTTGGTAATTTATATACCTAATTAAGTTTGTTATTTTGTATGTGGGTTGTGGGATGCATTGCTTGCTAATTTTGGGACATATATGTAGTAGGTTTTGTTGAGGAGTAGTTGTCGACTGTGATCTGAACTTCGTTAGAAGTTCAGGCAAGTATACTTTTACACTAGTGATACTAGTGTTTTATATTGCATATGCTTCTGTCTCGTTATACTTTTGTATCTATACATGTACACGAGAGAGAGATATTTCTCATTTTTATATACTCTACTTGCCGCTTAATATTTGATATTTGTCACATGTTTTCCATGCTTGTTATTTGATTCATTGATCGCACATGATAGTTAGTGAAGCTTAGGTGGGAGAATATAGGTAGTATGCATATGGTCAATTGGTACAGAATTACTCCTTTCATGTATTACTTGGATGAGATAAATTGCACACCACACATGCAATTGACTGATAAGTCCTCTGGCCACACACATGCAGAAAGCGTATAGTCTAAAACACAGTATACGAATTTCAATTGATATATCTCTTGCATGATTTTTATGTCATCTATAGTACTCACATAATGATAGCAGCTTTCCATCTTGTACTTATGCATGTAAGTTAGTAGCTTACAATCTAGTAGGCGATAAGCTAGTAGATGACAAGCTACTAGGGACAAACTAATAGCTTATAAGCTAGTAGGTGATATGCTAATAAGTGACAAGTTGGTGATAGATGAGAAGAAGATTAAGCGAGTAGGGAACAAGTAGGTTAAGCTCTATTTTTTTTAAAATATTAATATTATGACAGAATTTGGAAGACAATTATGACACGAGGCTCACCAGAAGTTTTTGGAGGGCAACAAGAGTTGACCACTCGTCCTTAGTAAATATTGTTGATGTTTTTGTTTTTGGACTAGGAAAGATAGTCCCACATCGGCTACACCAAATGGTGAGTATCTCAATATAATGCATTGCTTGTGTTGAGGTGTGCACATGAGGTGTAGTGGAGAAAAAGTGTGTGCCAGGCATGTGGGAGTATTTTCCTAGAAGAAAAAAAGATTAATTCCAACAAGAATGCAAGTTGATTTTTGTTGTGCGGACTCGGACTCGGATACAGACTCCAGGATGTCTCATGCATGCACGGGAGTGTTCGGGGGGTAGGCGTGGACTGGCACACTTCTATGCTGATTGTGGGATGATCTAAAATATCAAACTCTATTTTTGAGTATTTGTATTTTAGTCCCACATCGGATAGGAGAAGAGGTGAAGTCTCACTCCACTCTATAAATAGAGCCCCTTGGCCTCCTTTGGAAGATGCACCAAGAAGAGAGTTAAGGGAGTCTGTAAAGTCCAGGAAACCCATTCAAGTCTCAAATATTGACTTACGAGCGTTCCAGAAGTTCTTTGTGAACTTGCTGGTTCCTGGAAGCATATCGTGTAGGGGCAAATCTTGCTTTGAGCAACGGCGATCTTAATCACCCCAGCAAGAACCTTTCCTCTTTTTCTTTCTTATTTCTTCTCCTTCATCTGAGTTGTAACTCAGTTCTGTCCATCTGCAACTGCGATTGCAAGGAAGAACATGAGATTTATTTTTAGAACTCAGTTCTGTCCGTCAGCAACTGCGATTGCGAGGAAAAACGTGAGATTTCTTTTCTGATTATTGTTGCTTTTGTAATCAGATTCATATTATAGTGTTGCTATTGGATCTCGAGAATAATCAGAAGGGGAACGTTTGTTTGAACCTCTGATCTCGACATTGAGTCTAACATCTTTGATCAAGACCGGGGACTAACAATCTCAAAGCAAGATCCTTGTAGATGGAGAACTCTCGGGCTTCTCTCATCGATACCAGCTTTAACAAGTTGGAGAAATTCGACGGAGAATATTTCCAAATTTGGAAGAGGAAGGTCACCCTTAATCCTCAACTCGTGGATGTAGACCATGTGTTGATTGAGGATGAACCGACGATTCCAGAAGGAGGAACTGCCGATGCTATTACAGAGCAAATGGAAGAGAGAAAACAGCACCTGTAAACTGCTGATTCTCAATTCTATGAAAGGCTCTCTGGTAGAGTCATAATCCAAGAAGGTGAAGGCCAAAGAGATCTGGGATTCTTTGGGTAAGCTATATGAAGATGATGAGAACAGGTCCAAAATCTTGATCGTCGAGAAGTACCACAAGTGGCTATTCGAAGACGAGATGGTGATGCTACCTCAAGTGAAGGAATTCCTGAAGTTGTGCCAGAAATTAGATGACGAGAAGATGCCCTTCGTCGACAAGTTTGTCATTGGAGGGATAGTCTCGAGACTTCCTGCTGGTTGGAGCAACTTATATGCTAGAATGCATCGAAAGAAGCTGGACATTAGCTTGGAAGATCTTCTACAAGAGATCCACATTGAGGACGAAATACGATCTCAACAGAAGATGGACTCTCTGTCCAAAC
Organism: Iris pallida; assembly: GCA_029216955.1. Classification (NCBI taxonomy): domain Eukaryota; kingdom Viridiplantae; phylum Streptophyta; class Magnoliopsida; order Asparagales; family Iridaceae; genus Iris; species Iris pallida. The sequence continues at coordinate 18,555,264 of JANAVB010034619.1, forward strand.
AACTGGTTAAGGCCAACTTGGTGCAGACAAGAGAGTTCAAGGGGAAGCAGGTGGCTTTTTATCACAAGAAGAAGGACTCCACTAATCTAAAAGTGAACGGTCCTTTGTTCAAGCAACAGAAGTCCAAGTCCCACGTGACTTGCTTCAACTGTGACAAGAATGGCCACTACATGAGTGAATACAAATCCAAGTCCAAACCAAAATAGCAGGTATAGCTAAACTTGGTTATTTTGATTACTTAACTTGGTTGCTATTATTGTACAGGTTGAGTTATCTAGCGTGGTAGCTGACTAGTGGTCTGACACTAGTGCATCTGACCACGTATGCTCTCAAAGGAGCTGTTCACCAAGGATGAGCCATGTTATGACGAAGGTCTCGATGGCGAACATATATCTAGCAGAAGTTCTGAAGATCGAGACAGTGGTTATTAACCACCGACAAGGACACTGAAATGCTTGTTACACGCACCAGAGATTTTCAAAGATCCGATCTCAGGAAGTCTGTTATCTGATACAGACTTGAAAGGTGGACATTCGTACTAGCCAGATGGTAATTTCTTGGTGAGGAATATGCTTCAAAAAGATGTTCGGTGCTAAAGGGATGTTCGAACTTCTGCTGATGGCGATGAAGTTACTTTATTGAATGGACTGAGAGTTGTTCTACGATAGAAGCAGACTCAAGCTGTCCTACCAGGACCTTATCTTCAGAATATGGAGGTAAAAAGGTGGAGGATTTTAAGGTCTGTGCAGATACAAGCCTGTTGGGAAGCTGTTCAGATGATTGAACTAAAGTACTGATCATCTGGAGTTAGTACACTCAGATATCTGTAACTTTTATCAATTCTCCACAGAGGACAGTTCGAAGTGTTTCTCGAGGTGCTTTCGCATGATTTTTCAAGTAGAAGGATGCAGCATTCGAGTAGTCAGAGACTTCAGGGCTGAAGCTGAATGTTAAACCGATCTACAACTACTCAGAAGTGATCGAGATGTAGAGTATAGGTTTCATGAATTTGCATCGTTCTACAAAGAACATGGAATCATAAAAGAGACTACTGCTCCATATTCTTCTCAATCTAACGGAATAGCGGAGAGGAAGAACATAACGTTGACAGAAATGATGAACTCAACGCTGCTAACTGCGGGTCTTCCTAAATGCTATTGGGGAGAAACTGCATTGACGGCCACTTTTATTCTAAATAGAGTGTCGTATGCAAATTCGGACGTAACTCCTCATGAACTCTAGTTCAAAGTTAGACCTAACTTGAATGTCATTCGAGTGTGGGGGTGTTTGGCTTATGTGAAGCTTTCAAATCTGAAGATTCAGAAGCTGGGGATAAGGACTACGAAGACGATCTTCTTGGGGTATGCCGAGAAGAGTGATGCTCGAAGATCTCTTGATATTGAGTCAAATCATATCATCGATTCTCGTGATGCTGAATATTTTAAAGACAAGATTACAAGGCACAAGAACATTGTTTTAACGGACATTTCGGAGAATGATGAAGGTGCAAAGGAGACTGAGATCTTCAATGAGCCAGTTGTCTAAGATGAAGTTATTATTGTTGAAACAACGGCTGAACCAGAACTCGCTGAGCCGTCAGTGAAGCGTGTGAGGAGGCCGAAGGACTTCGAAAATGACTTTGTCACCTATTATGTGGAAGCAGATCCGCTTACCTATGATGAGGCGATGAAGACCAGAGACACAATTTTCTGGAAGGAGGCGATTGACAATGAAATTGATTCCATCACCTCAATTAACACTTGGGTGTTGGTTGATCTTTCTAAAGGAGCAAAACCTATCGGATGTAAGTGGATCTTCAAGAAGAAGATGAAAGCTGATAGAACCATTGACAAGTTCAAGGCCAGGCTAGTGGCAAAGGGGTTTTCTCAGAAGCAGGGGATCGACTACTTTGACACATATGCTCCAGTAGCTCGGATGACCACCATCAGAATGTTGATTGCTCTCACAGCGATATATAAGATGGTGATACATCAGATGGATGTGAAAACGGCATTCCTGAATGGAGAGCTGACCGAAGAGATATACATGCAACAGCCAGAAGGGTTTATCGTCAAAGGTCCTAAAGATAAAGTCTGCAAGTTGGTGAAATCTCTGTACGGTTTAAAGCTAGTTCCCAAAATATGGCATGAAAAGTTTGACAAAGTCATAAGCTCAAATGGCTACAGGATTAGTGAAACAGACAAGTGTGTCTATACGAAGTTTGCTGACGGAAGAGGAGCCATCGCTTGTCTATACATGGATGACATGCTAATCCTAGGTACGGATATAAGCTGTGTCACGGAGACAAAGAAGTTCCTCTCGACGAAGTTTAGTATGAAGGACTTGGGGGATGCTGATATTATCTTGGGATTCAAGATCATCCGGACAGACACTGGACTAGCGCTGTCACAGTCTCACTATGTTGAGAAGATGATCACTCGTTACGGGTATCAGGATCTTCCAGGGATCGATACGCCGTATAGGTGTGATCTGAAGCTGAAGCCTAATTCAGGGTAAAGCGTCAGGCAGCTGGAGTATGTAAGCATAGTCGGGAGTTTGATGTATGCTACTACTGCCACAAGGCCTGACATAGCTTTCGCCGTGGGAATGCTGAGTCGTTTCACGAGCAATCCAGGCATTGAGCACTGAAAGCTGTGGAACGGGATATGAGATATCTCAAGAAGACTCAGACATATGCACTGCACTACAGCGAAGATTCATCGGTAGTGGAAGGCTTCAGTGATGCCAGTTGGTGCTCAGAAGTGGAGAGCGAGAGGTCCACAGGTGGATACATTTTCAGAATGGATGGAGCTGCTATGTCATGACCCTCACCCTTATGAGGGGCACGAACACGTGGGTACGTCCAGCCTACACCGCAGTATCGGTGGTAGAACGCTGTATATAGGGTCTGTAAATACTACGACTAACAGATAAAGGTACCTGTACAGTATATACACTCCGAATAGAGGTGACATAGCAATACAGTCTCAATCACAGAATAAAACTAAGGTAGATAGCACAGAAGAAAACATATGATAGATGAGATAGAAAATAAGTCCAGTGTCTAACACAAGTCCAGATATATACAACATCATAGGGTCTCAAAATATAACATAGAAGCTATAGTCTGATAATGCTAGCTAGATCGTAGTCCAGTCAAACCTAGCTAATCTACACTACTCTGGGAGTACAAAGTCTAGTGGCTCTACTATAAGGCCACGGTCCTGGACTACTCCATCTAGCTCGAGCCCATAATAGGTCGAGCAGTCCGCCTCAGAGTCATCTATAATATATCATAACGGTATCCTGTCAGGAAAATGAGCAAGTACAAGCACTAACAGCAGTTCCAAGTGAATTGACAAATTCTATAAGAGACAGTATAATGAACTACAAGACAAAGATATATGAGGACTTGGGAACCGTTCGGAAGCTTGGCTACAACCCTTAAACCAAACAAGGACCGGGGTTGTAACCCTTCTCCCGAGCAGAACTTAGTCTCCAATCAAGGTACAATATAAAGGTATGTAGAACATGTGAGTAACTGAATATCATAGCATGGTGAGAAAGTACTGAATGTAGAACAGAGCAGGATATACAATAAGATAAAGTAAATATAAAATGTGACTTGAATTATTAGAGCATTATGTGATCGGCAAGGGAATCATGGTAGGGTTATCCACTTAGCCGGCAATCCGTGGTGACCTCAACGAAAAGTCATGCCGGCCAACCTGGATAACATGGACATGGAGGTATCTGCTACACCCTACGTGAGGTGAGAGTGGCGCAAGCAAAATAGTGACATGGGGCTTTGATCACATAACCCCTAATAATTCTCCATCCTCGAGTAGTATAATAGACCTGGACATGACACGTCATGACACGGGATTCCCTAAGAGGATAGCTACTTCCTCTCAGGAATCGGTGTCTATACAATTACAGGGAACAAGACAGGAAATGTACATATATACCAAGAAAATCCAGGAACAACATCTCATGTCATGATCCAACGTATACTAGTCCGTGAACTATCGTGACTGGAAATCGAGTAAGACACTACAACTGAATTGGATATAGCAGATATCAAGACAATAAAAACTACCAGTGAATGTACTCGTCTGCTGTCCTGAGCTGTAGGGTATATCAATGCTCAGAGTAAAATCAGAGACCTAAAGATGAGATATCGCATGTTAATTTAGGTTTAACAAAGTTAAGAATGATTCACAATGAATGATATAAAATCTAGGTCAAAATAGGTCTCACTGAGTCACTCTAAGTCCTGTCAAGTCAATCTAGGTCAAATCAAGTTATATCAAGTCAATCTAAGTCAGACCAAGTCAACCCTAGGTCATACCAGTCATCGCAAGACAAAATAAGTCAAAGCAAATCAAACGGGGTCAAGAGTAAGCCTATAGTTAACTTTTGGTCAACTGGTCAACCCTGGTCAACTCTGGTCAACTATAGGTCAACCCTAGGTCAAACTGGTCAAATGTTGACCAACAGTTGACTTTTGGTCAACTGGTCAACTCTAGTTTGGATTTGGTCAAATCTAGACAAAGTGTTGACTCACGGTTGACTTTTGGGTAAAAAATCAACTTTGGGTCAACCGAGCCAAAATCGGTTCAAATATGACATTTGTAGGGTGTACCCAACAAGCCACCCAAGTTTCAAGTCAATCCGAATACCCGAACCCCGTATTTTGAATTTACCCGATTACCCCTTTAATACACTTACCCTTAAACCATTCTAACTTGACGCCAAGTGGCCTTCCCTTAGGAATTTTACCCCGGACTTCCTAGAAAAGTAGGGTACTAGCCTATACAATCATTATCTACCAAGTTCTCTAGGGTAAGTGGACATCCAGTCCATCTTACGGTCCGTATCGCCCGTTTACCCGTTATCTTAAATATCTAAAGATACACAATGGTACGGTGCTATACCCTTCACCTAATCCCACACGAAGCCCCGATTTTCACCTAGGAGCCTACCCACAAAATTTAATTCACATTAGCTAGGTCCCCTTCAAGTTTGGATGCGTTCCGACGCTCCTATCTCAAAATCACCCTTCTCCACGCCCTCACACAACCCCTCATTCACTCACTCAATCTCATTTATATCACCCATATAGGCTTTCCTATAGGTTTACATATAGGCTCTCTTATAGGCTATTAGCTATACTTATATAAGCTCACACACACACACACACACACATAGGCTCATAAACACACACACAAAGGCTCATATAGGACTGATTTTGAACAGGTTTTGGGATTGGTTTTGGACTGCTAATAGGGGTGAAACATGGGCTACTTAGGACTGAATTTAGGGTGGTTTAAGGGCTGATTTTTGTGGACTGCTTGGGGCTGAAATGGGATGGTTAATGACAGCTACATGGCTGTCAAAGGGGTTGGATTGGAGGGTGTTTGGGGTGTTAAATGGAAGGCTGAAATGGGAGCAAATAAAATAGGTTTTAGGACAGCAATGAGGACTGGATTGGGCTGCTATTAGCTGGGTTTAAGGGCTGTTTAATGGGCAGGTTGGGGACTGATTTCAGTGTGGTTAAGGGCTGTGTTTGTGGGCATGTTAAGGGCTGGTTAGGGCTGATATGGGGGGACAGGTTGAGGGCTGTTTAGGGGGCTTTGTAGGGGCTGATAGAGGGTGGTTGGGAGGGTGCTAAGGGCTGTCATATGCCCTGCTACTGCTGCTGTTTGCAGCAGCAGTCCCCCCCCCTCAACTCCGCTCTCTACACCACTCTTCCCTCACTCTCTCACACTCTATCCTCCTCTCAAACTCTCATAAACTAACTCACACATACACTACAACACAAAATAAATTTAAAGTGCCTAACTCACTTAGACACAAATCTAATTATTCTAATGTGTCCAAATTTGGGGGAAACTCAAGGACACGGTCACAAACTCTAACTTCTTCTATGGCACTCCAAACGGACTCAAACTCGACACGAATAGGGACACAACTATGGAAATCAATCCTACATGGTCCAACCTAGATTACATGATGAAAAGAATATATTAGAGGATAGGTTGTACCTATCGGGAGATGGATTTCTGATTCGAAAGTCCTCCGACACGGCTCCGACACAACAAATTGTTTAGGACACACCCACTTCACTGCTTGCTCCTAAAAGCTTGGACAATCACTACTTGGGATAGAGGAAGAGTTCTATGGAAGAATATTGGAGAAAAAAGAATTATTTAGAGATGATTTCTAGGGAAAACCTATTCTAACTTTTGAGAAAAGCTTGGAGAAGAAGAAGAAGAAGAAGAAAATTGTGATATTTTGAAGTGGAGAAGAAGAAATAAATGGGGAGGGGGTGACTGGCCACAAAAGGAAGGGTTGGGGCACTTGAAATTAGAAGTTTGCCCCTCCCTTACTTCTATGCTAAGTTAAGTCCAAATTTGGTATTGTGGGTTAGCTAAAATTAAATAAAAATCATAATTAAGCTTAAAAACTCATGGGGGACTAGTCCAAACTCCTAAACCTAAAAGTTAAGTTTGGTGGGACATGGCTAATTAATATGTTAAATACAACCCAAGTCGAAATTCCCCGGAGTCCCGAATTAACTCGGAATGCGATAAAATTCGAACCCGACTCCTATAATCATTAAATACTAATATTCATAAAATAAAATTACCAAAAATATTATAAAATAGAAAATTACTATTTTACCCCTAACTTGGAAAAGTGAGGGTGACAAGTCTATCCACCTTAAAAAAATTCGTCCTCGAAATTAAAACCAAACAATAGTAAAATATCAAAATCACATGTCATGGCTTAAAATTTAAAATGATTAAAATCTCAAAAATCAAAGCATGAATTAAATGACTAAAATTATAAAATTTAAAATTACTCTTAAATAAAAACTGGGTGCTATAAGTCTATCCACCTTAATAGAATCATCCTCAAAAATTAAAACAAGTAAACACAAAAATCATGCAAATAGATAATCGTATGCGTCTGTCCAATCATCATGATACACAGAATCTTTGTCATGCCAGTGAGCAAGGCTACGATAATCACAGAGTCCTCAACTACGGTACATACATCTAGAATTATAGTATTTAAAATTTTTGCATTGTCGCATGCTTGGCAGCGAAAACCTTAAATTCCCACACCCGAGAAATACGACCATAATCCGACTATATGTCCTCACTATGCCTGCTAGCATGACCCTTGAGTATTCTAAAATCTCATAATCGAGGCGACCTAGTCCATACGACTTATCTTAGAAGGAATCACATAACAAGAACAATTTTCATCCAACGATCAAAGAACAGATAGAATCGAAGTTCAAGACAGTTTATAAGAAGGCAAATACGAAAAGGAGATTCGAAATATTGGAACCTGCTATTTGCTCTGCTACTGCCTGAGTGGGCTCAACTGTCATGGCAAAAGCACGCCCCTGCTGTCCTCTTCTAGCCTGCTGTACTCTGTCCTGGTCTCTTCGAATTCCACTAGCGTGGCAATCCCTCAGCTAGTGGTCAGGCGCCCCACAGTATAGACAGACGTCCAACCTCTTCCAACAAGCCTCTCTAGTGTGTCCCGGCTTCCCGCAGAAGCCGCACGGGGTAGCCGATCTCTGGCCCTGTCGCTGGTGCTGCTGGGCACGCGCTGGTGCCTGCTGAATCTGTAATAAAGGCTGCTGCTGAAATGGCCCCTGCTGATGCTGAATATGGGGGCGTTTGGTCGGTCCGGCACTGGAACTCGCCCCCATGGTATCACCGCTCTTCTTCTGCTTGAGGCCGAAGTCCTCCTCTGCAATCTGCGCGTCCATCAATATCTGATCGAACGTTACGTCACGGCGACCCGAGGTGCGGGTGCGCACTACATGAATAAGTCTCCTACGGAACTTACGAGCCTTCTGTCCCTCATCATGGATCATATCGGGAGCGAACCTGCTAAGGCGGAAGAACTCTGCTGCATACTCGTCCACCGACGAGTTCTCCTGCACTAGACCCACGAACTGGCCCTCCAATGCTGTAAGAGCCACGTCCGGGAAGAACTTCTCCTTGAAGAGCCTCCGGAAGTCCTCCTATGCCATCCCTCTCACTGACGCACGAGGATCCGTGCGGTACCATGTCAGCACGATGTCGAAGAATCGGCTGGCTGCGGCTGAAACCTAAAGTCCTCTAGGAAGCTCTGCCATCTCCATGCTCCGCTGCACATCCTCTAGCCAGTCGTCTGCATAAAGGATGCCCTCCATTCCCGTGAAGTCCCTAGAGCTCATCTTCCTAAAGTCTCATACTGTTCCTGGCCTGGACTGCTGCTGGTACGACTGCTGGCCTGTAGGGCCCTGTACCGTACCCGGTGCCACTCTCTCCACGGTTGCCAGTGCAAGCTGATGTGAGTTCTCCATGCTCTGCCTCAGCATCTGAATCTTACGGTGTGACGCCTCCGTCTGGCGCTGCGACGCCTCTGCCTGGGCTCGCTGTGTCTCCATCATCTGCTGAAGGAGAAGGAACATGTGGTGTGTATCCGTCGGTATCGGAGATGGTGGCGACAGTATCTCTGGAACGACGACCGAAATCCTTTGGGGTGGAGGTGGTAGACCTCCCTGTGCAACTGCTAGGGCCTCCGAGATAGTAGAATCACTACCAAAATTTGTCTATTTAGCGATGGCCAGATCCGTCGCCAGTCCGACGGGAATTTTTATTAGCGACCGATCACTGACGGGTTTTGGCCAAAATAATCCATCGGCAATCAGCTCGTCGCTAATACTAGTTCGTCGCTAAGTAGTCGTCAAACGACGGACTAGCGACGGTTTTTTGACTTCACAATACGAAGCATAAGCGACTACTTTCCGACGGACTGTCGTCCCTTTCAAGTATTAAATACTGAACTGTTTAGACAATAGCGACGTTAAATTCCGTCGGTAAACCGTCGTAATAGCGTATCGGAATGTATAGTTCCGTCGCTAATCCGTCGACCGCCGTCGATAACAAAGGACGGATTAGCGACAGTTTGCTGACGGAAAATCCGTCGACCAGGTTCTGGAAGAGGCAGGCATTTTCAGCACCATGGCGATGGATGAGTCATCTCTATTCCGTCGACAACTGTCGCTAACAGAGGACGGTTTAGCGACGGAATAAAGATAACTTTTCCGTCGACCATGTTCTGGAACTTCTTGGTATTTCCAGAACAAAGGCGACGGAAAAGTCGTCGATATTCCGTCGAACTATATACCATCAGAACTGTGCCGACGGATATTCCGTCGACCATCCGTCGCTACCTGAAAATATTTTTAAATCTTCAGTTAGCGACGGATTTGCCGTCGGACAGTAGTCGAAAACTGGTAATATCCGTCGCTCGACGGTCACTAGTCCGTTGCTAACTGAGAATATTTTGAAAAAAATTACAGAGCTTTTCCTGTTCGCAAAAATATGCATAAACCAAACCAATATATAATGCACACCAATTATCCAACAATCACATAGACGAAATATATAATGCACACCAATTATCCAAGAATCACATAGACCAAATATGCACATACGAATTTAATGCACACCAATTATCCAAGAATCATATAGACCAAACCAAATTAATATAAAATAGACATCAATTATCCCGAACAGTAACCTAATATCCGTCACGGCCGATACCTATCGGATATGACCGATACCAAATCGATAAGGCCAATATGAATCCTAGCAATACGGCCGATACATATCGGATAGGACGATACCAATTCGCTAAGACCAATCCCAACCGATACGGCCCATACCAAAACGATAGATCGATACTAATCCAATACGGTCAATACTTATAAGTACCTACGGTACAGAAGGTTGATCCGCTAGTACATCCATGTACGATCAACGAAGTAACGATCCATTTCAATTTGGATGTAAAATTTGTATCGTAAGACAAACTAAACATAATCAGTTCTATTTCACATGCTTAATTGCCAAGTATGGAAACGAATGGCTCAGAACACAACCCAAAATTCATTCTAGCATACATTAGTGTGAATTATCTATGTTCTGTACATATGGTGTAGTATATGTTCTTATCGTATCTAGTATCTGAAGGATATAACAGAATCAAGATGAACTCACATAATGTAATACTAAGACATCATCTACTACTATATAAGATATAGTGATAGGTTGTCGTATCATCATTGTCGAGGGATGAGGGTCGGAGGACAGTCAACTTTATCTACGGCTACATAGTTTCTGTCTCGCCATTCGAATGGCTTAATTGCCAAGTATGGGAACGAATGGCTCAGAAAATAACCCAAAATTTATTCTAGCATACAATAGTGTGAATCATCTATGTTCTGTACATATGGTGTAGTATATGTTCTTATCGTATCTAGTATCTGAAGGATATAACAGAATCAAGATGAACTCACATAATGTAATACTAAGATATCATCTACTACTATATAAGATATAGTGATAGGTTGTCGTATCATCATTGTCGAGGGATGAGGGTCGGAGGACAGTCAACTTTATCTACGGCTACATAGTTTCTGCCTCGCCAGTCGAATGGCTGCAGGGACTATGTCCTGATCACCATGTCGTACCGTAGATTAATACAAATGGAGCTGGCGCCAAAATACAGAAACTAAAATACAAAATACAGAATCAAATCCCTGGGTTCGCCAAAAATACAAAACACAGTTCTAATTCATATGTATTTTAAGTGTGAGAATGGATGGCTCAGAACACAACCCAACCGGAGAGGATACTCTGAGAGATCCATCTGAGTAGGACGTATACTCTGAGAGATCACCTTTACAAGAATGATATCAGTAGTGGGATTGAGTGTTGGAGGAGATATTATCAGAGTATACGTCCTACTCAGATGGGTCTCTCACCGTTACTAATTTTTTCTGACAGCATGGTGGATGTGCTCCGTCAACAGATTCTTACTCCGAGCCAAAACTTTGCCTCGGAGCTCAAGTAGACATCCTTCGTGTAGAGCTCGAGTGAGAGGTTCCTGACAGCATGGTGGTCTCCTTTGTTAAAGTATCCGTGCTCGTCCCACAACCAATGTGGGATGAGCACGGATACTTTGACAAAGGAGACCACCATGCTGTCAGAAACCTCTCACTCGAGCTCTACACGAAGGATGTCCACTTGAGCTCTGGGGCAAAGTTTTGGCTCGGAGCAAGAATCTGTTGACGGAGCACATCCACCTTGCTGTCAGAAAAAAATAGTAACTGTGAGAGACCCATCTGAGTAGGACGTATACTCTGATAATATCTCCTCCAACACTCAATCCCACTACTGATATCATTCTTGTAAAGGTGATCTCTCAGAGTATACGTCCTACTCAGATGGATCTCTCAGAGTATCCTCTAGTGATCGGTTGTCGTATCATCATTGCCGAGGGATGAGGGTCGAAGGACAGTCAACTTTATCTACGGATACATAGTTTCTGCCTCGTCAGTCGAATGGCTGCAGGGACTATGTCCTGATCACCATGTCGTAGTCCAATACAATCCAGAGATTGACACAGTACAAATTCATATATGTAGTCCAATACAAATAGTCTAATACAAAAACAACCCAATACAAATAGTCCAATACAAATAAGTACTAATAGCTAATGAGAACCACGCAGCTCACGCAAATGCTCAGTGATACGATCACGCAACCACCTCGAAAAAGTGAGATTTTTGGCATGAGGAGAGATGTCGTCCCTTGCAAGTACTGCATTAATAGAACTCCCGGTCTTACTAGCTACCGGTGCTGGATGAATAGAACTCCCGGTCTCACTAGCAACCGGTGCCACTTCCTCCTTAACTGTAGGAGGAGCCATCTCAGCATTCACTGTTTCCCTCAAACGATGTGCCGCTCCTCGGGTCATAGGTGCCATCTGGTAAGATTGATAGTCACAAATAATATAATTGTAACATAAGCAAGCTAACTAAAGGAACCATCATATAATTTGAGTACATTTTTGAAAGCCGATAAAGTATAAAAAATTCGATTTTTTGCCAAGTATGAAAACGGATGGCTCAGAACACAACCCAAGATTCATTCTAGCATACATTAGTGTGAATCATCTATGTTCTGTACATATGGTGTAGTATATGTTCTTATCGTATCTAGTATCTGAAGAATGTAACAGAATCAAGATAAACTCACATAATGTAATACTAAGACATCATCTACTACTATATAAGATATAGTGGTAGGTTGTCGTATCATCATTGCCGAGTGTCACCTCTATTTCCTGTATTTCGTATTTGTACTCGTAATTTGATTTTGGCACGTATTTTATTGACTTGACTTGCGGATTTTGGTTCTCGTAATTGGGTTTTTACATGGCTTGGTTTATTTTGTAGAGAGGGTTTGGTTTGGTTTGGTTTATCATGGGAGGAACACCTTAACCTATTCTCTACCCTCATTCCACCAAAACCCACCATCATAAATCTCCACCTACTTTTCTCTCTCCTCATTATTTTCATTTATTTCTTCTTCTTCTTCCTTCCTCTACACAACTCCTTCACCTATAGGCAAGTGCATCTTGCCACCATATGAGAACCACATTTTATTTGTTCAGTAGCTAGATTAGGCCATGGTGATCAACATTAGTACTTGACATTTTGTGATTTGGAGTTTCCATTGTTCTAGATCTAGATTTTTACTATTTTTGGATTTGCATGATTTTGATCTATTTAACTTAGATTTTAGTTTGTTTTGATGCTTCCATGTGGAAGAGAATTCAATGTTACTCAAGTTAGAGCTTTGAAAATCTAAATTTCGTTTTGATTTGATCAAGTTGTGAAGTTTTGAACTTTGGAGTTCTTGGAGTCTTCTTCTCGGCCTGGAGAAGAAGACAGCTGCCTGCGCTCTTTAGCGCAGTACTGGATTGCGCATCCCCTCGGCCAGCGCTCTTTAGCGCAGCGTCGACCGCGCAGCTTGCCTCTTGGCGAACTGCGCTCAACCCGAGTGCGCATGGATTCTTGCACAGTCTGCTCATGCGCAGTCTGCTTATGCGCAGTCTACTTCTGCGTAATCCATCCATGCACAGTCCGTCCCTGCACAATCTGACCCTGCGCCATCCATTTTTGCGCAACCTGATCTAGCGCAATCCATCTGCTGTGCCATCCACCCCTGCGCAGTTGGTACCCTGCGCAGCTCACCCCTGCGCAGCTGGCTCCTGGCGCACTTGACTCATGCGCAATCCGACCCCAGGGACCCTTACACAATTTGTCCAATCATGGAGATTTGGTTTTATTTTTTTTAAGCTTGAATCTTCTACAGCCCTGTATATTGATATTTTATTAGATATTTCATGCCCATTTTATATCCTTACGCCTTTTGTCATGAACTTGATTTTACTTAATATGTTTGGAATGACTATTGTACATGGCTTGGTATGACAAGGCACTAGCTTAACACGATAGTGACCCGTAGTGGTGCACTCCTGACATGACCAACCTGACATGATAGTGGCCCGTCGTGGCGCGCTCCTGACAAGTACCCTGACATGATTAATCTTGATACTTGATAACTTGATAGTGGCCCGTGGCGGCGCACTCTTGACATGTACCTGACCTGACTTGACTTGTAATTTGTAACCTGACTTGACTTGATGCTGTTGCGACGGCTAACTTGACTCGTATAATCTACTTGACACCGTGGGTGTTCCTGCTTGCTTGCTTGTGCAATCCGCTTGTCTTGTCTTGCATCATGTCTAGGATGTGACTCCCTGGTTCCCACGGTCAGGGATTCATACTGAATATGGATTAGGCTAATGACTAGATCTAACTAGTTCATAGAGAATTTCCAGTCACAGGCAATCTCGTTATCTGGGCGCTTTAATTGGACTTGTAGCTTGCCGACGAGTAGAGCACATTTCCAGCACACCGTCGTGTGTTGCACCCTCTAAGTCACCTAAGGGTACATTTGTCTCCCGGGCGATGTACCCACCTATACTCTCTACCCGCGGAAGGATAACTGGATAGTCTGCAGGGCTTGGGACTGAGAAATTCTCACTTGCATCTTGCTAGTAACTAGGATTGTGATAACCCTAGTTAGTTAATGTAGAAAGCCGTAGGCAATGATTGGCCGTGATTGCTTGGATGGAGTCTAGTCCAGTATAGTATTGTCTAGAATTGATTGATTGTAAGATTGTACCAGAACGATTGAAGGATTGTCACTCCAGATTGTCACTGTAATGATTATCACTCCAGATTGTTACTTGACCTGATTTCTTATATTTATCTTGCCGATAAATGGTGAGAGAAACCAAGTTCCGTTCAGACGAAGGGTTCAACCCCGGTCCTTGTTTGGTTTACGGGTTGTAACCTAGCTATCTGAAGAGTTCCATGGTTATCTCATCGTATATCATCCTGTCATGCTTTTCTATATGTCCTGTCTTTTAGTGATTCTATGCAAGATTGTCTTTTATAACTACCTATCATGTTTTCCTTAAATTACTGTCTCTTATTATGTAATTATATTATTGTGCTAATTTGCTGGCTTTTGTTCTCATTTTGTGGCCTCCTTTGTGGCACTTGCTCTTTCTGGGGTCTGACCCAGCTGGTTTTGTATGGCCAGATACCAGAGCAGCTCCAGAGGATCTACCTGTCCTCCAGCCCGATGGTGACCACCAGGCGTAACCAGGGCATCGAGTGGGTTTCTTTTGTTCTTCCACTGTAATATTGTAAATTATTCTTTTGAGGCGTTTAGCCGACGAGCAAGTGTTAGCTCGATTTTACTTACTTACTGTCTGCCTACGGGCTGTAACATGATTGACAAGCCCCGGGGGTTGATCATGTATGACTGAACTCTTGCTAGTCCTCACATTTTGTAACGACTAGCTTCATGATCATCTGGATATGTAATGTTTGGGACGCCTTACAATTGTATATTTGGAGATCTGATATCTTGTGATTATTATTAGTTGGTTGAGATTGAGACAATAGGCTATTTTATGACCTTAAGAGACTGATGGATTGTAGTGAAACCCTCACATATCTAGACAGCCGTGACCGTATAGCGGTGTGGATTCCATTTCGTTATACGTAGCTGGCTATGTCTGTCCCCGCTCTCCAGTATTCTGGTTCTGGGGCGTGACACCGAGGGATGAGGGTCGAAGGACAGTCAACTTTATCTACAGCTACATAGTTTCTGCCTCGCCAGTCGAATGGCTGCAGGGACTGTCCTGATCACCATTTCGTACCGTAGATTAATGCAAATGGAGCTGGAAATATCTGTCGCTAACCGGTCACTAGTCCGTCGCTAACTGAGATTGTCACATACACATATGTATATCACAGCTAGATGTATAGATATATACATCTATATAGAAGCACACAACTGATAGAACTCGCACTGTCCTTGAGACAATGAATATATACACCATGAATCCAAACCCCATATTCACATTTACTATTCCAAACACCACCAAACTAATGGATAACACCCAATATGGATAACACATTATTTAGCTAATATATAAACTCAGATAAATTTGAGAAGCGAAGCCCCCCGCCGCCTCCGACCAAAGCCCGCCGCCCCAAGTCCGCCGCCCAGTAGTTCGGTTGCATATATATATGAAGAGTGCTTATGGCTGTGCGTCGGTTACATATACCCCCGACGCCTCCGCCCCAAGCCAGCCGTCCAGCCCCCGACGCCGATGCCACAAGCCCGCCGCCCAGCCCCCGACGCCCCCGTCCCAAGCCCACCGCCAGCCCCCGACGCCCCCGCCCAGCCCCCGACGCCCCAGCCCCAAGCCCGCCGCCAAGCCCCCGATGCCCCCGCCCCAAGACAGCCGCCCAGCCCCCGACGTCCCCGCCCCAAGCCCACCGTCCAGCCCCCGACCCTAGCCAGCCGCCCATCCCCCGATGCCCCAGCCCCAAGCCCGCCGCCAAGCCCCCGACGCCCCCGTCCCAAGCCCACCGCCCAGCCTCCGACCCAAGCCAGCCGTCCAACCCTCGACGCCCCAGCCCCAACCCGTCGCCCAGCCCCCCGACGCCCCCGCCCCAAGCCCACCGCCCAGCCCCCGACCCAAGCCAGCCTCCCAGCCCCCGATGCCCCAGCCCCAAGCCCGTCGCCCAGCCCCCGACGCCCCCGCCCCAAGCCCGCCGCCCAGCCTCCGACGCCCCCGCCCCAAGCCCACCGTCCCCGCTGCCCCTATACGACACCGTAAGAGAAAGAGAGAGATCGAGAGAGAGAGATAGGGGATTACCTTCGGAAGAGAGAGGAGAGGACGCCGACACCGACGCCGATCACCGAAGCCGCGGGAGAGAGAAAGAGAGAGGAGAGAGAGTGAATTTGGGGGGAATGCGAAAAGTTCCCCCCGCCGTTTTGTTTAAAGTCTGGAACGTATATTTAGCGATGGACTCGCGACGGCTAGTAACCCGTCGCCCGGTTGTCACAATTATTGATACTTGCCGACTGAATATCCGTCGCTTCGTAGTCAAAAAAAATGTCCCGCCAATTCTCTACACAATTTCCGCCAAATAATCGACTGAGTAGCGACGACTGGCTTTCCGTCGCTATATCTCCAAAACCCTAACGACAGATGTGCGACCTCCCTCCCTAATATTAAAATAAAAAAATGTAAAGGCGCGTGGTCGGTAAACCGTCGGCGAGCGGCCACGAAGCCGTCGCTAATGCTGACTGAAAATTTCCGTCGCTAATATTCCGTCGCTAATTTACTGTATTTTGGTATTGAATCACTGGGGGCAGTCTCGTGAACCTTCTCCTCAACCTGGTCAGATCTCTCGGGCAAGCTACTCGATCCAGTGGCCTGCGGGTGCGTCTTCGTCATCCTGGAGACGAATTGAAGCAAGAGATCAATATGGCACATGAGAAGATATTATCAAAGAAGGACAGTTAATTTAATACAAGGGGAGTAATCATGATAATCAAAAGATCAAAAGTTTTCCTAGGTGTGATTGAGAAACTCCTATCATATCCTAGGTCCTACGTCCAAATCGCAGGCTCGTAATTAGTACTCTAAGTCGAGCACCATTACGAGATCGTACTAATTGCGACCAGAGACCTGCGTGGGCTACCACAAAAATGGGTCACGACCCGCACCCTTATGAGAGGCACGAGCACGTGGGTTCGTCCAGCCTACACCGCAGTATCGGCAGTAGAATACTGTATATAGGGTCTATAAATACTACGACTAAACAGATAAAGGTACCTGTACAGTATATACACTCCGAATGGAGGTGACATAGCAATACAGTCTCAATCACAGAATAAAACTAAGGTAGATAGCACAGAAGGAAACATATGATAGATGAGATAGAAAATAAGTCCAGTGTCCAACACAAGCCCAGATATATACAACATCACAGGGTCTCAAAATATAACATAGAAGCTACAGTCTGATAATGCTAGCTGGATCACAGTCCAGTCAAACCTAGCTAATCTATACTACTCTGGGAGTACAAAGTCTAGTGGCTCTACTATAAGGCCACGGTCCTGGACTACTCTATCTAGCTCGAGCCCATAATAGGTCGAGCAGTCCGCCTCAGAGTCATCTGTAATATATCATAACGATATCCTGTCAGGAAAATGAGAAAGTACAAGCACTAACAGCAGTTCCATGTGAATTGACAAATTCTATAAGAGACAGTATAATGAACTACAAGACAAAGATATATGAAGACTTGGAAACCGTTCGGAAGCTGAGCTACAACCCTTAAACCAAACAAGGACCGGGGTTGTAACCCTTCTCCCGAGCAGAACTTAGTCTCCAATCAAGGTACAATATAAAGGTATGTATAACATGTGAGTAACTGAATATCATAGCATGGTGAAAAAGTACTGAATGTAGAACAGAGCAAGATATACGATAAGATAAAGTAAATATAAAATGTGACTTGAATTATTAGAGCGTTATGTGGTCTGCAAGGAAATCATGGTAGGATTATCCACTTGGTCCGGCAATCCGCGGTGACCTCAACGAAAAGTTATGCCCGCCAACCTCGATAACATGGACATGGAGGTATCTGCTACACCCTACGTGAGGTGAGAGTGGCGCAAGCAAAATAGTGACATGGAGCTTTGATCACATAACCCCTAATAATTCCCCATCCCCGAGTAGTATAATGGACTTGGACATGACACGTCATGACACGGGATTCCCTAAGAGGATAGCTACTCCCTCTCAGGAATCAGTGTCTATACAAGTATAGGGAAGAAGACAGGAAATGTACATATATGCCAAGAAAATCTAGGAACAACATCTCATGTCATGATCCAACGTATACTAGTCCGTGAACTATCGTGACTGGAAATCGAGTAAGACACTACAACTGAATCGGATATAGCAGATATCAAGACAATAAAAATTATCAGTCAATATACTCGCCTGTGGTCCTGAGCTGTAGGGTATATCAATGCTCAGAGTGAAATCAGAGACCTAAAGATGAGATATCGCATGTTAATTTAGGTTTAACAAAGTTAAGAGTGATTCACAATGAATGATATAAAATCTAGGTCAAAATAGGTCTCATTGAGTCACACTAAGTCCTGTCAAGTCAATCTAGGTCAAATCAAGTTATATCAAGTCAATCTAAGTCAGACCAAGTCAACCCTAGGTCATACCTCATCGCAAGACAGAACAAGTCAAAGTAAATCAAACGGGGTCAAGAGTTGGCCTATAGTTGACTTTTGGTCAACTGGTCAACCCTGGTCAACTCTGGTCAATTATAGGTCAACCCTAGGTCAAACTGGTCAAATGTTGACCAACAGTTGACTTTTGGTTAACTGGTCAACTCTAGTTTGGATTTGGTCAAATCTAGACAAGGTATTGACTCACGGTTGACTTTTGGGTAAAAAGTCAACTCTGGGTCAACCGAGCCAAAATCCGTTCAAATATGACATTTGTAGGGTGTACCCAACAAGCCACCCAAGTTTCAAGTCAATCCGAATACCCGAACCTCGTATTTTGAATTTACCCGATTACCCCTTTAATACACTTACCCTTAAACCATTCTAACTTGACGCCAAGTGGCATTCCCTTAGGAATTTCACTCCGGGCTTCCTAGGATAGTATGGTACTAGCCTATACAATCATTACCTACCAAGTTCTCTAGGGTAAGTGGACATCCAGTCCATCTTACGGTCCGTATCGCCCGTTTATCCGTTATCTTGAATATCTCAAGATACACAATGGTACGGTGCTATACCCTTCTCCTAATCCCACACGAAGCCCCGATTTCCACCTAGGAGCCTACCCACAAAATCTAATTCACATTAGCTAGGTCCCCTTCAAGTTTGGATGCGTTCCGACGCTCCTATCTCAAAATCACCCTTCTCCACGCCCTCACACAACCCCTCATTCACTCACTCAATCTCATTTATATCACCCATATAGGCTTTCCTATAGGTTTACATATAGGCTCTCCTATAGGCTATTAGCTATACTTATATAGGCTCACACACACACACACACATAGGCTCATAAACACACACACAAAGGCTCATATAAGACTGATTTTGAACAGGTTTTAGGATTGGTTTTGGACTGCTAATAGGGGTGAAACATGGGCTACTTAGGACTGAATTTAGGGTGTTTTAAGGGCTAATTTTTGTGGACTGCTTGGGGCTGAAATGGGATGGTTAATGACAGCTACATGGCTGTCAAAGGGGTTGGATTGGAGGGTGTTTGGGGTGTCAAATGGAAGGCTAAAAGGGGAGCAAATAAGACAGGTTTTGGGACAGCTATGAGGACTGAATTGGGCTTCTATTAGCTGGGTTTAAGGGCTGTTTAATGGGCAGGTTGGGGACTGATTTTAGGGTGGTTAAGGGCTGTGTTTGTGGGCATGTTAAGGGCTGGTTGGGGCTGATATGGGGGGACATGTTGAGGGCTGTTTAGAGGGCTTTGTAGGGGCTGATAGAGGGTGGTTGGGAGGGTGCTAAGGGCTGTCATATGCCCTGCTACTGCTGCTGTTTGCAGCAGCAGTCCCCCCCCTCAACTCCACTCTCTACACCACTCTTCCCTCACTCTCTCACACTCTATCCTCCTCTCAAACTCTCACAAACTAACACACACATACACTACAACACAAAATAAATTTAAAGTGCCTAACTCACTTAGACACAAATCTAATTATTCTAATGTGTCCAAATTTTGGGGAAACTCAAGGACACGGTCACAAACTCTAACTTCTTCTATGACACTCCAGATGGACTCAAACTCGACACGAATAGGGACACAACTATGGAAATCAATCCTACATGGTCCAACCTAGATTACATGATGAAAAGAATAGATTAGAGGATAGGTTGTACCTATCGGAAGATGGATTCCTGATTCGAAAGTCCTCCGACACGGCTCCGACACAACGAATTATTTAGGACACCCAAAAGCTTGGAGAATCACTACTTGGGATAGAGGAAGAGTTCTATGGAAGAATATTGGAGAAAAAGGAATTATTTAGAGATGATTTCTAGGGAAAACCTATTCTAACTTTGAGAAAAGCTTGGAGAAGAAGAAGAAGAAGAAAATTGTGATATTTTGAAGTGGACAAGAAGAAATAAATGGGGAGGGGGTGGCTGGCCATAAAGGGAAGGGTTGGGGCACTTGAAATTACAAGTTTGTCCCTCCCTTAACTTCTATGCTAAGTTAAGTCTAAATTTGGTTTTGTGGGTTAGCTAAAATTAAATAAAAATCATAATTAAGCTTAAAAACTCATGGAGGACTAGTCCAAACTCCTAAACCTAAAATTTAAGTTTGGTGGGCCATGGCTAATTAACATGTTAAATACAACTCAAGTTGAAATTCTCCGGAGTCCTGAATTAACTCGGAATGCGATAAAATTCGAACCCGACTCCTATAATCATTAAATATTAATATTCATGAAATAAAATTCCCAAAAATATTATAAAATAGAAAATTACCATTTTACCCCTAACTTAGAAAAGTGAGGGTGACATGCTATATCGTAAAAATTGAAGAAGCAGACTATGCTCTCGCGGTCATCCATGGAATCTAAGTTCTTTGTACTTTATACCGCAGCGGAGGAAGTAGAATGGCTTCAGAAGCTCATGTATGATCTTCCAGTGGTTGGGGGGCACAAATACCGGCGATATCGATATACTGTGACACCAGACGACTGCGGCGGTGGCATCAAATAACCTCTTCAACGGGAAGAAGAAAACTGTGCGGTTGAAGCACAGGACAGTACATGATCTCATCAAGAGGGGTGTTATTGCAGTGATTGATGTTCGGAGTCAGAAGAACCCGACGGATCCATTCACCAAGGGCCTCAAGCGCCAGCTGGTCGATGACACAGCTTGTAAAATGGGCTTGAAGGCATTCTGATATTGTGTTATTACAATCCTACCATAAAGTTTTATGCTATTAATTCAAAGAGAAATCTACTAGGCATCTAGCTTTTGGTTCAATGGAGGACTATTAACCAGAAGAATATCAGGAACGATGGGTACTTGTCCTCTGTGATATAGAGAGATTACAGACCTACAACCACTGTTGTCTACTGTTATTTTCTGCAGAAAACGGATCCTATGGAAAGGTTGTCTTAAATGCCTTAATGAGTTCTCAGGCAGAGTGAATGCCTGGAGTGCTTTACAGGAAGCACGGTAGCGCAGCACTATAAGGAGTGTAACACCATGCTACAGTGAGGTGACTTCACCATGAGGTTCCCACTTAGGGGTAATTTGCCTCGGCTTTGCAAGCCAAGTCACAGCAGAGTAGCACCGCAAATAGGCATGTAGCCTAATGTTGTATGATATTCATAATAAAGAGAGGTTGACAACACTACAAAGAGGACGATGTCCTCATGTTACAGTGGCATAAAACCACGAAGAGGTACCAGATAGGGTAAAGCCTCGGCTTCGCGAGCCACGTCATAGCGGCGTAACACCGTACGGAAGCGCAAGGCTTTATGCTGGGTAGTTTGGCACTACAAAGAGGCTTGTGACCTCATGCTACAGTTGTATGACACTACGATAAGGTACTTAGGTGGGGTAAAGCATCGCCTTTAAGCCATGTCATAGCGGCGTAGTACCGCAAAGAAGCGCAATGCTTCATGCCATGACTCTTTATAAAGAACTCACCTATAGTGTATGGACAGAGATATCAGGCCATCTCTTAAGGGTAAACTTGTAGACGCCCAAAATTATATACTGAAACCAGGCTGGTACAAGGCCTTTAATGTGCAGCCAGAAGCACAGTTGATGTAATTATGTGAGTAGGAAGAATTGCAGTTATGGTGCAGAATTCAAGGCTTAGTCCATTATTGTATCATGCTGTTATTTAACCTATGCGGGAAGATTCAAGTCGTAGCGACATCTCTCCTAATGTATGATGGATAGTCACTGTGGGGAACGCTCAACCCATATATTGAGATATGTGGGGGATTGTTGGTATTTTTGCCTTTGGACTAGGAAAGATAGTCCCACTTTGGCTACACCAAATGGTGAGTATCTCAATATAATGCATTGCTTGTGTTGAGGTGTGTACATGAGGTGTAGTGGGGCACAAGTGTGTGCCATGTGGGAGTATTTTCCTAGAAGAAAAAATGATTAATTCCAACAAGGATGCAAGTTGATTTTTGTTGTGCGAACTCGGACTCGGATACGGACTCCGGGATGTCTCGTGCATGCGCGGGCGTGTTCGGGGGGTAGGCGTGGGCTGGCACACTTCTATGCTGATTATGGGATGATCTAAAATATCAAACTCTATTTTTGAGTATTGGTATTTTAGTCCCACATCGGATAGGAAAAGAGGTGAAGTCTCACTTTACTTTATAAATAGAGCCTCTTGGCCTCCTTTGGAAGATGCACCAAGAAGAGAGTTAAGGGAGTCTGTAAAGTCCAGGAAGCCCGTTCAAGTCTCAAATATTAACTTACGAGCGTTCCAGAAGTTCTTCGTGAACTTGCTGGTTCCTGGAAGCAGATCGTGTAGGGGCGAATCTTACTTTGAGCAACGGTGATCTTAATCACCCCAGCAAGAACCTTTCCTTCTTCTTTCTTCTTTCTTCTCCTTCATTGGAGTTGTAACTCAGTTCTGTCCGTCTGCAACTGCGATTGTAAGGAAGAACGTGAGATTTATTTTTAGAACTCAGTTTTGTCCGTCAGCAACTGCGATTGCGAGGAAGAACGTGAGATTTATTTTTTGATTATTGTTGTTTTTGTAATTAGATTCATATTATAGTGTTCCTATTGGATCTCGAGAATAATCAGAAGGGGAACGTTTGTTTGAACCTCTGATCTCGACATTGAGTCTACCATCTTTGATCAAGCCCCCGGGACTAACAAATATATCTCGATATCATGTCACTTCTTTTGTTCACTTTTGTAACTACCCTGCTCGAATTTGACAAACATATAAGTGGCAGTATATGAAGGAAATTTATCTTTTTGTACTTTGTTCTGAGATATTCATTATTTGTATTTGATGAGTATTTATATTTAATTCCTTTAACATTATCGAGAATTTCCTGCAAATGAACTGTTCAGAGGTGGCAAACTTGGAAATGACGGTCAAAATGCAAGTTTTGTCAGAGGTGGAGAACCTATACATGATAAAGGGTGATCTCTTCAGTTCAGAGGTTGATGTTTTGATCCTATTTGGGGCTTAGAAAGTTGGATATCTTCGAATCGGCTGGGGGTATAGAGGTAGACGTGTAACCATAGTGGGAGTTTATCTGTAGAAATTGTTGGATTTCTATGGGAGATTTTTTTTAAGGTTTTAACCTCGCGTGGATGGTTCCAGTTGATCTGATAACGGTTTCGACTAAGGAACTTTGTCATGGACTTACCCATGTCGTACCAATGAGGTGGTATGGGCAATAATTCAAGTTTTCTGCAACGAAATCTTATCTTATTAGATATGTCTTGGTAGTGTCTTTTGACCTTTTCTTAGGAAAGAAGGATGATTATTTTGAATCCAAATGTCGATTAGAAATTAGATAATTTCCATATCAATTGGGATCTTAGAAATAAGAAAATTTTGTTTTGTAGTGGAGAGTTTTCCAAGATATGATCTCATTGGGATGGCTCCAAAGATCTGAGGACAATCCCGATTAGGGAACTTTGTTGTGGACTTATTATATGTAGAGAATAATTGTTGTGTGTTTTATTAATTTGTTACTCCACTATTTATAGGGAGTCTAGCTTCTCTTCATACTATATTTTTTAATGTGGGACTAAAGTCCCTTATTAGTTCTCAACACTCTCCCTCAAGATAGGCGATAGATATTAATCATTCCCATCTTGTTACATAGCTTTGACAGACTTAATGAACTAAGACCCTTAGTCAGACAGTCTGCCACTTGTTCTTCTGAGCGAACATGATCAATCTTCAGTATCCCTTGTTCCAGCTTCTCTTTGATGAAGAATCGATCGATCTCGATGTGCTTCGTTCTGTCGTGCTGAACTGGATTGTTAGCAATACTTATTGCAGCTTGACTATCGCTCAGAAGACATAACGGTGCTCCTTTTTCCAGCTTCAACTCTGTCAGCAACGCTTTCACCCACAGCAACTCTGACACTCCCAAAGCCATTGCTCTGTATTCTGCTTCAGCTGTAGACCGTGATACCACTGACTGTTTCTTGCTTCTCCATGAGACCAAGTTTTCTCCTACAAAGACACAATATTTCGTGGTAGACCTTCTATCGTCTATACAGCTCGCCCAGTCTGCATCACAGTATCCCTTAACTTCTATACTTCTATTCTTCTTGAACCATAGCCCTTTTCCCGGCGTCCCTTTCAGATATCTCAAGATCTGAAATACTGCATCTATATGACCCGTTCTTGGATCATGCATGTAGCGACTTACTACACTCACCGCAAATGAGATATCAGGGCGAGTGTGTCCCAGATAAATCAATCTTCCTAGAAGTCGTTGATATCTTTCACGATCAACTGGCTCTCCTACTTCTGCTCCCAACTTGCACTTTTGGTCAATTGGAGTGACTGCTGCTTTGCATCCCAGCATCCCTGTCTCCTTCAGCAGATCTAGTACGTATTTTCTCTGTGAGAGAACAATTCCTTGTTCACCTTCACACACCTCGATACCTAGAAAGTACCTCATTGCTCCTAAATCCTTCACCTTAAACTCCTTCGCGAGTTTTGACTTCAGCTTAGCAATCTCGACTTCATCATTACTTGTGATTACTATATCATCCATGTATACAGCAAGTATAGTGATGTGGTCTCTTGCATGCTGAAGAAAGACCGTATGATCTGCATTTGCTTGATGGTATTCCATACCTGTAACAGCCTTTCTGAATCTGTCAAACCAGGCTCGAGGAGATTGCTTAAGTCCATATAGCGACTTCTTTAGTTTGCATACTTTTCCATGCGACGTCCCTCCGTCTGATTCTGTAGCGTAGCACCCTGGCGGGAGTTCCATGTACACTTCTTCTTGTAGGTCCCCATGAAGAAAGACATTCTTCACATCTAACTGGTATAGCTTCCACCAATAGTTTGCTACAATGGAGACCAGAGTTCTTACGGTGCTCATTTTTGCTACTGGAGCAAACGTCTCATCGTAGTCGATGCCATATGATTGTGTGTATCATTTTGCAACCAACCTTGTCTTGTATCGTTCCACCTTTCCTTCTGACGTCTTCTTTACTGTGTAGACCCATTTGCATCCCACAGTTTTCTTCCCTTTGGGTAATGGAACCAGCTCCCACGTCTTATTTTTCTCCAGTGCCCCAAGTTCTTCCATCATTGCAGCTTTCCTCCTTGGATCTTTCTTTGCTTCCTGCCAACACTTGGGCAACGAAGTAGAGTCTAATGATGCAATGAAGGCTCGATAATTCGAAGAAATGTTAGAATAAGACAGGTAGTTGGCAATATCATATTCATAATCATCAAAACGACTAGGAGCCTTACCCACATTGATGCGAGAAGATCTTCTTAGGGAGCAATAGGTGGTGGAGAGATCATACCATCAGAGTCAGAGAGATCCGCATCAGAATCAGATTGATTCAGTGCGGGGGCAACATCTTCAAGAGTTGGAGCAGGAGTAGACGAGGGACTTGGTACAGTAGGCACAGGACATGGTACAGGCATAGTACTGGACTTCTGCTGTCTCTTTCTGTAGACTTGGAGCTCATTTTTCATTGTCTGCTGCTCTTCCTGTTTAACATATGTATCTTCTTCATCTTCTGTATCAGAGTCACTGCTTTCTCCCCCTTTCGTCCAGTTTTCTACGACCGGGCATTGGACCGATCCGACTACCACAGATGGGCTTAATTTCTCCCTCTCACATCTAACACCCTCTATGTTAGGTGTGTCACCAAATGCCGAACCGTCATCCGAACCATAATACGGTTCCAGTTCTCTGAATGTAACGTCCATGCTTATAAACATTTAACGCTCAACCGGGCTCCAACATGCGTATCCCTTCAGAGTTGTCGTGCACCCGACAAAAACACATTTAACCGCTCTAGGATCCAGTTTGCCAACTTCTGGCCTATTATCTTGGACAAAACATACACACCCAAATACTTTCGGTGGAACAATGTACGTGGTTGTACCAGTAAGCATCTCCAGCGGTGTCTTCTAGTCCAATACCTGAGATGGCACTCGGTTGATGAGATAAGATGCCGTTAACACCGCCTGCCCCCATAAGTGTTTCGAAACATTCATAGCCAGCATCATCGTCCGTGCGACCTCCAGCAGGTGTCTGTTCTTCCGTTCGGCCACACCATTTTGTGCCGGTGTATAGGCACAGAAAGTTTGGTGTAGTATGCCATGAGTGGATAAATACTCAGCAACCTTTCTATTTGAATACTCCGTCCCATTGTCAGACCGTAAGCACTTAATTTTAGTGCCATATTAAGTTTCTACCCGGGATGAAAGTCTCGAAACGCCTCAAAGACGTCACTTTTATTCTTCATAAGGTACACCCATGTCACGCGAGTATAACAATCAATAAAAGTGACGAACCATCGAAAACTGTTAATACCGGTTGTAGGACAAGGGCCCCATACGTTTGAATGTATCATATCAAAAGCAGTCGAACTCCTACTACCTGAACTCACATACGTGCTTCTGGTATGTTTACCCAACTCACAAGCATGACAAAATAACTTTTCTTTATTAGCCCTTTGGTATAAGGACGGATACATTCGACTAATAATTTTAAAAGAAGAATGACCGACACGCCGGTGGTGGAGTAGCAAGTCATCTTCGACACTGCGCCATGAATCTTCTGGTGGTGTGTCTACTACCAGAGATGCCAAAGCTTTGTCCAGTCCAGTCCTGTCCAAGTACCACAGTCCCTTATGCCATGTGCCAGTCCCTAGTCATCGTCTTGTCCCCTTCTCCTGAAAAGTCACCATAGGAATGTCAAAGGAAATAGTACATTTAAGATCAAGGATAATGGCACTAATAGAAAGAAGATTGACAGGAAAAGACGGAGCATGTAAGACATTGGTGAGAGTGAGAGAAGGGGTGCATGCGACAGTGCCTTTACCCATGAAAGGGCTGGAGTTACCATCAGCAGTCTGAATCCTCTCCGGCGTTGGTAGGTGAGTATAGTCCTGGAACTCACCGCGGGATCCCGTGAAATGGCGAGATGCCCCAGAGTCCATAATCCAACCTGGTTGGTGGACAGCTGCTGCAAGAGCACGTGCAGGTATACCTGTGCCGTTTTGGGCAAAGCAAGTGATGTGGTCCCCCGAGGTAGATGACGTCCCATTACTCACTACAAGAAAAATGACTTTTTACGACATTGAAATTAAGGCATGCGTAAAATGTTGTGTCGTAAAATCTAATTCACGACATACATTTTCATAAACGCCTTAAAAGATTCCAAAATAATTTGTAATGTCTCTTTACGGCATGTATTGGATGCCATAAATATTTTTATATCAAATATGGCATACACAGCACGTCTTAAAATCTATGGGGAAAAATAGCGGAATGAAATGGGCGCCCAAATATTTCACTTTCCCTTCAAATTTTTTGATAGCCTCCCGTTCCCTCGCTATCATTCTCTCGCTCACTCTTAGATTTCTTCTTCCCCTCCTCTCACTCTCAGCCGTCTCTTCCATTCGCTTTGCCGATAAGACCCTCATCTGCTTCCTTGCCGCCTCTTCCCACTTATGTCGATGCCTCTTCCTCTTCCCCGAACCCTAGATAGCTCTCCTTCTCTGCCTCGACGACAATGGTAGAAGGCGACTTAGCTCTGGCGACTCCCAAGCCCCAAGCCTCATGCCACTCCCACAACCCCCATTATCAAAAGACTCCCTCACTCCCCGCTCCCCCCTCCTCTATGTCTAGCCGCCGGGGCCGCCTGTCATCCCTAGGCCCTGCTACCGCCGGTCACCTTGGCCTCCCGTCAACCCTAGGTGCACCCCTCCCCCGCGAATTCCACCATTCATTAAGCCGTCGACGAGAACCCACTGTCCTCCTACGTCTCCGCCATTTGTACCACCAACACCCCACAGTGACCCCTCCGCCCCCGACAACTTGTCTATCGACCCGCTGAAGTCGAACGGCTGCGTTGACATGCTAGGAGGGCTATACACATTGGCATCGGCCAGCAAGTGAAGTTGACGTGCTGTCTGCTGATCCGCGGGATAGCATACCTTAACACCGCACTCCGTCTGTTTGTAAAAATGTCCCTTAGGACTTGATAATTGCTGGAAAGGTAATTTCTTGTTGTTATTGGTTTCAAAGTTATTTTTCCATTTTGTTATTGATATATTTGTAGCATGTTGTGTTGATGATTATCATTTTGATGCTTAAACAAATGGAACAGGGCTGGATTGGAGATACTTTAGAAGGGAAAAAGCCATGTAAAACCTTTTCATCCATATTATTTTGGACTTTATATAAGTTGAGACAATTATTATTTTTAGGAAGATGTTCTATTGAGTTGAGCATCAGAAGTTGATTAATGGTCAAGGATTGCAGTTACCGAATAGTGTAATGTTTGATGGGGAAAATGCCAAGGAAAATATTTTCATCCTTATTATTTTTTGACTATAGAATAAGTGGAGATAATTGGTATTATTAGGAAGAAGAGTCGTGCATCAGAGGTTGGTTAATGGTCAAGAGTTTGCATTGACAATAGTAAGGAACTTAGGAAGCCATATTTTTTATGAGATTACTTTGATCTGTAATAGTCCACACTAATTTCATTTGTCAACATTTTCAACCCAATAGAAGTATATTTTGTGTGAGGATGGACAGCTTAAATAAAACAAAAGCCAAATTGAGAAAGATAACCATCTTAGGATCATGTTACATAAATCTTCTTGGCGCTACATAAATAAGTATTCCAATTTCGCTTACAAATAAAAGCCGAATTGAGAGTAGGTATCAGCTTAAATAAAACAAAAGCCAAATTGAGAAAGATAACCATCTTAGGATCATGTTACATAAATCTTCTTGGCGCTACATAAATAAGTATGCCAATTTCACTTACAAATATTCCTAAGGCGCCCAAAGCTACTGCCTTAAAGACATCGGTTCCACGATGAACGCCACCATCGAGCATCAGAGGTTGGTTAATGGTCACGAGCAGCATTGACGACCTGAATTTACCAGCAAATTAACAGTATTCAACTATATCTTGCATTTGAAAGGTTTTTGTATGCAGCCTATCCATTTCAGTATGCTTAGGGTTGACTAAAGAAAATATTGCTATTTTGTATGGTTATCGTCATAATACAAAAAAATATGGAATACAGAAGATGTTTTTCTTTGAAGTTTCTACAACTAAAATGCTACAAACCTGAAGAGAAAATGAGAATGATAAGTTTTTCTTGACCCGCTACCCTATAGCCTATATAAAGGGTTCTCAACTGTTGTATCAAGCAATTAAGAAGAAATAAGAGTAAATGGAGGGCCTTTATAGGCTGTAGCCCATGCTTGAATCACCTTAAACCCTCTCAAAGCAGCCATCTGTTGTGTGTCGCAACTTATTACTTGAAAATCTTATCAGAAACCATATACTTGACCTTAATACTACAGCTCTCCCAACATTGTGTCATAGATTCTTACACGCTAGCTACAGTTTGACATGAATGTTTTCTCAAGTTGGTTCCATATGGTAGTATTTGTTTCGTGAGTATGAAGAAACGTTGTTTGGGCTTAGACTTGAGACTTTCCCCTTAAACAATGACCAGAACCTTAGTATGTTGACTCAATTGGCTGCATTGTTGAATATGATCTAATGAAGGCTGCAACCTCAGCATGTACATGCTAATAGGGTGAAGTGATGAGTATCAAGGATTCTTGACCATTTTGTTATTGTATATTCTTTTCTTCTTAATCGTTGTATGGTGATAATAAGTTCTATATTTCATTATGTAACTTTAGGCTTGTGCTCAATAATGTAAAATTCAACATGCTTTCTGGTTACATGAGACTAAATCCAAGAGAAAAAATGGAATATGCAATTGTGCATGATTTCTCCCCTCATTATCTGTGCATGTTTCACTATTTCAATAGTAGATGATTCTGAATCTCTTATTTACTTTCTTTCTTACCTTGAAGCTGACATGGATGATGCTGTAGAGGAATTACTAAGAATACATGGATGATGCTGTAGAGGAATTACTAATAGTCATCTTCTTCTGGTTACTTTCTTTCTTATAGTAGTAAAAATGGTCATTGGAAATACTAAGAATTATGTCATTGTTCTTGTTCACAGGTTGTGCTAAGGAGGTGAACTTTTGGACATAATTATTTCAAGGTAAGAAAAATTAAATAGATACATTACCTTTAGTATATTAGCATGAGAAGCTATCAGTATCCCAGGACTATCTTTAAGAACATTATGGTTATGATTGCTTTGTAGGGGTTGAAAGTATTCAGAAGATGTTAAACTAACTACGTCCTAGATTTTGAGTGTCGTGTCCGACTTTCAACTCCAAGGGATCGTTCATCAGTATTCGGAAGAAGATGTTTCTTCTTTGGTAACGTCTCCACCCATTTGAGTTGCATGGGTTTTATTGAACTATTTTTATATATGAAAATGGATGATTATGTTTGTTTGCTCATAATTTTACAGTGGTCAATGATACGGTAGGAACTTTGGTTGAAGCTAAATACTGCAACAGTGACATTGTAGCCGGCGTTATTTAGGGGATGAGACGAATGATGCATGCTTGGAGCCTTTGGATTCTATTACCAAGTGGGTTGGACCTCATCCAAAGCATGAAGAGCTGGTCAGTGTAATCTAGCAATCCATGAATGATTTTTTTTTCTTCTAATCAGTCAAGAAGATATTTTTACCAATGATCTGATATATTGAGTGCTGACTAATGGCACTCTCTTAAGAGAATTTGGACTACTATTATAGAATTAGAAGTATAGACCTAAACTCCTAAAGTTACTGTATCATACGATATACGAAACAATACGCGATAGGATACACAAGCACATTGATACATGATACTTCTCGCAAGTTGACAAACTAGGAGGTGACCATTTACATTATTCTGCTGTGATGGTTTCCTTGACCTCCCCTCTCCCCAATCTCTCTCTCCCTCTCTCTCTCTCTCTCTCTCTCTCTCTCTCTCCACTATTTGCCATTTTGTTAATCTGGATACCAGAATTGTTCATGTCATTCCTCAAAGTTCTGTTCACCTTAGTACAGAGGGTCCCCTTTCCAAACTCACCCTTCATTATCAAGTCACACATATAGCTATGCCCACTGGTTATCTCACCTAGTTATTCTGCATCTAACCCAGCAAATTTTGGTCAACTTTTTTCACCTTAGTGTTGTTGTTAACTTTTTTCTGCTTGCTTTACAACTAACATTTTTGTCCTAATTAAGCCTAATTGAGAATTCTTATTTTGCATCAAGAAAAGATTCTAATTAAATTTGTGTTAAGGTATTTGTGTTACCTACATACATCTTGGTAATAAACTTGCTGAACACATTATTTATGATTAATTATCAGCTCGATTGACTTCGCTCATGAAACTTTATCTTTTGTGATTATCATAACTCGTGAAAACCTTGGTATTTCTCGGAAGTTATATATATATATATATATATATATATATATATATATATATATCACATCTCACCATGATGAAAGAGCTCTGTTAGCTTGTAGTGTACATTTGTTTACGATCTCTTAAACTTTTCATTCAGTATTCATTATATATTGTGAACCGTATGGAAGCATACTAGGTAGCACTCTCTTTGAGATGCTTGTTGACTTGGTAGCTTTTCACTGACCGGTTTGGGTTTGTCATGCTCAGGTTTGGAGCTTGAGTAGGAGGACCTCTAAGAGTATTAGTAGTAGCAGTACTTCTCTGAGGAGGTTGTCGATTTTCCCAGCACCTGACCGCTCATCCATGGCTGCTCTTATTTAGCTTTCCATGACACTTACTTTTATTAGCATACTTTTTGCCCTATGTTGGCTAGGTTGTTTCCATCTAATTTTGAGATATTCAGCTCTATGAGACATTGTATTTTGCTAGCTCATGCTCCATTGTGTATCGGGTTATCCAAGACATATATACTTTTCATTGTGTATCGGATTTGGATGATTTGACATTATTGTTTTAATAAAAATTATTATTTTGATAATTGTTGTGTATATTATGTGCTTTGTGATTGAATGTCAAAAGGTAAAATTGATTATAAAAAAAAGCAGAATTTTTTTTTTTTAAATGGAAGAGAATTTAATGCGTGCAAGATATGCCCTAATTGATGTGTATGATACTTTTCACGACATAGAATGAATGTCATAATTGAGTAATAAAGACATGCAAAGGAATGTCGTAAAAAATTATTAACGACGTGCATTTGAATATCGTGATTGTGCATTAACGACGTGTATACGTATGTTGTGAATGTGTATTAACGGCGCGCTAATACACGCCATAATTGCCTTTTCAAGGCACGTAATGAATGTCGTGAATGAGTATAGACGACGCACAAATTGAGTTTAGACGACATACAGATTATGTCGTCTAAACTATCATCTTTTTACGGCATGGGCTAATATGGCGTTAGAATGTGCGCCGTCTAAAGTATTTTACGGCGCACATTGTGCGTCGTAAAAATACATTTTTCCTGTAGTGACTGTCGTCCGAACCCAGCTTCGTACCGCGAAACTTCGCGAGAAACTCCTTCTCAAGAGGGGTTAACTCAGCCAGGTGATGGTCGTCCCCTTCCTCCGCCAGATTAGCTTTGTGTCCTCCAGAATAATTTCTCCGTCTACCAGCATAACCGCCTCTACCACCACGACGTCTTCCACGGCCCCGTCCACGATCACTCGACTGACTGTGCAGGGGTTTGAGACAAAATCTAATGTAATATCCTGAGTCACCACAGTTGTGGAAAACACCGGCCACAGAGGGAGGCTGATTGAATGCGGCAAGGGCAGACTTGTCAACAGTGGCTTGCTCCCCCTGGAAAGAGTCCTTGTTGGACATCAACTTCAAGCAAGCCTCTTCTTGTGTCATGACAGCTATGGCTTCTTCTAAGGTGGGAAGCATGGGCTGTGCCAGGAGTACTTTCCTTCTATTCTAAAATACAAGATTAAGACCCTTCAAGAACTTCATCATCCGTTGACGCGAAATATAATCCAAGAACTTTTGGAAATGTTTCGTAAATACGGGTTCGACTTGGATATCTTCCATCCCAAGAGGATCATAGTGATCCAAATCAGACCAAAACTTCTTCAACAGTGCTGCATACTCAGAGATGGTGCGGTCGTCCTGGGCCACCCTATCAAGTTCATCCTGCAGTTGGAAGATCCGCATATGATTGCCCGAGCCCGAGTACATATCCTTCAAAGTCCGCCATATATCAGCATCAGCCTCCATCGCCTCTATATTGCCCGACACCTGGTCGGTCAAGGAGGCGGTCAACCATCCAGCCACAACATTGTTGACAATTTTCCAAACAGCAAACTCCTTTGAGGAGGGATCATCTGTGCCTTGGTTTGGCCATTGACGTAGCCAACCAAGCCACGTCCCTTCAGCGTCCGCATGGCCTGTCGTGACCATTTCAAGTAATTGGACGTGCCTTCCAACTTTGTCTCCAACTTGTCCAACTTTCCCATTTTGTAGGGTGACGGATCCACATCAGTATGGATCACACGTGGGGTCGTCTCGGTTAATCTCTTTGATAAAATATCATCAACCAAGGCCTTTATCTCATCTGCTGTCAGTTTACCACTGATCGAATCCATGGCGTCTTCAACGGTGATTCGTCGTCGTCGTCGTCTACGTCGGCTTCGTCTCTGTCGTCATCTTCGTCGGCGGCGGCGTCGTCGTCGTCGTCGGCGTCGTCTACGTCGGCTTCGTCTCTGTCGTCATCTTCGTCGGCGGCGGCGTCGTCGTCGTCGTCGGCGTCGTCTGTATGTAAAGTTTTCAACGGAGACCTTACGACTGCGCGGTCAACGTGGCCAACATCGGCGCGCGCATGTAGATCCTAATTTGCAGATCGAGAACGAAAAACAAATAAAGCATTTGTAATTCTGGAGGGCGTAATCTAGGAACAGAAGGTGCAAATAAAGCATTTGACAGCCATCCGTCGTCGAAAAACCACCCACATAATCTCTCTCACAAAATTAGGATGTTTTTTTTTTTTGAAAAGAAAAAAAAAAGAAGGGGGGAGGACGTCGGGGGGGGGGGGGGGGGGGGGGGGTGGGGGAACTGCCGGGGGGGTGTCGGGGGGGAGGGGGACTGCCGGGGGGGGGGGAGGAAGGGGGGTACTGCCGGTGGGGAAGTGGGGGAGGATTTTTTTTTTTTTTTTTTTTTTTTTTTTTGTGGTTATGGCTTTGATACCATATAGAGAATAATTGTTGTGTGTTTTATTGATTGGTTATTCCACTATTTATAGGGAGTCTAGCTCCTCTTCATATTACATTTTTCAATGTGGGACTAAAGTCCCTTATTAGTTCTCAACACTACATAACATATCAGTGAGTGGTATGGACAATAATTCGAGTTTTTGTGGCTAGATCTTGATCTGTTGGAGATGCCCTGGCGGTGCGTTGTTTCTAGCTTGCTCAACGAATCAGAAATCTATCGCTAACATGTTGGGGATAGTGGTTGTTTGCTTCCTAATTCACGGTTGGAGATACATATAGCTAATGTAGTGGGAGACAAATATCAAAGCGACCATTCGGGAGGTTGATTAGCAATAACAACAAGAGGCTATTTGATTCCTTGGGACCCTGAGTGGAGTTTGTGCGTCATCCCCGTAACGGGAGAGGAAATGGACTATACCTTTAAGCAAAACTAGCTTTACTATAGGAGTGGTGGCAATAGCACTCTTCGCATGGTTGATGCTTCCTGAACTACTCGGATCCTAACTAAGGATATTATTTTTAGGAACTTTTTATTGATAGGTATCATCATAAAGCCGTCATTTGCTTGGCGAGTCGGTAAGCCGTTTGAGTAGACAATTTCTACTATATAAGTGCCATGTTATTTTGCTGGTAATTTGTTTAGGTAGGCCATGACCATGAGCCTTCTGACATTAATGAGACATAGATCTCCAACTTGGAATATCATTTTCTAGACTTTTTTGTTGAAGGATCTAGAGATGCATGCTTGATATAGCTCAATGCACTATTGAGCTCGCAGACGCTTTTTATCGAGGGCCTCTAACTCTTGCAGGCATAAACGGTGGAGGTCTTTACATGTCGTTCTGGGTACTGTGACGGTGTCCATGAACTTCGAGGAACCCGTGTTTATTTTTATTTTTATTTTGGTTATGGGAACTAAGACGGTAGAGGTCTTGTAGATGCGCAACCTCTTCTATCCATTGTTGATATGACATTGGTTATGCTGCTTGGTGGCAAGGGAACAAGTTCAATACGGGTCGAACAAGAAGCTCTCCCTCTCCTTCAAAATATATTTTTCGGAAAATTTCCTTGAAAGCATTAAACTTTAGCACAATTTCACTAAGAGCATCAAGTTTCGAAAAATGGCAACCAAAGTATTAAAACGTCCTTAGGAAAGGCGTTCTATAAAAAAAAATTTAAAAATATACAAAACGCCTATAGGATGGACGTTCTCCTCAAATTAGACTCTTTTTTTTTTGCAATATGATCCACTATAATGCATTATTTACATTATGGCCCTTTAACCATAGTAATTAGTAAAATTATTTTATTTATTATTATTTCTTTCATAATATTCAGTCAAAAAAAATAAAAGACATTTAGACTTTGGATCTTGAATAAATTAGGATATTTGTGTTTAGTTTAGTGTTTGGGTCTACAATAAGTAATTTTCAGAAATAAATTTTTCCGGTAATATCGGGACATAAAATATAAATATTTCAGACATATTTATTATAGATAAAACCTATTTCCATGTTTGGTTTAGGTTAAAAAAAATATATCTTCAAAAATTACTAATATCCGGGTAGAAAAATTAAAATATTCAGCCAAGGGATATTTAGACTTTGGATTTTGAATAAATTAAAATATTTGTGTTTGGATCTCCATAATAGATATAACTACTAATCAGTGTGTTGGTTTCCAATAAGTTTGAATATTTGTGTTTGGATCTCCATAATAGACACATTTAGTGTTTGAGTTTTTGACTAATAGTTGATTGTTAAAAACAAAGTAGAAAAATAAAAAATAATAAAAAGAAAAACTAAAAAAAACAACCGTAGAACGAGAAAAATGAGGAAACACGAAAAAGGGAAAACGAGAAAAATGATGAAATAAAACCAAAAAAAGAAAAAGGATAAAAAAATAAAAATACTAAAAAAATGGAAAAAAAAATCTAAATCCTGAAAAGGAATAAAAAATAATATATTTTTTTTTGTCCAAGCAAAAAAATCGACATATTCCTAAGGGATAAGATTTCCGTCTTTTGTAGGTAAATTATTTATCCGGATATTAGTAATTTTTCAAGATATTTTTTTAACCTAAACCAAACATGGAAATATGTTTCTATAATAAATATGTCTGAAATATTTATATTTTATGTCTCGATATTACTAGACAAAATTATTTTCGAAACTTACTTATTGGAGACCCAAACACTAAACTAAACACAAATATCATAATTTATTCAAAATCCAAAGTCTAAATATCCCTCTCACTTTTTTTGATTGAATATTATGAAAGAAATAATAGTAAATAAAATAAATTTACTAACTACTATGGTTAAAGAACCATAATGTAAATAATGTGTTATAGTTGATCACATTGCAAATATATATATATATATATATATATATATTTTTTTATATATATATATATATATATATATATATATATATATATATATATATATATAGAGAGAGAGAGAGAGAGAGAGAGAGAGAGAGAGAGGAGAACGTCCATCTCATGGACGTTTTGTATTTTTTTTTTAAATTTTTTTGTAGAACGTCCTTCCTATGGGCGTTTCAATACTTCGGTTGCCATTATTCGAAACTTGATGATCTCAGTAAAATTATATTAAAGTTTAATATTTTCAACAAAAATTTCCGCATATTTTTAGCCCATTTTTTTAACTCTATAAATGAGAAACAGATGGGCTATCTATAAACAGCAAAATAGAACCCTCGCATAAATAAGCAGTTTTTGCAGGGCAGATTTTCTTGTCGAGGTAGTGGATATTTTGCTTAGATTGCCGCGTGGTTGAGCTTCAAGCGCCTACTTAAGAGCATCTCCAACCCTATTGTCTTGTTTTGTGTTGTGAATCCTATGTGGCATGAGGGACAAGACAATGTCTTGTATAGGTGGCAAGGTTATATTCACAAATGACAATGGGTTTAAAAAGTCATCTCCAATGCAAAAGTATTGAGAAGACAATACAAATAATTTTTTACAACTTCCAAGACAACTTTTACTCTTCTACTTCTTTTTTATAAATATTTTTATTCACAAATGATGATGTGGACATAAAGACATTGTGAAGTGCATTGTCTAGATCTAGACAACCAACTTCACATTGTCTTTGCCATGTCATTGCCATGTCAACTCCACACTTTATTTCACATTTGCATTGGAGAAGTACTTTTGGAAAAAATGGTTGTCATTCCTATGTGGCAACCATTTTTTCCAAACTCACAATAGGGTTGGAGATGCTCTAAGGGCTAATGGGTGACTTGGCATTGCACCTATGATTTCTAGGAATGAGCTTCATTTTCTTCAACTTTGAGGAGCCTTGGGTTGCTCTAAAAACTGTTACTTGCATGGAAACGCATGGTAGAGCTTGTCAGAGCCGTCACTGCATTTAATATTTGTCAGTGTGAAGAATTCGACGAGCTTGGAAAATTCGGTGAGCAGGAACACTTCGGTGAGGCTATATACGTGTGAAGTTTTTTTAGCGAGCTGCTTCATTTATGCGCAGGAAGAGGAACTTGTTGCCATGTGACAGTTTTTTTTGTAAATGTATGGTTTGGAGACGTGGCCATGTGGCCTATCATTTATTGGGCAATAAAAACGTTGATGGTACGCGTGCTTTGACATCTCGACTGTAGTGACAGTTTCGTGTCAGCCGAGAAGAATCTCGTCATAGTACGTGATTTTCTTTATCGAAAGATATGTTGAGTGCTTTCTTTACATGGAGAGAGCTTGCTCTCAACATATCTTGTAAAAATTTAGTCCCACATCAAAAATGTATCATAAGTTATCTCAACATATATATTTGGTTGTGTTGTTGAGAGATGCACATGGGATGGTGACCCTAAGGAGGGAACCATGTGGATGATTTTAGTAGGAGGTAAGAATAAGGCTCCAAGGATTAAGCATTAATGTTTTTGTCATTCCCTTGGATTAATTCCATTTGGAGCGACTCGGACTCGGACTCGGGCTCGGGCTCGGACTCGGGCTCATGGACTCGCACCAGGCTGACTGTGCAGACTACAAGTCAGTTATGGAAATATTGATTCAATGCGATTAATTAAGATCCACTTTTTGTGGGATTTAATTCAATCTTTCCATATGATTTGAATTAATTTCGTTGCCATCTTTGTGGGATTTAATTCAATCTTTCCATAAGATTTGAATTAATTTCATTGCTATCTTTGTGGGATTTGAATTAATTTTATTGCTATCTTTGTGGGATTTGAATTAATTTCGTTGCCATCTTTGTGGGATTTGATTCAATGTTTCCATAAGATTTGAATTAATTTAGTTGCCATCTTTGTGGGACTTAATTCAATCTTTCCATAAGATTTGAATTAATTTTATAGCTATTTTTGTGAGATTTAATTCAATCTTTCCATAACTGAAAAGGCGGTTAGGGTTTCCACCCTCTCTATATATACTCTCTTCTGGGCTCCTTTGTGAGTGACTACGAATTTTATAAGTCAGAAAAGAGAGAGAGAGGAGCTGCTGCCGCCATTGCAAGTCCATCCGAGGAGTCAGAACAGAGGTGACTTCGAGCGTTCCACAAGTTCTTCAACTTGCTGCTTCCTAGAAGCAATTCGTGTGGGACGAATCTTGCTTTGAGCAACGGTGTTTTGACACCCCAGCAACTTTTTTTCATCTCATCTTTTTCTACATTATTATAACTCATTCTGTCCCAATTGCAACACGTTTGCAAGGAAGAACGAGAGATCTTCTCTTCTCTATTTCCCTCCTTCATTTTGTAATCTGGCTATTTAGTTTTTTGCATCATCGTAGATCTTGGGTTTGATCACTGCAAAGTTTTTTGTGTGACATCTCAGATCTCGATAGAATCAGTTTTCCATCTTTGGTCAAGCCCCAGGACTAACAATCTCAAAGCAAGATTCTTGTAGATGGAAAACATTAATGCTTCGCTCGTCCAATCGGACTACTGCAAGTTGGAAAAGTTCGATGGAGAGCATTATCAAGTCTGGAAGAGGAAGGTTTATCTAACTCTTCAACTCAAAGACGTTGATCATGTACTGTTGGAGGAAGAACCTTATGTTCCAGACACTGGATCTACTGCCGTAATCAATGCGGCTACCAAACTCCAGGCCAAATGGAGAAGGGAAAATAGCATCTGCAGGCTTCTCATCCTGAATGCTATGGAGGATTCCCTAGCAGAATCCTACTCGAAGAATGAATTTGCCAGAGACATATGGGAGTCTGTAGAAAAACTGTATGAAGAAGACAGGAACAGGAGCAAGATGTTTGTGGTTGAAAAATTATCACAAATTGCTCTTTGAGGACGATAAGTCCATGTTGCCACAGGTGACGGAATTTCTGAAGCTGCGTCAGAAACTGGAAGACGAAGAGATGCCCCTTCCCGACAAGTTTGTCGTTGGAGGGATCGTCTCAAAACTTCCTGCTGGATGGAGTACCTTCTATGCAAGGATGCTCAGAAAGAAGCTAGACATTAGCTTGGGAGATCTACTTCAAGAGATCCATGTTGAGGATGAGATGCGTTCCCAACAGAAGATGGACACTCTGTCCAAACAGTTGGCTAAGGCCAATCTAGTGCAGACGAGAGATCCCAAGGGGAAGCAGGCGGCTTCTTATCACAAGAAGAAGGACTTCACCAATCTAAAAGTGAAGGGTCCTTCATTCAAGCAACAGAAGTCCAAGTCCCAAGTGACTTGTTTCAATTGTTGCAAGAAAGGCCACTACAAGAGTGAATGCAGATCCAAGCCTAAACAATCAGAGAAAGGTGAGCCTAGTAAGGTTTTATTGGTTTCTAACATTGTTGCTATGATCGCACAGGTCACAACTGTGGGGGTTGACTCTGACTGGTGGATAGACACTGGTCCGACTTGCAATGTTTGTTCTGGCAAGGAATGGTTCGTCACGTACCAGCCGATATCTGAGAAGGTTGCGAACCAGGCCCAAGCTGAAGTTCTGGGGATCGGGACTGTGGAGCTGAAACTCTCTTCTGGGAACACTCTGACGCTTCAAGGTGTGAAACATGTTCCGGCGATTGCCAAGAACCTGATCTCTGGGAGCCTGCTCTGCAACGCAGGCTTGAGGATGAACATCAATGCTAGTCAGATGGTGATGTCCAAGAAGGGAACATACTTCGAAAAGGCTTATCAAACCGAAGGAATGTTTAAAATTCAGCTTGTCAACCAGTTTGATGACATTAATTCAGTTGCATTTTCTGATTATTCTCTTGAGTTATGGCATAATAGACTAGGACATGTTCATTGTAAAAGAATTAACAAAATGTCTAGTCTAGAACTTTTCTCCAAATGTGGGGGTAAGGTGGAGAAGTGTGAAGTATGTGCTCAGTCGAAGATCACAAGGAAACCCTTTCATCGGGTCAATCGAAGCACAGATCTTCTGGAGTTAGTACACTCCGATATCTGTGACTTCAAACATTTCTCCACGAAGGTCGGGATGAAGTATTTCATAACCTTCATCGACGACTTCTCAAAATACGCGTTCGTCTACTTGCTCAAGACTAAAGATGAAGCTTTCGAGAAGTTCAGAGAGTTCAGGGCCGAAGCTGAATGGCAGACTGGACAACAACTCAAGAGGTTGAGAAGTGATCGAGGTGGGGAGTACAGGTCTCATGACTTCACATCATTCTACAAAGAACATGGAATCATATGCGAGACTACTGCTCCATATTTTCCTCAATCCAACGGAGTAGCAGAAAGGAAGAACCGAATATTAACAGAAATGATTAATTCAATGCTGCTTACTACAGGTCTTCCAAAATGCTACTAGAAAGAAGCTGCATTAATGGCCACTTTCATTCTGAATAGAGTACCATATGCAACTTCGGACGTAACTCCTCATGAACTCTAGTTCAAAGTCAGACCAAACTTGAATGTCATTCGAGTGTGGGGGTGTCTGGCGTATGTGAAGCTTCCAGATCTGAAGATTCAGAAGCTGGAGACAAGGACTACGAAGGCGATCTTCTTGGGGTATGCCGAGAAGGGTGATGCCCGAAGATTTCTTGATATTGAGTCAAATCATATCATCGAATCTCGCGATGCTGAATACTTTGAAGACAAGTTTGCAAAAGACAAACACATTGTTCTTTCGGACATTCCGAAAAATAATGTAGGTGCAAATGAGACTGAAATCTCATATAGGCCAGTAGTCCAAGAAGAAGCTGTTGTTGATGAAACAACTCTTGTACCAGAACTCGCAGAGCCGTCAGCAAAGCGAGCGAGGAGACCTAAAGACTTCGGAGATGACTTTGTCACCTATCATGTGGAAGCAGATCCGCTTACCTATGATGAGGCGATGAAGACCAGAGATGCTATCTTCTGGAATGAGGCAGTGAATGACGAGTTTGACTCTATCACCTCCAATAACACATGGGTGTTGGTAGATCTACATGAAGGAGAAAAGTCCATCGGATGTAAATGGATCTTCAAGAAGAAGATGAAGGCAGATGGAACTATTGATAAGTTCAAGGCCAGGCTGGTAGCCAAGGGATTTTCTCAGAAACAGGGGATAGACTACTTTGGCACGTACGCTCCAGTAGCTCGGATGACCACCATCAGGATGTTAATCGCTCTAGCAGCCATACATAAGTTGGTGATACATCAGATGGATGTAAAGACAGCATTCCTGAATGGGGAGCTTACCGAAGAGATTTACATGCAACAGCCAGATGGATTTGTCGTCAAAGGTCTTGAAGAGAAAGTCTACAAGTTGGTAAAATTATTGTATGGTTTGAAGCAAGCTCCCAAGATGTGGCATGAAAAGTTTGACAAAGTTATTAGGTCAAACGGCTACAGAGTCAGCGAGACGGACAAATATGTTTACACAAAGTTCACTGATGGAAGAGGAGTCATCGTTTGTCTGTACGTGGACGACATGCTAATCCTAGGGACGGATATAGGCTGTGTCACAGAGACAAAGAAGTTCCTCTCAACCAAGTTCAGTATGAAGGACTTAGGGGATGCAGATGTCATCTTGGGCATAAAGATCATCCGGACAGACACTGGAGTAGTGCTGTCACAATCTCACTACATTGAGAAGATGCTCACATGCTATGGGTATAAGGATCTTCCAGGGATCGATACGCCATACAGGTGTGATCATAAGCTGAAGCCAAACTCGAGGGAAAGCGTCAGGCAGCTGGAGTATTCTAGCATTATCGAAAGTTTAATGTACGCAACCACTGCCACAAGGCCTGACATAGCTTTCGCTGTGGGAATGCTGAGTCGGTTCATAAGCAACCCAGGGGTTGAGCACTAGAAAGTTGTGAAGCGGGTGATGAGATATCTCAAGAAGTCTCAGACATATACACTGCACTACAACGGGTATCCGACAGTAATGAAAGGCTTCAGTGATGCTAGCTGGTGTTCAGAGGTGGAAAGCGAGAGATCCACAGGTGGATATGTCTTTTTCTTGGGTGGAGCTGCTATATCATGGAAGTCGAAAAATCAGACTATACTCTCTCGTTCCTCCATGGAATCTGAATTCTATGCACTTGAAACTGCAGTAGATGAAGCAGAATGGCTTCGGGAGCTCATGTATGATCTTCCGGTGGTTGGGGCTCAGATACCGGCGATACCGATATACTGTGACAACCAGGCGACTGCGGCGGTGGCATAAAATGACCTCTTCAACGGAAAGAAGAGGACTGTGCGGTTGAAGCACAGGGCAGTACACGATCTTATCAAAAGAGGTGTAATTTCAGTGATTGATGTTCGGAGTCAGGAGAACCTGGCAGATCCGTTCACAAAGAACCTCAAACGCCAGTTGGTCGATGACATAGCTTATAAAATGGGCTTGAAGGCATTTGATAGTGTGTCTTTGTAATCCTACCATAAAGTTTTATGCTATTAGTTCAAAGAGAAATCTACTAGGCATCTAACTTTTGGTTCAAAGGAGGTTCACTGACTGGGAAACTATCAGGTAATAGTGGGTACTTGTTCTCTAGAACATGGAAGGGATACGGACCCATAACCACTGTTGTCAACTATGTATTTTCTGCGGAAAAAAAAATAGATCCTGTGGAAGGTTGGCTTAAACGCCTTAATGAGTTCTCTCAGGCAGAGTGAATACCTGGTGTGCTTTACAGGAAGCACGGTAGAGCAGCACTACAAGGAGTGAAACTCCATGCTATAGTGGGGTGACTCCACCATGAGGTTCCCAGGTCTGGGGTAATGCCTCGGCTT
The DNA here is from genome assembly GCA_029216955.1 of Iris pallida. NCBI lineage: Eukaryota > Viridiplantae > Streptophyta > Magnoliopsida > Asparagales > Iridaceae > Iris > Iris pallida. The sequence continues at coordinate 18,599,179 of JANAVB010034619.1, forward strand.
TGCAAGCCAAGTCATAGCGACGTAGCACCACAAATAGGCAGGTAGCCTAATGCTGTATGACGTAATTAAAGAGTTGTAGACAGCACTACAAAGGGGAGGATGGCCCCATGTTACAGTGGTACAATACCACGATGAGGTACCCAGGTAGGGGTAAAGCCTCGGCTTTGTAAGCCATGTCGTTGCGGCATAACACCGCAAGGAAGCCTTAGGCTTTATGCTGAGTAGATTGGCACTACAAAGCGGCTGAGACCTCATGCTACAGTAGTATGACACTACAATGAGGTTCCTAGGTAGGGATAATGCCTCGGCTTCCGGCCATGTCATAGCGGCGTAGCACCGTAAGGAAGCGCAAGGCTTCATGCCATGTCTCTTTAATAAAGAACTCACCTATAGTATATAAAAAGAGATATCAGGCCGTCTCTTGAGGGTAAACTTGTAGACGTCCAAAATTATACAATGAAACCAGGCTGGCACAGGGCCTTTAATGTGCAGCTAGAAGCACACGTAACTACACTTTGTGAGTGGGAAGAATTACAATTGTGGTGCAGAATTCAAGGCGTAGTCCATTCTTGTATCACATTATTATTTAACCCATACGGGAAGATTCAAGTCGTCAGCGACATCTATCCTAATACAAAATGGATAGTTACTGTGGGGAACGCTCAACCCTGGACACATATATATGTTGTGATATGTGGGGGATTGTTGGTGCTTTCTTTACATGGAGAGAGCTTGCTCTCAACATGCCTTGTAAAAGTTTAGTCCCACATCGGAAATGCACCATGAGTTATCTCAACATATATACTTGGTTGTGTTATTCAGAGATGCACATGGGGTGGTGACCCTAAGGAGGGAACCATGTGGGTGATTTTACTAGGAGGTAAGAATAAGGCTCCAAGGATTAAGCATTAATGCTTTTGTCATTCTCTTGGATTAATTCCATTTGGAGCTGAGCCCCAAAGGGGCTTAGCGACTCGGACTCGGACTCGTGCTCGGGCTCGGACTCGGGCTCATGGGCTCATGGACTCGCACCAGGCTGACTGTGCAGACTACAAGTCAGTTATGGAAAGACTGATTCAATGCGATTAATTCAGATCCACTTTTTGTGGGATTTAATTCAATCTTTCCATAAGATTTGAATTAATTTCGTTGCCATCTTTGTGAGATTTAATTCAATCTATCCATAAGATTTGAATTAATTTCATTGCTATCTTTGTGGGATTTAAATTAATTTCGTTGCCATCTTTGTAGGATTTGATTCAATCTTTCCATAAGATTTGAATTAATTTAGTTGCCATCTTTGTGGTACTTAATTCAATCTTTCCATAAGATTTGAATTAATTTCATTGCTATTTTTGTGGAATTTAATTCAATCTTTCCATAACTGAAAAGACGGTTAGGGTTTCCACCCTCTCTCTATATATACTCTCTTCTGGCCTCCTTTGTGAGTGACTACAAATTTTATAAGTCAGAAAAGAGAGAGAGAGAGAGAGGAGCTGCTGCCGCCATTGCAAGTCCTTCCGAGGAGTCAGAACAGAGGTGACTTCGAGCGTTCCACAAGTTCTTCAACTTGCTGCTTCTTGGAAGCAATTTGTGTGGGACGAATCTTGCTTTGAGCAACGTGTTTTGACACCCCAGCAACTTTTCTTCATCTCATCTTTTTCTACATTATTGTAACTCGTTCTGTCCCAATTGCAACACGTTTGCAAGCAAGAACGAGAGATCTTCTCTTCTCTATTTTCCTCCTTCATTTTGTAATCTGGCTATTTAGTTTTTTGCATTATCGTAGATCTTGGGTTTGATCACTGCAAAGTTTTTTGTGTGACATCTAAGATCTCGATTGCATCAGTTTTCCATCTTTGGTCAAGCCCCGGGACTAACAATGTCTTTGTCAGAATGGCCATGTAGAAGACTATTTTTGTTCGAACAAGAGTGCTTTAGATGCATGAGATTACTTTCTGACCAAGTACTTTGTATGCACGGGGATGATTTATGGGCATGAGAACTTTTCTGCGCATGAAAATGCTTTCTGTGCATGAAGATGCTTTTTGTAGATGAGGCATTTTTCTTGGCTGAGCAACAGAGTTCTGTGGGGGTAACCCACTTTCCCATGGCCAGAATTCTGCAGGACATTAATTTTCCTATGTTCATCGATCTTAAAATCTATTTAGCTTTTGGGGGCTCTACCCTCTCAACACCCGATCGATGACCAGACAACGGATCCCTCCTCTTTCGGATAGAAAATTCATACCATATAAATGTTGGACACTCTCCCATGCTCTATTAATTAATTAATTAATGTAGTACATACTTTACTTCTATACTACTTGTATTAAGATAATCAAAAAAATTCATATAAGATAACAAAATTTAATAAATTATAAAAAAGAGAAAAAAGTTTGGAGAAATACATATGAAGATACGTTGCCATTAGTAACGGCGACATAAGTTCATACACTCATGTCGTTATTAGCATTGGCAACATAGGCGTCATATCGCTATTAGTAATAGCACTTTGGTTTATTTTATTTTACTTTCTCATTCTTCCCCACTCGTCATAAGTAAAGGAAATAAATTGATAACTATGTCGCCATATTACTATTGGCGACCTGGAAATATTTTTGGTCAATTTTTCAAACCTCCACCAAACCATATTAATTTCTGATTTAATTCCTCCCCCTCTATTAACTTCTCCCTCTCCCGTCTCGTCACAAAACCTTTCCTCCCCCATCCTTATAGAGCCTCTCTTTCCATTCTCATCACAGAACCTCAACCCCCCCCCATAAAGCACTCGAAGCCAAAGCCCCACCCCCACCTCACAAAGGACATCTTTCTTTTTCTCTCTCTCGTGTAGAAACCCCCTGCTCCCTCTCTTTCTCTCTCTCTCTCTCTCTCTCTCTCTCTTATGCTAAAAGGAAGAGAAACAATAAATTCTCATGTAAAGCATGAAAATACAACATGGCAGATCAGTCTTTGGAATTTTATAAGTTTTTGGAGATACTAATCAAAAAGACACTACAAGAAAAATGATTTATTTACGACATTGAATTTAGGACGTGCATAAAAAGTATGTCGTAAATAGTTAATTCACGACGTACATTTCAGTGAATGCCGTAAAATGTTTAGAATGCAACAGTTTAGACGATTCATGACGTGCATTGTGTCACGACCCGCACCCAGTGTAGCGGCACGAGAAGTAGGTACATCCAGCCTACGCCGCAGTGTCGGCGGTAGAACACTGTCCTAGGTCACATATATCTAACATATTATAAATGTACATGTACAAGATATACTCTCTAATCGGAGGACAATACAGAAGGTACAACTCAATCACAATTCTAAGATGGAAATAGTACAATAAGATAGATATGAAATCTCAAATAAAGATACAAATAGAAGAAAAATAAGTCCAAGTGTCTAAACGACACTAACATCTCAACATCCACATAATACAATCAAAGACAACACAAATAAAATAAGATAAATAGCTTAGCTATCTAGCCTAGACAATAGGGATGATGTCCTCAGCTAGAGCTGGATCCTCCAGTGGGTCCAACTCACAAATGTCGTCTAGATGGGCTCCATAGTAAGTAGGGCAAGAACTTCTCAGTGTCATCTGTAATATATTCAACAGGTCCAGTCAGGACATGAACGAGCACATATCTCTCAAACAGTTCATAACATGGCAGGAAATATAAAACAAGCAATAGAATAAGATACATGAAACACTGTAAAAAATGTACATGAAAGGTAAGAGAGATATTTGATAAACTGAAAATATATATAAAGAGAGTAAGAATTGTAAGTGAGTAAGTGGTTTAGAGCACAAGATGGTTATGTAATCGGCTTAGTGTTGTACACGACTAAGTTACAGAGTTTGCACACGAGTAAACTAATAGAAATAATCGCATAACCACTTCTACTTCCCGTCCCTAATCAATACACAAGGATCCATTCAACTTATGTTACGTATACGACGATTAGTTTGCACAATAAGATCATGTGAGCACACGAGAGTACATAAGAGCACACGATTTGTATACGATTATCACAAATACAAGGAGTACACGATACTCATGATAAAGTACACGAACATAAAATACCCGATGTATCTGCTGAAGGGATAACATCGCATGAAAAGATCCATATAGTACTAATCCGTGATAACAAGTGTCAGCATCAAGTAAAGTAGTCTAAAGTAAGAATATAAGTCATAACTAGTATGAAACGATCATAGAATGTACTCGCCTGATATCCTGAACGACTGATGAGAATAGATATCCGTACAGGAGTAACAGAGTCCTATTTAGATCAACACAAGTTACAATGTATCCAAGATGTTATAAATAAAATTTATAATGCATTCTACATGATTCTAGGTTAAAGTCAACTCTTGGTCAATTCTGGTCAACAATCTAGTCAAACTAGGTCAACTCTAGTCAAACTAGTCAACTAGTCTAGGGTTTAGTCCAACTCAAGTCTATGAGTCATAATAGGCCTATCTAGTCAATATCTATGGTCAAAATTGTAACTCCACTTCCCAATTTTTCTTTTAAAAATAAATTCTTATGAATATCCAGACTAATTGTTTTCATAATATTTCCTTTTGTAAATAAAGAAGTAAATTGGATATATATATTATTTTCTCTTTTATGTTTGTTGTAAATGGGCCTGGGCTTCTCAGCCCATTTTTTTCTTTTAAATGTTGGATTAGCAGTAGATCTAGAATTGAGTTCGAATTTTTTTCAATCGTAACTGATTTTCAAATCAACTATCTACACTACTGAGAAAGTTATAACTTTTGGCGCCATTTTGATTTGTGCAACAGTTTTTCGAGTCTGCGAGCCTATTTAAACCCTGAATTCTTCTAATTGAGAGCCAATCTCCATCTTCTTCCTTCTTCGACCTCGAAGAACCCTAATCCATATTCTGACGTGATGGCGAGGATGCTGATAAAGAAGGCGATCGATTCACTGACAGTTTAGGCGTCTCGAACCACCACCAGCAGAAGCGCTCCTCTAGTATGGATTCCTAGCGGTGACGTCCTTTGCTCGACGACTACTCCTCAATTGTCACGGCTTCGACTATCATTTCCTTCATCGATTTGCAAATCTCAGCAAGTCCTTGTTGATCTCAAATCGATCTTGAATTCTGATTGCTTTTGGAAATTTCTCTTTTGGATCGGTTTGATCTATAGATCTGAACTTCCTGATCGAAGCAGTGGACTCAATTCTTCAAACAGAAGAATCAACTGGAATTTGTCTGTGGATTGAGTCGATCTGGATTTCACAATCGAGGCAATCGATTTACACTCTTCTCGTGCTCTGATTTAAGAATCTGGTGAGTATAATCCTTCATAAATCAAATGGGTGAAGAGCTCTGTGTAATTATTGGTTTTGGTTCATTTTGCTCTGTTTTTAATTATAGAGGATTATTTGGTTTTGTTGGAGTCTGGCTGATCTGGATTATCTCCATCGAGATCATTTTCTTTGTAAGTATTTTGTTTCTCATTTGTCTTCTTGAGTATAGGATTTTATTTGAGCTAACCAGAGTGATCCACATTTATGCTTGAAATGTGTTTGCTAGTTTGTCTCAACAGAGATCAGTTTGTTTTAAATATCGAGTAATCGTGTCCGAGTCTTGTGGCTGTGTCGCTACTACAGTTTGATCCTCATTCTCAGGTAATTCCTCTGTTTTCTATTTAATTGTACTCTTATGTATATCTGGCATTTACTATAGTATGGATTTTGGGTATGAGGATGATAATATCTCGACTGGTTAAGTCTTTGATTGGGTATCATGGGATTAAGGAATTTAGTGTGTTAGTGTACTAAAATTAATTTACTGTAGAATCAATAGAGTCGTAATTTGGATAGATATACTCAGTTATGTTACTTTGCTAAAACTCGACCATAGGTTGATATCTGGGAATTGAGAGCGGGTCAATTATGAACGTTCCCTGTTTTGCTCATAGTTCTATTTAATCAATGATGCAGAGGACTCAGATTTGACTCGGATACAAGATTTGTGTCCACTCCTCGAAGTGGTGTCTGCAGTCTAGGCGTACTTGTCATGACCCGCACCCAGTGTAGGAGCACGAGAAGTGGTTAGCTGTAAAACGATTCAAACCGTTCGCATTCGGCTCGGTCCAAGTTCGGTTTAAGCTCGTTCGTGGACTAATCGATACCGAGTTCGACCATAGGTTGTTCGACTCGATCTTGTTCGTAAACAGGCTCAAACTCGGCTCGGTTTCTCATATTAGGACTTTTCCTATATGTTATTCCTCTTTTAATAGATAGAAATATATTTTGTCTTAGAAATTTTACTCATTTTTTTGTTCTTTATATGATGGTAAATTTATGATGTAAAGAGCATAAGTAACTGAATAAAAAAGTCATTAAAACTTGAAAGAAATAGTGTGATAGTTTATACAACATGTCCTATAAATACTCACTACTAGGGCTGTAAAACGATTCAAACCGTTTGTATTCGGCTCGTGTTCGGCTCGATCCAAGCTCGGCTCGAATCAAACTCGTTCGATAGTTAAGTCAAAACAAGCTTGAACATTCTTTGTTCGAGCTCGTTCGTTCGCTTTTTAACCCTAGTTACGTCCAGCCTACGTCGCAGTGTCGGCTGTAGAACGCTGTCCTAGGTCACACACATCTAACAGTTATAAGGTACCTGTACAGTATATACACTCCGAATGGAGGTGACATAATAAAGTACAACTCAATAATAACTAAGAAAGAAAATACGATAAGATGGAATAGATGAAACACAGAATCCACAGGTGATAATACAAGATAGAGAGATAACTAATGTCTAAGATAAACAACTCCACAATCCAGAATACAATCTCCAATATATACAAGTGTATCCAAAAGACAGAATGATAATAGAAACTAGTCTAGCTAACTAGCCTAGTCTACTGGGGTAGTGCCGTCTGCAAGTGCTGGGTCCTCCTGAGAGTCCAGCTCACATGTGTCGTCTAGGCCTGCTCCGTAATAAGTGGGACACAGCTCCTCAAAATCATCTGTAATATTTCAACAGGTCCAGTCAGGACTGGAGCGAACACAGTACATCTCATACAGTTCATATCATGACCGAAATATAATACAGGCAATATAGTAAGATACATGAACACTGAAGAGTATACATGAGTAAAAGAGAAGACTGTAATGAAATATCTACTATAAGTAAAGAGCTACAGTGAACTAGAGATTTAAAGTACAAGCTAGACATGTGAACGGCTTGATAATAAACATGAAAGTTTGCATATGACTACACTACTTTGGAATTGTTCACATGACCATTTATACTCTCCCGTACCCCAATCAATACACAAGGATCCAGACAGGTTATGTTATTGCATATAATATCACATGGGGGCCCATAAATGGGTGTACATTAATGTAAACATGGGGGCTCCGTGAACATGAGAGTAAATGAATCACGAGAGTGTACATGAATGGTGAAAGCACAGGAATACATGATGAAAGTAAAACGCACATGACATGATGTAACCGATACTCCCGAGGGGGATAACATCTCATGAAAGGATCCATATAGTACCAATCCGTATTTCTATCGTGTCAGTATCAAGTAAAATAATCTAGAGCAAGAAAATAATCCTAGCAAGTTTGAAACGATCAGAGAATGTACTCGCCTGATATCTGAAAGTCCAATGTGAAATATTGTCTGAGGAGTGGTGTCTGTCTCCTAATCAGAGCAACACAAGTCACAACATGACCAGAACGGTAAAATATAACATTACAATGCATTCTATATGATGTTGGATCAATTCTAGACTAGAGTCAACCCTGGTCAACTTCAGTCAACTAACTAGTCAATGCTAGGTCAACTAGGTCAACCTAGACCCAAAAAGTCTCACTAGGCCTAACCAGGGCTATCCTAGTAAGCATACACCCATATAAGTCACACAAGTTTACATAACCCTACTCATGTGCATATTCCATATACCATAGGCTATTCCACCTAGGCCACACATATATCAATTACCATATATACATACCAATTCCCATATGTCTATATACATACTATTCATTTAGGTAATATGCAATATCTACATTACCTTACATCACCCAAGTTTATATATATATATATATATATATATATATATATATATATATAAAAATATATATATATATATATATATATATATATATATATATATATATATATATATATATATATATATATATAAACTTGGGTGATGTAAGGTAATGTAGATATTGCATATTACCTAAAATATATATATATATATATATATATATATATATATATATATATATATATATATATATATATATATATATACAAGTAGAAAGATAGGAAAAGTCATGCAAGTGTGTATGTGCTAGTGTGGACATATGTGTGTAAACATGTGTGTGTGTCATTAGAGCATAGACATGTGGGTACCCTCATTCTCAGATTTCAGTTCCCAGTTTTCAGAGTGTATAGTGGACAAGTTTAGATTTTGTGTGTGTGTGTATAGGCTTACATAGTGTTAAGCATACTGTCACGCCCCGATTCCGTCGAATCGATAGTCGTCCCCCGGGCGTGATGCCTTATGTCACGCCCCGATTCCGTCGAATCGATAGTCGTCCCCCGGGCGTGATGCCTTATGTCACGCTCCGATTCCGTCGAATCGATAGTCGTCCCCCGAGCGTGATGCCGTGCGAACCTAATTTGCGATCGCACAAGGCCAAGTCATAATGTAATCCGAGACACGAGATCTAAGAGAGTACGCAGACAAATTGATACACACGATAAGTAAAGGAAACTTGATCTTTATTGATAATAAACATCTTTTTACAGACTCCGATACAAGACTCATTGCCGCACGGGCACAACATGACTCGATTACAAAAGAGTGCCGATGAGATAGCCGTTCCATACATTGCACACATCCCTCAATATACACAAGTACTCCATTGCCCTGGATGGGAGGGACGTTGAGTCATTTGCCTTGGACTGACGAGAGCCTTCAAAAGTGGAGTTGCAGAGTAAGTCTTCGACGCACGACCGAAGCTTCAAAAGTCACGAACGTCGCCGAGCTAGCTGGCGCGTCCTTCCTGGTTCGCGGAACCTGCAAAGAGCGAGGATCAGCACGAAACACATGTACTGGCGAATGGCTAATTAAATCCAAGCTCTGCATTTGATTCAAGAAGTTTTCGTAAACATGTTAGCTAGCTATTTCAATAATCTTTCTAACCATCCTGTTCAATTTGCATGTTAACATGTTTTGAGGCAAGCATATGAAATTGTGTAACATTAAGTAACTATCACATTCATCCCGTGTCCCATGAACTTGTTAAGCAGTGAAGAAGGGTTGTGAAGGACACTGGCAATTTCAAGCCATCTTGGACTATAGCTGAGTTAGACGGCGACTCTTTTGCGTCGGGTAGCGAGCCCTGTGTGAAAGTTCCCGTATAACCCGCGCCGATGAAGTGCTGGCGCTTGCTATACACTCGTTCCTCCCGGGCCGAATCGGTCCCTTGGCCTAGGTAACCGTTCGAGGAAACTACACCTTGTCGACAAGTTGTCCAATGACCATTTTCCTTGAACTTAGTTGAATTGGTCATTTAGCCGTATCGTTGCGATAAACGTTAATCGATTCATTCATTGTTTTGCATAGACCAAGTATGATTGTATAAGGAAGCATTTTGCTTTGTACGAAGCCGGCAGTTCGATGACAAGTGTTTTGTAAGGAATCGTGCAACGATTTCTTTGATTCTACACTATTATAACAAGCATTTATTTTACTTCACATATTAAGCTTTGAAGTAGAGGGACGAGGTGAAGGAGGTCAGCCACTCGCCTTAGCCTTGCTTCAAGCGAGCGACCGGTTGGCTGCGCTGACATCGCCTACGCGATCACCTGCAATCGCATAACCACTGATTAGAACACTGTATAATTCAAGGATATTCGATATGAATGCGAAGCTCGAAAATGCATCACGAAAACCCATCGAAAACATTCACGAAAAGCGCATTCACGAAAACGAAAGCCAAAGCCAAATCAAGTGCGGCATGAAAATCAGAGCAACGGAAGGTCTCTCCCGACTCAGCCGCAGAGCCAATCCTCGAGGTGCAACCCGCTGAATATGGGACTTGGTTCCGAAGAAGCCATTCCATAACGTGGAATGGATCTTAATTCAACCGTTTCCGTTCGATCGACTCGACCGATTCCGACCTATCGGTCCCGACCGAATCGATAGCGACAGTGTTCCTTTCTCGCGCACCCCGTGGACGGAGACGGGGCACGATGTAGGGACGGGGCACTACACATACTGTTAAAGGGTTTAGTTAGTTCCTGTGTGTGTATATGGGGAAGCATCATGTTCTCAGTTATTGCAATGTGAAATGTGTGGGTATATGAACTCATTCTCAGATTTAAAATGTAAATCAATGTGTGTGAGTATTCAATCTCAACAGTTCCTTTCAAAGCCCAAGCAAATCGAAAAACAATCATTACCACAACTCATAAAGCTATTGAAACTTAAACTCAGCAAAATATAGGAAATTCACATTGACATTTGGACCAACAATTTAGTAAACATGGCAGAGAAATTCTCAGGTTAACAGTGACAGTGAAATATATGTAATGTGTATGTGTGTAACAGTTAATGTGGGCTAATCCCAAGTCTTAACAGTATGTATAAGGGGAACAAATCAGTGTGTGTATATATATGTATATCAATCTCAGATTTCCAGGTTTATCGGTTCACAGGAAACATCATTAAATCTCATAAAACAGAAAGAACAGTGTATCAGTTAATGAAATCCCAAACAAACTGCCAATTCGAAAATGCAATATGAAAACTAATCTCTATGCCAAGTGAACCCTAGCATGTAGGCTAAAACCCAAATTTATTTAAGTGTGCTACAATCAAATTAAATACTCAAAGGTAGGTTAATACTACATTAATTTCAGAACCAACTGACAGTTCCTAAGTATCAGAAAAATAGGGATTTCTCCATTTCGAAAGCTAAATCAAACACTATCATACAAATTAGGGTTGGTAATTGTAGTCACACATGTGTATGTGATGTACGAGTCCAGGCACTCGTTTGTGTCTAACCACGTGGACACAGACGTGTCTACGACCCATAAACACACACACGAACACCACATAGACACAGTATCGTGCACACATTCACAGTGTTCGTGGACACGACACACGACACATGGGGTCTCATGGTCATGCCCACATGTAGCCCACATGTCAGGCTACACATACGACACAACACGACACGACCACGTCGTATCCAGAGTGGACACGACTCGTGTATCAGAACGTGATTCCGCCTGTATGCGTGTGTGTGTTGGACCAGTGCATATGGTCCGACAAGACACCGTTGGACAGAAGACTTGGGGGACAGGTTCGCAGACACTGTCCCTACCTCTGTGTCCAACCACAGCTCGCCACATGGCCTATGCAATGAGCACAAGGCCTTGAGCAGCAGAGGGAAACCCTAGCTGCGCGTGGGGCTGTATTCGTGTCCTCGTGTGGACACGACACAGAAATGCATAGGTAGGCTAGGGAAAAAGTAAGACACATCAATATCAACAATTTCATTCAAAAAGAATTCGAAAATAGCATGAAAGTGTCCACTGTGGCATTTCATCAAACACCTATACCTAGGTGTTGATACGTGTCCGATACGGACACCAAAAGGACACAAAATTTATCCAAATCTTAGGGACAGCTAGGGGACACCTAGATCTAGCCCTAAATGCAAAAAAATCAGGAAAAAGAATGGGTTTGAGTGGTTTACCTATTGAGTATCAAACTCAAAGAAAGTTCCAAATGGAAGGAATCCAAATATCAACCCCCAAGCTCAAAATTGCACAAAAATTGAGATGAATCTCCACAAACAGTAAATAAACAGTAATTAGATCCTAATGCAAAAGACTAGAATCGAAAAGGAATTGAAATGAAGAAATGAGGGCAAGTTGCAAAGGGGGCCAAACCTTGTTTTTCCTAAAAATGAAGATGATGTAAAAAGAGGCAAGAAGGATTCAAGAGGGATTAAATAGGGAGTGGAGGACCCCAGGTGGCCGGCCAAAGAGGAAAATTAGGGTTAGGGTTCCATGGGTTGGGCCTTGGGCCAATTAGCACTAGTCTAGAAATCAATTTCCTAAGCCTCAAACCTATTGACCAATTCACTAATCCTTTTATTCAAGTCTTGATTCCTACATGACTAACTAAGGTTAACTTAAGTTAGACTAGGGTCTCACCATGCTAACCTCACCATAGTTAGGGTCAACACCTAAGTTAGTATACAAAGTTTTAACTAGTCAAGGTCAAAATCACAATCACCAATTAAAATAAATTAAAATAAAGTCAAAAAATTCATAATGACCAAAATACCCTCAATCTAAAATGTGGTAGTGACAAATCTACCCTCCTTAAAAGAATTTCGTCATCGAAATTAAAAGGCAAAACTAAACTGATGAAAATGATAGATAATCATACCTCAAGGTCCAAAAAGATAAGGGTATCGCTCGCGCATCTCATCCTTCCGCTCCCAAGTAGACTCTCCTGGAGAATGATGCCTACATGCGATGCGAACCAAAGGTATTACCTGGTTTCTCAGTACCTTCTCTCGGTGATCCAAAATTTCTACTGGCTGTTCTGGATAATTGAGAGTAGGTCTCACCTTAATCTCGGAATGATCAAGTACATAGCTAGGGTCAGCCACGTCCGTCTCAACTGTAATATATGGAATACGTTGTGGACACCCACTAGTGCAGGTGGCAAGTCCAGCCTGTATGCCATGTCACTGACTCTCCCACTGATCTCGAAATATCCGATGAAGCGCGGGCTAAACATCCCACCTCCACTAAAACGTATGGTACCACGAGTCGGAGATATCCTCAAAAAACCATATTTTCGACCTAAACATAAACAAGGTCTCAAGTTACTAAATAATCAAACATGATTAACAAACAAACAATCAACCTACTTCTAATCCTGTCTCCAGTCAACTAAGTCAAACATAGTCAATGATCAACTACTGGTCAATAACTAGTCAATTTGTCAACATCCAAGTACTTGGTCAAAACTGGTCAACTTGGACTATTGGGTCAATGGCTAATCTTGGGTTTAGACTAAAATAGTCTATAGTGTTAAAAAAAATATCAAGACCAACTAAATCCTAAGTTCAAAACATACACATGTATACTCTACATTAAACTAGACTCATAACTTCTAACCCTTAACCATAACACATACTATAAAATACCTCACATAACCCCATATATCTTATCCTCTAATGCCCATATATCTCTAATGTAACCCATAGAACCCACACTATTCTAAGTGTATCATCTATGCATACTTATAGACTAACCATCTCATATACCTAATCTATATAATATATACAGAACCCCTTAACCCATATTACTTATCATATATAACCCTATAATATATACACAATGTATAGCATTAGCCTAACATGGAGGTTTACTAGCACAAACAGCAATTTAACCAAAACAAGGGCAGGACGTGCAATGTAGTTAACCCTGGAAGCAGAACAATGCCTAAGTGTCTAAACTGGAACTAATACTCAACTAATGTCCTATTGTGAGACAAATTAGAGTGAATGCAGTGATGCAATGAATAAAGCTTGACAGTATAGTGTGATGATGCATGCAAATCACTACAGGCAGTGGAGAATGCAAGTTATGTAAGACATCCAAAGCAGGTATGAAAGGTGGTGAAGGTCTGAACTTATAATAAAATAAAGTCTGACACTACATATAGGTTAGAGGGAAAAGTTGAACCTAAGAAGCTATGGTGGGTTTCTCTATAGGGACAGGACCCCACATTGGTTGAGCAAATCATGAAAGGGGTTGAAATATGAAAGATGATGAGATGTGGTCAGGACATGGTCTCATGTTCTGATACTTGATGAGTATCAGTAAAACTAATAAGGGTATCAGGTAAACAGAACATGCAATGGTTATTATGATATACTGCAGGATATGCAAGGAGTAAAAGTATGTGAAGTACAGGAATGAATGAGTGCATGTGAATCAAGGATATGCAGGGAATGTTATGTGAAGTGTAGGGCCTGTGCTAAGGTGCAGTGTATCGAGGATACGAATGTGAACATGAGTGAATGAGTGTCAGAACATGTGCAGTGCCAATTTATGTGGACACTTCAGGTATACAGGATACTAAGGTAGTACAGTAGTTCATCTATATGCATGACATGATCAAATTTGTAGGTTATATGCCTAAGTAGCAGGGAATAAAGTGTCAATTGCAAGAGAGTGAAGTGTGAATTGTGTATCTGAGTCTAACGTGTCAGGAAAGACGTGTGATAATGATGAAGCACAAGATGGCGTGTCCGAGTAGGACACGAAGGTCATGAGTACCTTACTGGAAAGGGTAAGAAAAAAATAATAATAAATCATCAAGGCTGTAAGACATACTAATATCCTATATGGAAATTGGTTGGTCAGGAGAATCATCTACAATGGGTTATTATTCTAATACCAATGCTAACTATCATCTCTAGGGTATAGACACCCTACAAGTCGTCATATCCTTACACTATGAAAGAACTACATATGAATAAGTTCTATAAGACTAAAATATCCCTACTCCTAAGTTATTTGATGATGGAATACAATTTTATAACAACATAAGGGTATGATAGAGATGATATGTTTAAAAACCTTCTCAAGATATAATCTGATAATCATATGCGTATGTCCAAAATCATGTTACTCAGAGTCTTCGTCATGCTAGTGAGAAAGGCTACGATAATCATAGTCCTTGACTAAGGTACATACCTCTAGAATCATGGTATTTAAAATTTTTGCATTGTCGCATGCTTGACAGTGAAAACCTTAAATTTCCACACCCGAGAAATACGTCCAAAATCTGACTATATGTCCTCACTATGCCAGCTAATACGACTATCGAAGATTTTAGATCCCATAACTGAGGTGACCTAGCCCATATGATTTATCTTGGCAGAAAATTAAATCGACAATGAATACCAAGAATCATATTTATCTACGAACAAGAAAGATAAGCAAGACTGTTGGAACTGAATTTCGAGATGGTTAAAATATAGCAAAGAACAAAATTGAGATGAACAGAACCTGTGATAAGCTCTCCTACTGCCTGTGTACCCTCAGCTGCCATAGCGTAAGCTCGTCCCTGCTGGTCTCCTCTAGCCTGATGCTGAGCGAATCTCTGCTGCTGAGTCTGTAAGGGTAGACCCTTATGCTGGCTCATCGGAGCCCTCACTCCTGCTCTCTGAGCTGTCCGTCCAGGAATCTTAGGACACTCTCTTAACTGGTGATATGATGCTCCACAAAGTAGGCACTTGCCTAACCTCATCCGATATTTACTCCAATCGTGCCCTGGTTTCTTACAGAAATGGCAACTGGTAACATGCTGCTGCCTAGAGGTCTGCTGCATCTGTAATGATGGTCCCCTCGGCTGCTCTGTCGGAGCCCTAGCTCCTGCTGCTATCTAAGTCATTATTGTCTGGCTCTTGGGACACTCCCTACACTGATGCTCTGCTGAACCATAAAGTAAATACCTGCCAAGCCTCATCCTTCAGTCGTTCCACCCATGGCATGCCTTCTTGCAGAAGTTGCACCTAGCATCATGCTGCTGTCTGGATGCCTGGTGGAAATATATACGTCCCTGACCCTGAAGGTGCTGCTGAACAGGCCTCTGCTGATACTGATGCTGAATCTGTACGTGAGGCCTCTTGGCCTGACCTCTACTACTACTGGCTCCATGAATGTTATGTCCCCTCTTGAACAACTGTTGCCGTTGAGTTTCCACTATCTGCTGGAAGAAGGAGATCAAACGTGCCACATCCTCTGATCCTGATGTTGGCTGCTGCTGAAGAACGTTCGGAATGACTGGGGAAAGTCTCGAAGTAGGAAGAGGTGCACTCCCATAAGCTGCAGATATCCCAGCCTGGGCTGGCATAAAAGGAGCTGCAGTCTCGAGGTCCTGCTGATCATGACGAGAAGTGGCAATCTCCTCAGTGGTGTCTTTCCGATCGAAACGATGAGATCGTGTCTCTATAACCATCCTGAAGATAGATCAAATGAGAGGGCAATCACTGAGAATGAAGCGATAACATCAAGGGAGGACGGTTTATTTTCAAGGAAAGACAATAATGCAGCTATTTTAGGTAACATGAATCTGATTAAGAGTTTTTTCTAATGTGATTGAGTACCTTCAAAAAAAAAATCCTAATCCAACTGCAGGCTGTAGTGATACTCTAGTTCGAATACCACTACATAAACTCGACCTACATGGGCCACCACTAAAAACGTGTCAAGACCCGCACCTAGTGTAGGGGCACGAGAAGTGGTTAAGTCCATCCTACGCCGCAGTGTCGACGGTAGAATGTTGTCCTAGGTTACACACATCTAATAGTTATAAGGTACCTGTACAGTATATACACTCCGAATGGAGGTGACATAATAAAGTACAACTCAATCACAACTAAGGAAGAAAATACGATAAGATGGAACAGATGAAACACAAAATCCACAGGTGATAATACAAGATAGAGAGATAACTAATGTCTAAGATAAGCAACGCCACTATCCAGAATACAATCTCTAATATATACAAGTGTATCCAAAAGATAGAATGATAACAGAAACTAGTCTAGCTAACTAGTCTAGTGTCACGCCCTACTCCCGCAGGAGCGATCGTTGTAACTCCACTTCCCGGTTAAAAATAAAATAAATTTGATTTCTAAATAATTAAAATTGTTATTATTAAGTTTCAAATAATAAATTAGTTTTAAATAATAAGTTTTGGTGATCCATTTTGGAGGGAATTAATTTTGAGCTAAATTTTCAAATTTAAAAGTTTGTTGTAACAAACTTAGTGGTCCCCATTCTTCCTAAAAAATTTCTAACTGTTTTATCAAAATCCTGGAATAAGTGAAAAGGGAAGGAGGATTGTGTAAAAAATTAATTGTGTGGAGGTGTCGGGTTACAATTAGTGAAAAGGGGTTAGCCTCTTTTGTATTTTCTCCTTAGGTGGAGGGACTAAAATGCATAAAGTCACTTTTTCTATTTATTCTTTGCTGGAGAGAGAGAGGCTCATTTCTTTCTGAGTCCTCTCACTCTTCCATTTCCCTCTTTCTATATTTTCTCTCGTCCAAGCTCGGTGACCTAGGCGACTACTCCAGCAGCGGTGACGAAGATCGGCTACTCCGGCGATGTTTCGTTCATCCACGACGAAGCTCGACTTCCTGTGGCATTCGTATTCGCAGCAATAACTAGGCGACTCCCCGTCGAGTGAATCCTGACGTTCTCCCTCTCCTATTGTCAATTCACAGTAAGCTTTCGTCCATACTCTACGTGAGATCTCAAATTTTGTTTGTGTGTTCTGTTCTTCAAATTTTGGGGTTGATCACTCTTTTCTTTCTTTTTCGTAGAATTTACCACCAGGGATCGATCTGTGCGATCTTGAAATTCTGGACAGATCCGAATAGGAGCTCATTCACTGAGTTCAGCGACGTCCGATCTGTGAGTTTGGTTTTCTATTTTGTTTCGATCTATGCAGTTAGGAAATTCCTTTGAGTTCTTACGAACCTTGGTGTTTGAATGATTCAAACAGGGTATCTTAGATCGGGTGTCGATCCAGTCGGAGTTTCAAAGCCAATTGTTTCTCCAACAGTTTGATCTATAATCGGTGAGTGTTAAGTTATAATTAGCTTAATTCGATAATTTTATGGGATTTACGAACTGTAATGGAAAAATCCTTAAACTGTAGGCTATTCTTGTTAGCGTTGGTCGGTTCTGATTGACTCTGGGTTCGGGTGGTCTAAGAAACTAGAATTAGAATTATTGGGTAAGTTTACCCATATTTTATGAGAAATCATGACTTTCACTTTGGGTTTTTGTCTTCTGATTTTTGCGTGGAAATTGTTTGAATTAATGCCTGGACAGTGAGTTGCTAGCTTACTGGGAGCAGTGGAGTGCCGGTCCTTGAAGCCGAGTTTTCTTTGTGTTCTTCTTCAGGTAACTGCTTTCAATTTGGTATTCTGTTGTTTGTTTTTGGGAAGGGGTAATGTCGGTTGTGATTTGTGCCAAGCATTCGCGCTATTGTGTTCGTGTCCGCTGGAATCATGATGATGTGTGTCGAGTTAGATACGACTCGATTTAGCCGTATCTATTGTGGAGTATCAAGTATCTTGAACTGATGAACCTGGGAGATGTTAGATGTCAGTGGTGTGCTTGTGGACTTGGTGGCAGTCGATTAGTGCGTGTCAGCCGTGTTCGATTTAGTGTTAATGCTGGAGCTGCTGCCATTTTCCTGCAGAGATTCAATATTTCCTCTGTTTTGCTATTTTTGTAATTAATTTTATGCTCATTCTTTTTCTTTGTGTGAGCTGAATTTAAGTATAGCCGATCAATAGGTTTGGAATGGTGTTGGTTTGGAATGATGTTGGTTCAGCAAAATGGAAAAAAAATCTTTTAACAGCGTATAGTATGGCCGGTAGAATGAGATAATGCAATTGGATGTTGAATAAATTTTTGAAGTTCAATTATTTTTCTGAATGATTGTTACGCAGGTGGGAGGTTGGTTGAATGGTTATTTTTGGTTGGTTGAGTAACTAGATTGATTAAATTATTGAGATCAACTTGACAATGTGAGTTTTGCTAAAATATAGTGATATCCTATTTTTTTAATAAGTATTTGTAATAAACCAGTTTGGAGATTGAGTATAGTAGAAATTAGAGTTTTCAAGTTTAAACTTAGGGTAGCAGTAATACTCAAGTTATATGGTTGCTAAGCTATTCTTTTCAATTAAATTCTAAATTCATGATTGTAAGTATTAGTATGACTTGTAGAATCAATAAGGGTATTTTAGTAATACTATAATAACTGTTACTTTATATATATAGGATGGTTATTTGAGTCTGGGTTAGCAAGGGGTTAAATTAAATTATTAATAATTAGATGTTAGCTAGAAGTTTAACTAGTAAGTTTTTAATTAATCAACTTGTACTCAATAAATCAGGAGGACATCCAGTTCTATTGTTCACTCGTACTTTCCCGGAGCCAGGCAAGTACTTTTCTACGGTTTTGTGCATTTACATTCTTGTACCCTTTCTTGTGACACGTCATGGCATGATATTTATGTACTCGTGTATTCCTGTACCCTTGTTCATGTACTTATTAGTGTCGGGTGGGAAAATATACTAGCCAAGTGACCAATCCCGGTTACTATATTCATGTCCCTAGCTTAGGCCTCGCATCGTGTACATCAGCCCTAAGTCGTACCATATTCATGTACTCCTGTGCATGTTCTCACCCCAGCCGGTCACATGGACTAGATGTATTTCGATATTATGCACATCATGTCTGGTACTACAGGATTATAGTTTCATTCCTGTATATTATATTTCCTGTACTTTATATGTTCCTGTACTTTACATTCATGTACTATATTTCCTGTACTCATTTTCTGTACTACTTTCATGTACTTTCCTGTTCATTCCTGTATATCTTTTTCCTGTACCCCTGTACTCATTTCATATCATGTTCATGTTTCATTACCTAGAACTGTACTTTGCTCCGCTCCTGACTGGATAAGTTGCAGGTATGCTTGCAGGATATCATTCTACCTTATGGGCGAGAGCCCAGGATCTTAGCTGAGCAGGATGGTCATGACTTAGCGTGAGGTTTCAGGTTTAGACTGTTAGCCTTATTTTTAGATATTGATTTAGAATTAATAGTACATTTCATTCTTGATGACTCGTACATTTATATACATAGAATTGTGGATTATGGTGATCATTCTGGGATACGTTTTAGATGCTGTGATTATACACATTTATGATTATCTGGTTAGATTTCTCTAGATTGGTACAGCTTAATTTATTGTGTCTAACGACAAAGGCTGGGCGTGTCCGACTCGTATCCGATTATTCAGGAGCGGGTCGTGACATGTTTATAGTGTTGGCCCATGCAGGTCTATCCTAATGGTACCTAGGTATTAGAGTACTATTGGGGGACTTGATTACACTAAGGAAATTTGATCACAGCATAGGAAAATTGGGAAATAATGGTATATCAGGTATATCAGGTATATTGTGTTAGGGTTATATACTAAAAGAATCACTTTTGTAGTAACCTTATTTTCTTAAATTTTGAATAAGAATCATATGGGCAAATGTTTGCATATTGTATTTGTTGCAAGTGTTAATACAAATGTCTGATATTCTATATTGTAGATAATATGGTGTGTGGTGTCACACAGAAGATCATATTATCAGTTTTCTATGGAGTATATAAATAGTTCACAACCTAGATAGACTTGGACAATCTATTGGAAAGGTTGTAGTGTAATCTGGTATTAGTCTATCTTGACTATAGGTTTACACTAGTACACTTTGTGTGTATTGAACAGGACCACTTGAGGTTGTTCTCTTTGTACTGACTACATAAGAGAACAAACACCTCTGTTATTATGGATGCTTGTACTCTTAATCCGGATATAATAACGGACATGTATATGCAATGTGCATTACTTTGACTCATAAAGGAGTGAGATTCATTATGGATTAACAACCTCTATGAATTGGGTAATAACATTGTATGTATGATGGGCTGTTGATTATAAATAGAATCCATGTCCCGATACTTCGGGTTGATGATGTCCTCTTAAGGAGCTCATAAGGATTATCATGTAAACCCTGCAGGTAGATTATATCCGACATGACAAATAAAGTTGAGCGGTACTACTTAAGGATAAAAGATATCGAATCAATATAGTTGTCAGTAACTTAATTTGATCGACGGACATACGATATCTTAATATGGGGAGCCAAACGAGCATATAATAAAAGGAGCCCAAAAGCATAATTTGGAATTAGGGAGGTAGTGCAACAATAGCTCATTAGTGGACCGAGCTATTGTTAATGGGCCTGGATGGTGTGTTCGGGCTGAACACGGGATATCTAGATCCGTTAGGAGGCCTAACCCTAATTTCTTCTCATGGTCCCTGCAGTAGCCTATATATATCCTCTATTCTCTGGCCGCCAGATTACTGATCAGAAATCTAATATTTTCTCTAAATTCGTGATTCACGTAAGGAGAGAAAGAGAGTGCTGCCAATGAGAAGAAAAAGTTGGAAGATCGTCGCCCACACGACGTCCAACTCGAGGAAGGAATACGTACAGAAGATCTTGGGGTCGTCCGCTCGAGATTGCCAGGAATTACTTGTCTCCTTTCCGCCGCAGGTATAATTCGTGAACCCTAGTTTCCGCCTATGAAGGGTTAGAATACGTATTAGATCTGTTTAACTTTCTATCGATCAATACGCACACCAAAGGAAGGGTCCTGGGAATCTCCAGTTCCATCAATTGGTATCAGAGCCACTTTGGATCTACATATTGATTGATACGTCCATGTTGTCCAATAAAACTTGCGCTATGTAATAGTCGGTAGATGTAGATCTGTTCTAACTCGGTTTTGCAGGCATCTTAGATCCAACTATTATGGTCCAATGCATATTTTTTGATTGTGTTGTTTAAACCACGGACATGTCGTGGATGTTGTTGTTGCTGTGGATGTAATTAAAATCACGAGGGTTGATCATGCTTATTAATTTAATTTTTCAATCTAGATTATGTGTGAACTCCTTCGGAAGGCATATGATTGATATAATTTTAATTATTTTTGATCAATTGTGATGGCGGTGGTGGCTGTTTTTGATCAATTATTTTTGATCAATTTTTTAATTATTTTTCAATCTAGATTATTTTTGATTAATTATGTGTGAACCCCGTATAGATCTGCGCAGCGCCAGATTTTGGATTCGGATAGTTGAGGACGGAGCAGCAAAGATGACCATAATAGTTGGATATTTTCTCTTATTTTTGTCATTTTGCTTTTTCTAATTATGCATGTTTATTATTGTGTGGTTGTTTTTTTTAAAAAAACCAAGCCTACATTAATAATGGACAACATGGACATAATATTAACTAGTAGAAAAACCCTCATTGTTAAATAACTAAGTGGGAGAGGATTTTTATTTAGTATAAATCCTATGGTCTCCATTACTGGTTTGTAGGTGATGTAATTATACTTGCGTGTTGGCTTTAGTGCTTTCCTCCATATCGGATGAGTATAATTATGGATCACCAGTACAAACTTCCTTAGGGATAATTGTAAAAAGTTACCTAGTATGTGTTCACTTCTCCATCTGAAGGAACTCGTTACAAGGTAATGGACTTAGTATTAAGTAATGGTATACACTTAGATACAAATAATGGTATCCTCCCCATCGGAGTCACTGCTATTATTTGTATGACCAGAGCAAGACCAGCATATTAATTTTATTTACCATAAAGTTATATTGACATGATAGTAAAATTAATAAGAAAAATCTACTTGAACAAAGTTGAATTTGTATACGTCCACACTATCGTGGCATGCTAAATTCATGGTGTTCAAGGTGTTGGTGAATTTCTTATTATTGTTTTGAGGGAATCAATATTTAGTTAATTCAAAAAGTTTTTTTTTGCCCTACATAATTTTATTTATGTGATTCTCAGGATTTCAAAAAATGGGTTCTTTCAGTCCACTTATGGTGATTCTTAAAGAAAACAAACTTACTGGACCTAATTATATTGACTAGAAACGTAATTTGGACATTGTTCTGACTGCTGAGGAGTACAAATATGTACTTGTTGAGGAATGCCCACCTAAGCCTGATGCTAACTCTGATGAAGAGGTCAAAGAGGCTTATAAAAAGTGGAAAAAGGCAGATGAGATGGCGCGGTATTACATTCTGGCATCTATGTCAAATGTACTGCAACATCAGTATCAGGCCATGACCACAGCTTATGACATGATGTATAACCTCAAGGAACTCTTCGGACATCAGAGTAGAGCAGCTAGGCAGTTTGCTATGAAATGTTTGATGAATACAAAAATGGCTGAGGGCACACCAGTAAGGGATCATGTTCTCAAGATGATGGGTCATCTGAATGAGATGGAGATCCTTGGTGCTGAAATCGATAGGGAAACCCAGGTCGATATCATTCTCGGAACTCTGCCTAAAAGTTTTAACAATTTCTGCCTTAATTACAACATGAACAAAAGGTTGTATAGTTTGGCAGAACTTGCAAAAGAGCTACAGGATGCTGAATCTCTCTTTAGGCAGAGTGGTCATGTTTTTGTTTCTGAAAAGGCTTCAACTTCTAAGCTAAAAGGCGGTAAGAAGAAGAATAACATTCAGAAATAGACAAACTTAGCAAAGAAGGGCATGGGACCTCAAGGCGCGGTAAAAAAGCCGAAAGGCAAATGTTTCAAGTGCAAAGGGTCAGGACATTGGAAGACTGATTGTCCACTTCTCAAACAAGGGAACAAAGAAGGTATATCTCATTTACTAGTAGTTGAAACATGTTTAGCGCTGTTATCTACCGGCACCTGGTGTGTAGATACAGGAGCCACTAATCATGTCTGCAATACATTACAGGGGTTCCAGGAAACCAGACGGCTCAGTGATGGAGAGATATGCTTGTTCATGGGTGATGCTACAAAAGTATCGGTCGTTGCATTAGGAGATGTTACTTTATCTTTTGGTAGAAATAAGTCTTTGACATTGAGAGATTGTCTTTATGCACCTTCACTTAGAAGGAATTTAGTTTCTATTTCTATGTTAGTTAAGGATGGATATTCAGTTTATTTTAATAACAATATTGTTATTAGAAAGAATAAACATTTTATCTGTTCTGGTGCATTGGTTGATAATTTGTATGTCATTAATCCTATTTCGCCCACAATGCAACTTATGGAAATGAATAATATGTCATCTAACTTAAATAAGAGAAAAGAACCTTCTTGTATGAATCAAACATATCTTTGGTACTTACGATTGGGGCATATTAACCTAAGAAGGATTCAAAGATTGGTTGAAGATGGACCTTTGAGTTCATTGGAAGTGGAGGCACTACCAGTTTGTGAATCCTGCTTGGAAGGTAAAATGACCAAAAGGCCTTTTACGGCAAAGGGGTATAGGGCCAAAGATTAATTGGAATTGGTTCATTCTGATTTGTGTGGACCCATGACTATCCAAGCTAGAGGTGACTTTGAATATTTTGTCACATTTATTGACGATTATTCAAGGTAT
This sequence comes from Iris pallida, assembly GCA_029216955.1. Lineage (NCBI taxonomy): Eukaryota > Viridiplantae > Streptophyta > Magnoliopsida > Asparagales > Iridaceae > Iris > Iris pallida. The sequence goes on from JANAVB010034619.1 coordinate 18,623,355, forward strand.
GGATACATTTATTTGATGCGCCGTAAGTCTGAGTGCTTTGAGAAATTCAAAGAGTACAAGGCTAAAACAGAGAAACGTCATAGAAAATGTATCAAGTCATTACGATCAGATCGTGGTGGCGGGTACCTCTTTGGAGAGTTTAGGGATTATTTATCAGAGGCTGGGATTGTATCCCAATTGACTGCACCTGGAACGCCCCAACAGAATGGTGTAGCCGAAAGAAGGAATAGAACTCTTATGGAGATGGTTAGATAAATAATGAGTTATTCGAATTTGCCAGATTCGTTTTGGGGATATGCCTTAGAGACTGCAGCTTATATTTTGAACTTGGTTCCTTCTAAGTCAGTACCGCTTACTCCCATAGAGCTATGGATTGGGCGTAAGCCTAGTCTGAAACATGTTCGCATTTGGGGTAGTCCAGCACATGTGCTGAATGGGAAAGCAGATAAGTTGGAATCTCGTACAGAAGTACGCTTGTTTGTAGGCTATCCAAGAGGAACGAAAGGAGGTTTATTTTATAGTCCTAAGGATCAGAAGGTCATTGTTAGCACCAATGCCCAATTCTTAGAGGAAGACTACGTGATGAACCATAAACCCACAAGTAGAGTTGTTCTAGAAGAACTGAGACATGAGACACCAAGTACTTCAGTACCAACAATACAAGAGGATGAACCACAAATAACTGTACAACGTGTCATAAATATTATACCACAACCGATAGTGCCTCGTCGTAGTGGGAGGGTTGTGATACAACCTGATAGATATATGTTCTTGGGAGAGTCATCAGACTTTGTCCCTGAGGAACAAGATTATGATCCCTGTACCTACAATAAAGTACTCCAAGATAAAGATGCAGAGTCTTGGCAAAAAGCAATGATATCTGAAATAGAATCTATGGATTCTGATCAGGTCTGGGAGCTTGTAGAACCACCCGTTGGTGTAAAAGCCATTGGATGTAAGTGGATCTATAAGAGAAAAAGAGGATCAGACGGTAAGGTTGAAACCTTTAAAGCTCGGCTTGTAACAAAAGGTTTTACTCAAAGAGAGGGTATCGATTATGAGAAAACCTTTTCTCCTGTAGCCATGCTTAAGTCTATTCGGATTCTTTTATCTATTGTAGCTCATCTCGATTATGAGATTTGGCAAATAGATGTCAAGACAGCTTTCCTTAATGGAAGTCTTGAGGAAGACATCTATATGAAACAACCAGACGGGTTCATTGAAAATGGCCAGGAGCATCTTGTTTGTAAGCTCAAAAAGTCCATTTATGGACTTAAGCAAGCTTCCAGATCTTGGAACATCTGTTTTGATCAGGTGATAAAATCCTATGGATTTGATCAATGTCAGGATGAATCATGTGTATACAGAAAGTGTGACAAAAATGTGGTGGTGTTCCTAGTACTTTATATGGATGACATCTTGCTCATTGGAAACAATGTGAAGGTATTATCTGATGTAAGGGTATGGTTATCCAAACAATTTAATATGAAGGACTTGGGAGAAGTAGGTCACATCTTTGGGATCAAAGTTCTACGAGATCGCAAGAAAAGGATGTTGGGCTTATCCTAAGCTTCCTATATCGATACTGTACTAACTCGTTTTAGTATGCAAAATTCTAAGAAAGGTTTCTTACCTTTTAGACATGGAATTGCTCTATCAAAGGAGCAGTGTCCGAGGACACCTAAAGAGATAGAGAACATAAAGGCAGTTCCTTATGCTTCAGCAGTAGAAAGCTTAATGTATGCAATGCTATGTACGAGACCAGACATCTGCTTTGCCGTAGGCATGGTCAGCAGATATCAGTCTAACCCAGGACAAGAGTACTGGACTGCCGTAAAGTATATTTTGAAGTACCTGAAAAGGACTAAAGAGTATATACTAGTTTACCAGGCAGATAGTTTAGTTCCCTTGGGGTATACAGATTCAGATTTTCAATCAGATAGGGATTCCAGGAAATCTACCTCAGGTTATGTGTTTACTTTGGAAGGTGGAGCCATTGTGTGGAGAAGTATCAAGCAAAAATGTATTGCTGATTCCACCATGAAAGCCGAGTATGTGGCAGCCTCTGAGGCAGCCAAAGAAGCGGTTTGGCTCAGAAACTTTCTGTTGGACTTGGATGTGGTACCTAGTTTGCCTAAGTCTATTACACTTTATTGTGATAATAGTGGTGCAGTGGCAAACTCGAAGGAACCACGAGCCCATAAGATAGGAAAACATATTGAGCGTAAGTACCACCTGATACGAGATTTCATAAAGAAAGAAAAAGTTGCTGTGATCAAGATAGCATCAGCCGACAACCTAGCTGATCCCTTTACAAAGAGCTTACCAGCTAAGGCTTTTGACAGTCATGTTGAGGGAATGGGAGTCAGATGTGTAGTAGCATGGCTTTAAGTATAAGTGGGAGATTTGTAACAGTATACTGAAAAGCAATACTTTGAGTATAAGTGGGAGATTGTTAGGGTTATATACTAAAAGTATCATTTTTGTAGTAACCTTATTTCCTTAAATTTTGAATGAGAATCATATGGGCAAATGTTTGCATATTGTATTTGTTGCAAGTGTTAATGCAAATGTCTGATATTCTATATTGTAGATAATATGGTGTGTGGTGTCACACAGAAGATCATATTATCAGTTTTCTATGGAGTATATAAATAGTTCACAACTTAGATGGACTTGGACAATCTATTGGAAAGGTTGTAGTATAATATGGTATTAGTCTATCTTGACTATAGGTTTACACTAGTACACTTTGTGTGTATTGAACAGGACCACTTGAGGTTGTTCTCTTTGTACTGACTACATAAGAGAACAAATACCTCTATTATTATGGATGCTTGTACTCTTAATCCGAATATAATAACGGACATGTATATGCAATGTGCATTACTTTGACTCATAAAAGAGTGAGATTCATTATGGATCAACAACCTCTATGAATTGGGTAATAACATTGTATGTATGATGGGATATTGATTATAAATGGAATCCATGTCCCGATACATCGGGTTGATGATGTCCTCTTAAGGAGATCATAAGGATTGTCATGTAAACCCTGCAGGTGGATTATATCCGATATGACAAATAAAGTTGAGCGGTACTACTTAAGGATAAAAGATGTCGAATCAATATAGTTGTCAGTAACTTAATTTGATCGAAGGACATACGATATCTTAACATGGAGAGCCAAACGAGCATATAATAAAAGGAGCCCACAAACATAATTTGGAATTAGGGAGGTAGTGCAACAATAGATCATTAGTGGACCGAGCTATTGTTAATGGGCCTGGATTGTGTGTTCGGGCTGAACACGGGATATCCAGATCCGTTAGGAGGCCTAACCCTAATTTCTCCTCATGGTCCCTGCCGTAGCCTATATATATCCTCTATTCTCTGGCCGCCAGATTACTGATCAAAAATCTAATATTTTCTCTAAATTCGTGATTCACGTAAGGAGAGAAAGAGAGTGCTGCCAAGGAGAAGAAAAAGTTGGGAGATCGTCACCCATACGACGTCCAACTCGAGGAAGGAATACGTGCAGAAGATCTTGGGGTCGTCCGCTCGAGATTGCCAGGAATTACTTGTCTCCTTTCCGCCGCAGGTATAATTCGTGAACCCTAGTTTCTGCCTATGAAGGGTTAGAATACGTATTAGATCTGTTTAACTTTCTATCGATCAATACGCACACCAAAGGAAGGGTCCTGGGAATCCCCAGTTCCATCATATTGATATCTATAAACACTTTGTATTTAGGTCTAGGTTATTTTAACAGTTTTCTATTTTTCAGATAGTTCAAAAGCATACGACACCGGGATAGTCAATCCACCTACACTTGAGAGTTTCGAGCCTCCACTAATTTCTATCGCCCTACTATCCCAATGGGTAGTACGCAGTTGACGGAGACGTTTCAAGAGTTCCTTGACATCGGCAGGCCGTCCTTTTCCAACCCAGACTTGCAAATATATTTCCCGAGTTAGAGAGGACTTCCGACTTCCAGATTCTCAGACCTTGGACTTCTCCGACACCGAGCGCATATCCTGCACCGAGGAGCAGATCGAGAACCTGGAGCCGCCACTGAAGATCATCCAAGTCTTGGAGGATCTGACTCCTCTGAAGAATGGAGCCACCAGCCAGAAGATCCAGAATGTAGCACAGACAATAGGACACAACGGGAAACTGAAGCTCAGGAGGAATATGAAGACTTATGACGAAGACAGCAACTAGCCTGGACCCGCAAAGTGTCATAACACTCAGACGGCGCTTCTTCAGTCACATCATCAGAGGTAAATTCAGGCTCACATTCACTAAATGAAGGATTGTCCGAAAGTCGTCAATTGCATTGCCAAGGACGAGCACGAGGAGTACCAGGACCGCAGCAGAAGGACCCGCCTCTCCAGATTCAGCAACAGCATGGAGCACTATCGCAAGGACCAGCCTATATCAGGACAACTTAAGAAATTAAAGTGATTCCAGTCCCGAAGAAACACTGAAGATAGACTGAAGACAGAAGACTCTTTTGCATGGTTGGAGAAAACCATGGATCATGATTCATAATCTAGTTTTTTCTTAGATTCCTCTTGCACCTAGATTGTTTCTTAGAAACTTCCTTGTTTCCTATTTAAGGATTATTAGATTTTATTTCCTATTCTAGAACCTTGGTCGCTATTCGAGATGTATTTTGAAAGTTTGTTCCCATTCTTGTCCATAACTCTGCTCTTATTCGAGATTTTCTTCCTGCTCGATAACTTGTTTCCTATGGCATCGTTTCCTAAATTTAAGATTTGTTTCTACTCGAATTTTGTTCCCCATTCAGACCCTGTTGATATTTAAGACTTTACTTCGGATTACATTCTTATTCAAACTTATGCCATTCAAAACTTTGTTTGAATCTTGCTTATATTCGAGATTTCATTTGCAGATTTTGTTTTCAATCTTTAAAATTTTGACTCATTCCCTATGAGATTTTATTTCTCATTCGTGAATTGTTTTTCGTACTATTCACGATCTTGTTTGATCTTGCCTCGTATTTTGAGATTTTACTTGTTTCATATCCGCTATTTAATGCCATGTCTTCATATTCATTTTTCATGACTTTGTTTTCTATTATTGGATTCTACTTGAAATTTTGTTTCCTATTTGAACTGTGTACTATTCGAGAATTATTCCTACTCGAAATATCATTTTGAAACCTTGCTTGAACCTTCGCTTCTATTGATGCTTGTTTGGGATTCTATTTCCTATTTCTGATTTTATCTTTATTCGAGATTGTTCTTTATCTGCGGCTTTGTTTCAAACTTAATTGAGATTTGCTTGTCTCATATTTACGATCCAATACCTTGTATTCCATTCACTAAATGATACATGCTTCGTAACCTAGCTTTCTATTTGAGATTTCTATTCGAGATTTTGTGTCCTATTCGTGACTTTGTTGATAATTGATTTCCTATCTAAGATTTGTTTTGAAATTCCTTTCCATTCGAGGTAGTGTTTGAGACTTCGTTGTTATTCGTGAGTTTGTTATACATTGATTCATGAACAAGGGTTTTGGTCATTATTTTGAGACTTTATTTTCTATCTGGTATCTTGCTTTTATGTCACCTTGAGATTTTGCTATCTATCTAGGATTAAGTCCCATGTACTAAATCTTGTTACCATTCCAGATATCAGTTGAAATTTCGTCATATTTGAAACTTCGCTCCCTGTCTGAAATTTAAATCTCCCTGGTTGCCTTTTGTACTCACTGATTGGATCCCTTGTCGTCTTTTAGTACCTAATAAACTATTGTATTCTAATAGTCAGAAAACCTCACCATCTTCTTGACTTGGACTATTGAAACTCATTTTGATTCCTTGAAATTTTCTATGGATAAAGTTGAAAGACTATTTGATGACCTACTAGGACATGATAGTTGTGCGCTGCAACCGTTATCTAGATTACAGAGACCGAAAGTTCACTGCAGCCAGCAGTGCACTAGCGGGGCAGGAACTCTAAGTTGAAGTAATTTCAGACATTCATAGGTTTCGGGTATTATAGAGATTTGTCCTAAATTCTTCATGTCGTGATCTCTTGGGTTGCTTCGTTGATGATTATTGGAAAATGGATATAGTGCACAGAATATTCGATGACATATTATTATTTGAGTCACAGAGCCGAAAGTCCACTACAGTCAGATATATTCTGGCGGGGTAGGGATCTAAGCAAAGTGATTTCAAATACCTATATGTTCTCGGGTATCATGGAGAATATATTCCATTTTCATATAATTATTGGTTTTCGATAATCACAAATACTTGCATGTTATCCTGATTTGATACTGTATCTCTTGAGTATTTCGTATGTTTCCTCAATCAGCCCTTGCTAGTTTCCCTCTAGCATTTTATCGTTAGATCATTGATTTTCTTAAAATTATACATTGCCAGATTTTGATTCCATACTTCGTTTGTGTCTTGTCTAAACTTTGATCTTAAATCATGTCTATTTGACCATGATTTTCCTATCTTGGCCTAGTCCACTTGTGTTGAACTATCGATTTTTTATCGTACTTAATAGTTGTGTTTTCATGATTTTGCTCCTCTAAGTTGAAATTAAAACTTTATTCTATCTCGTGCCTATTTGATTCTTAATCATTGTTAGATCGTGTTATTCCAACTTCTTGTGTGTAATTATAGTACTTGGTCTCAAGGCTCAAGGCGTCGCAGAGTTGCACAGGGTCGGCAGAAGCACTGGGCAGACAGCAGCAGACGACCACTGGAGTTCGTAGTTGGAAGCAGAGTATTCCTGAAGAATCTCGTCGACCAGAGGCACCATTTGTTTTGGCAGAGGTATTAAGCTCAGTCCGAGATTCATTGGGCCTTTCGACGTGACTGCGCGGATTGGCGATGTGGCATATCGACTAGCACTTTCAGCTAGCTTGGAGGGAGTGCACGATATTTTTCACGTGTCTCAGCTGCGATGCTACATTTCGGACCCGAGCCATGTGGTGGACTTTTCGGGGCGGGTCTGAGATTGACCTACGAGGAGCAGCCAGTGGAGATTATTGATCGGAGGGAGAAGCGCTTACGGAACCAGACTATTTCTCTCGTTCGCATCATGTGGAGACACCACTCTCCAGGAGAGTCCACATGGGAGCACGAGGACGAGAAACGGGAGCGCTATCCCAATCTGTTTGATTGATTTGATTGTACTCCGTTTCTTTGAAATTCTATTTTCAATAAATGACTGGTGTCTGGATCTTTTGAGATTAACTGAGATTTATTTGGGTTTTTGAATTTCGAGGACGAAATTTTTTTAAGGAGGGGAGATTTGTAACTCCACTCCCCGGTTTAAAAAAATAAATTTGATTTCTAAATAATTAAAATTGTTTTTATTAAGTTTCAAATAATAAATTAGTTTTAAATAATAAGTTTTGGTGATCCATTTTGGAGGGAATTAATTTTGAGCTGAATTTTCAAATTTAAAAGTTTGTTGTAACAAACTTAGTGGTCCCCATTCTTCCTAAAAATTTTCTAACTGTTTTATCAAAATCCTGGAATAAGTGAAAAGGGAAGGGGAATTGTGTAAAAAATTAATTGTGTGGAGGTGTCGGGTTGCAATTAGTGAAAAGGGGTTAGACTCTTTTGCATTTTCTCCTTAGGTGGAGGGACTAAAATGCATAAAGTCACTTTTCCTATTTATTCTTTGCTGGAGAGAGAGAGAGAGAGGCTCACTTCTTTCTGAGTCCTCTCACTCTTCCATTTCCCTCTTTCTATATTTTCTCTCGGTCGAGCTCGGCGACCTAGGCGACTACTCCAGCAGCGGTGACGGAGATCGGCTACTCCGTCGATGTTCCGTTCATCCACGACGAAGCTCGACTTCCTGTGGCGTTCGTCTTCGCGGCAGTAACTAGGCGACTCCCCGTCGAGTGAATCCTGACGTTCTCCCTCTCCTATTATCAATTCACAGTAAGATTCCACCCATACTCTACATGAGATCTCGAATTTTGTTTGTGTGTTCTGTTCTTCAAATTTTGGGGTTGATCACTCTTTTTTTTCTTTCTCGTGGAATTTACCACCAGGGATCAATCTGTGCGATCTCGAAATTCTGGACAGATCCGAATGGGAGCTCATTCACTGAGTTTAGCGACGTCCGATCTGTGAGTTTGGTTTTCTATTTTGTTTTGATCTATGCAGTTGGGAAATTCCTTTGAGTTCTTACGAACCTTGGTGTTTGAATGATTCAAACAGGGTATTTTAGATCGGGTGTCGATCCAGTCGGAGTTTCGAAGCCAATTGTTTCTCCAACAGTTCGATCTATATTTCGGTGAGTGTTAAGTTGTAGTTAGCTTAATTCGATAATTTTATGGGATTTACGAACTGTAATGGTCGATCCTTAAACTGTAGGCTATTCTTGTTAGCGTAGGTCGGTTCTGATTGAATCTGGGTTCGGGAAGTCTAAGAAACCAGAATTAGAATTGTTGGGTAAGTTTACCCATATTTTATGAGAAATCATGACTTTCACTTTGGGTTTTTGTCTTCTGATTTCTGCATGGAAATTGTTTGAATTAATGCCTGGACAGTTAGTTGTTAGCTTATTGGGAGCAGTGGAGTGCCGGTCTTTGAAGCCGAGTTTTCTTTGTGTTCTTCTTCAGGTAACTGCTTTCAATTTGGTATTCAGTTATTTGTTTTTGGGAAGGGGTAATGTCGGTTGTGATTTGTGCCCAGCGTTCGTACTGTTGTGTTCGTGTCCGCTGGAATCATGATGATGTGTGTCGAGTTAGATACGACTCGATTGAGCCGTATCTATTGTGGAGTATCAAGTATCTTGATGAACTTGGGAGACGTTAGATGTCAGTGGTGTGCTTGTGGACTTGGTAGCAGTCGATTAGTGCGTGTCAGCCGTGTTCGGTTTAGTGTTAATGCTGGAGCGGCTGCCATTTTCCTGCGGAGATTCATTATTTCCTTAGTTTTACTATTTTTGTAATTAATTTTATGCTCATTCTTTTTCTTTGTGTAAGCTGAGTTTAAGTATAGCCGATCAATAGGTTTGGAATGGTGTTGGTTTGGAATGATGTTGGTTCAATAAAATGGAAAAAAAAATCTTTTAACAGCTTATAGTGTGGCCGGTAGAAGGAGACAATGCAATTGGATGTTGAATAAATTTTTGAAGTTCAATTATTTTTCTGAATGATTGTTACGCAGGTGAGAGGTTGGTTGAATAGTTATTTTTGGTTGGTTGAGTAACTAGATTGATTAAATTATTGAGATCAACTTGACAATGTGAGTTTTGCTAAAATATAGTGATATCCTATTTTTTTTAATAAGTATTTGTAATAAACCTGTTTGGAGATTGAGTATGGTATAAATTAGAGTTTTCAAGTTTAAACTTAAGGTAGCAGTAATACTCAAGTTATATGGTTGCTAAGCCATTCTTTTCAATTAAATTCTAAATTCATGATTATAAGTATTAGTATGACTTGTAGAATCAATAAGGGCATTTTAGTAATAGTATAATAACTGTTACTTTATATATATAGGATGGTTATTTGAGTCTGGGTTAGCAAGGGGTTAAATTAAATTATTAATAATTAGATGTTAGCTAGAAGTTTAACTAGTAAGTTTTTAATTAATCAACTTGTACTCAATAAATCAGGAGGACATCCAGTTCCATTGTTCATCCGTACTTTCCCGGAGCCAGGCAAGTACTTTTCTACGGTTTTGTGCATTTACATTCTTGTACCTTTTCTTGTGACACGTCATGGCACGATATTCATGTACTCCTGTATTCCTGTACCCTTGTTCATGTACTTATTAGTGTCGGGTGGGAAAATACATTAGCCATGTGACCAATCCCGGTTACTATATTCATGTGCCTAGCTTAGGCCTCGCATCGTGCACGCGGGCCCTAAGTCGTACCATATTCATGTACTCCTGTACATGTTCTCACCCCAGCTAGTCACATGGACTAGATGTATTTTGATATTGTTCACATATCATGTCTGGTACTATAGGATTATATTTTCATTCTTGTACAATACATTTCCTGTACTTTATATGTTCCTGTACTTTACATTCGTGTACTATATTTCCTGTACTCATTCCCTGTACTACTTTCCTGTACTTTCCTATTCATTCCTGTATATCTTTTTCCTGTACCCTTGTACTCATTTCATATCATGTTCATGTTTCATCACCTAGAACTGTACTTTGCTCCGCTCCTGACTGGATAAGTTGCAGGTATGCTTGCAGGATATCATTCTACCTTATGGGCTAGAGCCCGGGATCTTAGCTGAGCAGGATGGTCATGACTTAGCTTGAGGATTCAGGTTTAGACTGTTAGCCTTACTTTTAGATATTGATTTAGAATTCATAGTACATTTCATTATTGATGACTCGTACATTTATATACCTAGAATTATGGATTATGGTGATCATTCTGGGATACGTTTTAGATGCTGTGATTATATACATTTATGATTATCTGGTTAGATTTCTCTAGATTGGTACAACTTACTTTGTTGTGTCTAACGACAAAGGCTGGGCGTGTCCGACTCGTATTCGATTATTCGGGCGCGGGTTGTGACAATCGTCCTCGCTAAGGCGTGAAGCCGCAAGGGCCTAGGTTGCGCCCGTGCAAGGCTAAGTCCGAAAATGGCCTATTTGAGCTAGGCCACAGAGTCGTACAGAGTGTCCCCATTTGCAGCGAAAAGTAAATGAACACAAATTGAAGCAAATTCAAACTCTTTATTGATATTCAAGAAGTTTACAAGCGACACTAGGCCGAGTTTAGAAGTCTCTCAAGCTCTCTCTCTCTCTCTCTGAAACATAAAAGGCGTGCCAAGTGGCTTACAACATGGAAAGATTCATGGCGATGTTCCAAAACATTATGTCCTTTATATGGTGCTTCAGCTCCTTGCAACGCTTCAAGGCTCCAGAGTTGGCTCCGCGCCTTAGCACGTTCGAGGGAAGCTCCGTACCCGATGACTTCTCCTGCGTCCTGCAAGCAAACTGTGGGGTTATCAGTACATTGTTATGCACTGGTAGGGAGGCTAGCTCGCCCACAATGCTATCATTACCAAACACGTTCTATTTACTTTTGTGCACCGTCTATCATTCATTGTCTTTCTAATCTTGCCTTAGGATCAGTTTTATGGCATATTTCATACCATATCTCGTGTTGTCGAATTCAAGTGTTTGTATGAAAATACATGCACGACTTACCCATACTTACCGTCCGGCCTTCTCTGTCCAAAGTAAACCAAGTTAGTCAACAATTCATATAAACTTTCAATGTCAAGTGCGTGTCTCTGCCTCAGGACCTAGCGCGACGTAGGCATGTTTTCTAACTCAATTTCACGAAGTACTCTTTATCCTTTGGTGTGTTACATTTCAAGCCTGTTCAGAAGGCACTTCATTTAGTTAACTTAGACTACTTTGTTTCAATGTAAGGACTTGCACGTAGATTGCCACCAGTAAAGTCCACTTAATCTATATGCACCGGTCGCTGGCACCACAAGCCATTTTGGACCCTTCCTGCCATGGTATTTCTTAACTATTCAGAGCGTGCGGCTGGTACACGTTGATAGTGTCTTGAAATACTCCTGCACTTACGTCTTATGGGTGGCCAAGCCCACACCCAGGCAGCCCGTAAGCCCTCTTGATTTCTGTCCGGACCGGCTACGATCCTCCCTTTGATCGTGCCGCAGAAATCCCTTATTCTGCCTACCTCCCGTATACGATGGGATTGTCCACGACTATTTCGTTTTGTTTGTCATTTTAACTTAACGGCTGTCTCTGAGCCGTAGGCTAACCCTTAGCCTTAATATGTTATCGACTAGGTTGGCGGCGACATCCGTGCAGCGCGGGTAGCGAGCCCCGTTGCACGTCCCCGTCATACCTGTCACTAACCATTCCTTCCTTTCTTTCTTATCTTTTATTCATTCTTTCTTTTCTTTCTTTCACTTGTTCGATCGTTCATTGATTCATTCACATATTCATTCATTCATTCGTTGATTGATTCATTCATACATTACGCAACTCCCCGTACGGGAGTCGCCTTGGCGACCCATCGGTCCCAAAGTCTTTCAATGTTGCTATACTCTACTCGGAACGACTATGTCGATAGTCCTCCGTTTTATTGTTTTGAACCATTCATTATTTCATTGTTGAACGCATAGGGAACTTGAATATAAGCTTATGCCTTAGCACGAGCGTAGAGCGCGGTGCGAGAGTTCCTCACATTTTCTATGTTCTTTTCCATATTCTATATAAGCATACAAGATGGGATTATTCCCTTAGCTAGGTGCATTGAGTCATTTATTAGCATGCGCGGTATTATCGCCGAGCGATTCTAGCAATAGTATCCGTATTGTTATGTGTCTAGGCTAAACAAAGACGGGTTCATCGGAGCCACCCACCTTAGCGATGTTCGCATCGGCCAAGCGATACTCCGAGCGTACCTTTGAAAGTCTAAGTCTGGATTCCTCTTTGACGGGCCAATGTAAGCCTTGCATCAATTCTTCATCAGGTCGATGCCAACTTTTCGGGTCGACGACTCGTTTGAGTCGTTGCACTTGCCGTTTGAATCGGCGTTCCGCTAGGGCGGAGCGGGTCATTACATAATACAACACTCAAAACAAGTCTCGTCCTCGAGACTTCCTGAGTGTAGGTCGTCCTACCATTCCTTAACTCGTGTCTTCATGTTTCTTAGACAATTCTTATCGAATGGCTTTACCGTCGATGGCATCGAACTATACTCGATACCTTTCTAAGTTCCGTGTTGCATACGTTTGGTCGATTTTATTGAATGACTTTTCATCATTTTAGAGTTGATAAACTTATTCAAATTAACGTGTTTCTTCGACTTGGTTGCTATTTTGTCGTGTCATGGGACTGTAATGGTCGTACGAGGTGCGTTGTCATTCATCAACACGAGATCCGTAGGCTGAGGCAAACTCACTCATTCGTTCATGCACATCGCAACACCCACTTGCAGCTGCATTCGAGTTTATCATATCGCTGAGTTTGGATCGTGTACATATTCAAGGCGTCCCCCGAATACGTATATGTCAACCAAGCTTAGCGATTAGCGAAGTCGGATAAGCTACTCGTGATAGTTTTGATTTGCCGATCGTTTTGCTAACTTTGATTTAGAACCGAACTCGTGTGCATCTCACTATCGTTTATCTCGGTCATCGAGATGACCCGATTCGCTTCTCAAGCGTTCTTGTCCACGAAATCAGTATGATTTCTTCTTAGCGGGGTCGACCAAGTCGAAGAAATTCCTGTCCGATTCGAGACCAAGTATTACACTATCATCGAGTACGTCTTCCAATCGATGATTCGATTCGTTATACCAACTTTACTTATGCGTCATCCATTCTTATCATTCACTTCGTTTAGGGCCAATCTCGTTGTCGTTCACGCACACTCCCATTTCTCTGTCATACTCTAAGTCTTGTTGCCCAAAGTCTATCGTCCGTCCAGACGATACTGTAAAGTCAATCGCACAGGTTCAATCACTCGGCATAGGGTCGTCCGCCTATCCGCTAGGTCAGCTCACAAGGTTATAGTTACAAGTCAAGTTCACGGCTCATCGTGCAAGGTCATTGCATGACGCTCGCCCCAAATCCTATGGTCAAACCATTTGTTCGTTTGTACGGAAGTTTCTACCCAAGTTCGTTTCGCTCAAATTTTTAAACATCAAGCAGCGTTCACCCTATTCGCATCAACACATTCTCCGTTCCAAGTCCGAGCTCGTTTAGGAAGGTCATCCTATGATAGGTTATCCTCAACCAAATCCTTGACATGTCAATATTGTGCGTCCGTACTAGCAATTATCGTAGTCTATCTCTTCAAGTATGTTTGATACAATCCACCTATCCATCCTATCCAATTCACGTAGTCGATCACAAGGTCGTCTAGCCTTGCAATATGTCGTGCCCCGATCTCACGCAAGTCTGATTATCCATGGCGGACATGAATCACCATGTCAACATTCTCGCAGAATAATCGTCCTCATCGGGACGTAATTCTTGCGTTGCGTCTAGACTTACTCATTTTCGATATACGGATTGGGCCTACTCAATCCTCAACTTTACTTCGTCGTCCATCACAAGTCCGATCAATCCTCCAATTCGCCTTTGCTTCAAACCACAAGTTGAAGAAATCAAAATTGTCATGTCAAGGTATTTCGAGTTTGATCATTTCCGCTGGACATGAATCACCATGCCAACGCACACGCGGAATGATCATCCCAAATCCGACGTGACGCATGTGCGAGGCTAGAGTTGCGCTCGCGCAAGACAAGATCGTTGTCGTTGTGGTTATTACCGAACAATCAAGTCACTTTCCGTCTTCATTCCAAACATTCATTTCCTATAAAAATTCCCAAACATAGTATCTTTCAAAACAATAACTTCTAACACGATTATTATTCATCGAATTAGAGTACCCCCGAGTTATCGTACATCGATCTTTGATACGCCTCAATACCATCGATGATGTAAATAACCTGACGATCTTCCTTTTGTAACGAATTCTGAATCGTGCAACTTAATTCCTTAATTCACATTGTCCCGTGCTAACTCTTCATCGAGCAACATTAATTTCAATTCCTTAGTCATTCTCGTATCTCTAACCCAACGTTTTCCATGCACGCTATCTTCCGATCGTGTTATCTTCAATCTCGTCCATGCGTATTTTACCTTAACTCAAGTTTCAATCCCTTCGACTAAATTCAAAATCACATGTACGATCTTCTATGTTTCCTCGACCAAGACCTCCATTTGTTTTATCATTCCGACTCTCTATTCAATCGTTTCGTAATTCGCACTACGCATTCTCAATTCGTCCGAACGATATCTCGTTTGAGACTATCGAAGTCAGAACCAACTAAGCGTTACTCGTTCTAAGGCTTGCGCGATATTATCGCTTGCCGACATACTCGTTCTATCCGTATATCCTTTAGTCTCGCTCGAACAATTTCTATGTCGTCCATATACCACTCAGGGTTCGAGCCACTCGACTAGTCGCTGACACTCACTCTTCTTCTTCTCCAAACCTATCACATACACCACTCGGGGTCAAGTCATTCTACAAATCCTCAAAAGGTCATTCGACTCACAATCGACGTATTCAATTGTGCATTCGCCCATTCCTTAAAGTCTAAGAACCACTTCTCGTGTTCGCTTTAGCGTTGGTCAAGTAGCGTCTCTATCAACATACGTTCTAAGTCTCACTTATTCTCGTCCGAGCGATAGTTGATCTCGCTCGCAAACTCGTTCGCACCAGAAGGTTTAGGTGCGCGATACTCCGCACAACTTAGCCAAAAGGCTGCGTGCATAACCATCCCGTTCAAACTATACTCCGGTCTCGTGTACTCGTTCGCTATTGTCAGCGTAAGGTTATTCAAGCATGCACTGTATTTGCTAACTCTTAGCATTAGTTTTCTCTCAACTAAAGTCCGTCGTTGTTTGGCACTAAGGCCTTCGCCTATCGATCTAGTTCAACCGAGTACTTGTACGAGCTTTTAAAAATATTAGACTTAATGTATGGAACATCCCAAGGCACAACGAGAGAGAGCATACACTTCTTTTGTTTCAAAATGAGCTTTCAAAACTGAGAGAATCGAAATAAAGTCCAAGGACATAAAGCCGTGCTCTGATATGAATCTGTCACGCCCCGCTCCCTCAGGAGCGATCGTCCTCGCTAAGGCGTGATGCCACACGGGCCTAGGTTGCGCCCGTGCAAGGCTAAGTCCGAAAACGGCCGATTTGAGCTAGGCCACCGAGTCGCACAGAGTGTCCCCATTTGCAGCGAAAAGTAAATGAACACAAATTGAAGTGAATTCAAACTCTTTATTGATATTCAAGAAGTTTACAAGCGGCGATAGGTCGAGTTTACAAGTCTCTCAAGCTCTCTCTCTCTCTCTGAAACATAAAAGGCGTGCCAAGTGGATTACAATATGGAAAGATTCATGGCGATGTTCCAAAATATTATGTCCTGTATATGGTGCTTCAGCTCCTTACAACGCTCCAAGGCTCCAGAGTTGGCTCCACGCCTTAGCACGTTCGAGAGAACCTCCGCACCCGATGACGTCTCTTACATCCTGCAAGCAAACTGTGGGGTTATCTGTACATTGTTATGCACTGGTGGGGAGGCTAGCTCGTCCACAATGCTATTATTACCAAACACGTTCTATTTACTTTTGTGCACCGTCTATCATTCATTGTCTTTCTAATCTTGCCTTATGATCAGTTTTATGGCATATTTTATAGCCTATCTCGTGTTGCCGAATTCAAGTATTTGCATGGAAATACATGCACGACTTACCCATACTTACCGTCCGGCCTTCCCTATCCAAAGTAAACCAAGTTAGTCAACAATTCATATAAAATATCAATGTCAAGTGCGTGTCCCTGCCTCAGGTCCTAGCGCGACGTAGGCGTGTTTTCTAACTCAATTTCACGAAGTACTCTTTATCCTTTGGTGTGTTACATTTCAAGCCTGTTCAGAAGGCACTTTATTTAGTTAACTTAGACTACTTTGTTTCAATGCAAGGACTTGCACGTGGATTGCCACCAGCAAAGTCCACTTAATCTATATGCACCGATCGCTGGCACTACAAGCCATTTTGGACCCTTCCTGCCATGGTATTTTTCAACTATTCAGAGCGTGCGGCTGGTACACGTTGATAGTGTCTTGAAATACTCCTGCACTTACGTCTCCTAGGTAGCCAAGCCCACACCTAGGTAACCCGTAAGCCCCCTTGATTTCAGTCCGGGCCGGCTACGATCCTCCCTTTGATCGTGCCGTAGAAATCCCTTATTCTGCCTACCTCCCGTATACGATAGGATTGTCCACGACCATTTCGTTTTGTTTGTCATTTTAACTTAACGGCTGTCTCTGAGCCGTAGGCTAACCCTTAGCCTTAATATATTATCGACCAGGTTGGCGACGGCATCCGTGCAGCGCGGGTAGCGAGCCCCGTTGCAAGTCTCCGTCACACCTGTCGCTAACCATTCCTTCATTTATTTCTTATCTTTTATTCATTTTTTCTTTTCTTTCTTTCACTTGTTCGTTCATTCATTGATTCATTCACATATTCATTCATTCATTCGTTGATTCATTCATTCATACATTACGCAACTCCCCGTACAGGAGTCGTCTTGGCGACCCATCGGTCCCGAAGTCTTCCAATGTTGTTATACTCTACTAGGAACGACTATGTCGATAGTCCTCCATTTCATTATTGTGAACCATTCATTGTTTCATTGTTGAACGCATAGGGAACTTGAATGTAAGCTTATGCCTTAGCACGAGCGTAGAGCGAGGTGCGAGAGTTCCTCACATTTTCCATGTTCTATTCCATATTCTATACAAGCATACAAGATGGGATTATTCCCTTAGCTAGGTGCATTGAGTCATTTATTAGCATGTGCGGTGTTATCGCCTAGCGATTCTAGCAATAGTGTCCGTATTGTTATGTATCTAGGCTAAGCAAAGACGGGTTCATCGGAGCCACCCACCTTAGAAATGTTCGCATCGGCCGAGCGATACTCTGAGCGCGCCTTTGAAAGTCTAAGTCTGGATTCCTCTTTGACGGGCCAATGTAAGCCTTGCATCGATTCTTCATCAGGTCGATGCCAACTCTTCGGGTCGACGGCTCATTTGAGTCGTTGTATTTGCCGTTTTGTAGCATTTGGGTTCCTAGAATTTATTTTCAATTTTGGAGATTTTTTTTTAATTTTTATTTTAGTTAAAATCAATTATTAGCTAGGACGTTGATGTGGGATCGTAAGATTTTTGACCTAAGTCTATAAGTTAGATATAAGGAAATTAGGTTGTATATAGCCTCTGGGGCCTCTAGATAGTCCCTAGAATATTATTTTACCATTTTAGAATTTCCAGGATTTATTGGAGATTTTTAGATAATTTTTATATATTATTTCATTATTTTCTTATGCTTCTAGGATTTTCTGTGAGAGCACCCGAGGGTATTTTTTAGGCCAAGTAATTTATTTGGGCTCTAGAACCCCTAAAATATTTTCTATATTTTTCTAGGAATTTTTAGAAATTTTCTGGGATTTATTTGGGATTTTTAGGATTTTTATTGATTTTTATTTAATTTTCTGTAATTTAAAACCTATTTTCTAAAATATATACCCAGTCAGCCTCCGGGGGGGCCCACCCGTCAGCCGCTGAAAGCGGAGCGGGCGGGCCCACGTGTCAGTGAGAGGGGGGCGGGGGAGCTCGGTCTCCGAGCCGGATTACTAATCCGAGCCAAGCTCGGAGCCGCCCACTCATAGCCTGCTTGATTCTCGACCGCAGGATCCTGGCGGGGACCACAGGATTTGGACACGTGTCCCCTTAGCCAGCCGCCTCAAGCTCAAGCCACCGACTAAAACCTATATATATATTTGTTTTAGGTTCCCGAAAACCTATATTATTTCCAGCAGCTTTTAGTGGGAGAGTTTGATTGGGATCTTCAACTTCGCGGAGCGATTGCCGTTGATCCAGGCGTCCGTTTTGCGCGCCGTTTTTTTTGTTGGAAGCGTATTGAGGTTAGGTTTCTGATGATATAATTTATTTTCTAGTATTTTGATCTCGAATTTCTGAATAATTATTTGAGTGTCGGTTGTCCAAAAATTTACACGTCGCACGGTTTTCGAGATTCCGAGCAATCCCGAACTCCGTTTCGCGATCCGTTTGAAGTTTTGGAAAGCTGACACCGAGACCTAAAACATATAATTTTTTCCAGAAATTCAGAGTTTCATCTAGTATTTTATTTTATTCATAGAAGTCAGATTTGGTCAACGGTTCATCGATTTGGTCATGGTTAGCCATAATGGCGATAACTTTTGACCAAAGCGTGATTTTGTGGCACGGTCGATTCCAGTGCACTCATGGTACTGAAATCTATCATGTTGCACACTCAAACTTTGAATTCATAATGTTTGACCAGTTAGTCAACAGTATGTCTCGGTTTGCGTGCCACGAGTCCCGATTTTGGAACCGTGTATTTCCTTGGCCAAATTTTTGTGTGTAGATTGTTATTTCAGAATTAAATAGGTTAAAATAGGATTTTAGGTGATTTATTCCAGAATTAGAATAGTATTAATTGACTTAACCCATTAGCCACTTTCTAAGATTTTTAGAGTGGGAATCGTTGATCTAACTTGTGATTATTTTGTGTCGGGGTAGATCGGGCTACGACGTCTTGAGTTGTGACTTTATCATCTATCGGAGCAGGCAAGTATCACTATGACCTATGTTTCCTTTATTTTATGCTGCATGTATCTTCGTGTCATCGTTTCACTATTACTTCCTTTTGGTCCATGATTGTCATTGCTCATGATTAATATTGTGCACGAGAGTTAGAATCGTTAGGATATATACATGTTCATCTTTTACTCATTGTTTTCTATTGTCTACAGTTTATCGTATTGCTAATGTTTATCATAGTGGACATGTATTGTGAGTGAGTCGGGCGGGGGAATACAACAAGTAAGCATGTGGTCAACGAATTGAATACAGACCCCCTATACATTGATTGCATAATATCAGTCATGCACCACATGTATGACTGACGGATATCCCAAGCCGTCTACATGCTGAAAGTTGGTATTCTAAAACACACAGTACACGTGACTTAATTATTGTTGTCATGTCGTCTATTGTTCTTCTTTCGTCAAGTTTACCTTCTTATTGTCATCGTGTTTTAGTGGTATGTCAAAGTCTACCTTCATATTGTTATCACGTCTCAAAGGTACTTTCTTATCATACAATGTCATGCCTATACTTATCTTCAGTTAAATTCCTTTTATCTTTCCTTCATGCTTGTATACTATATTGTGTAATGTAGTGTTATGGTGATCTTGCTCCAATCCTGACTGGATAACTATTTTTCAGCTTTAGACGAAGAGATTTGCCCCGAGGTCTACGGTGAGTATGTTGGCGACACTGATGTCACTGGCGTACCCGGTTCCAGCACTCATGCGAATTAGCATATTTTCTTCCTTATGGATTCGCATTAGTTAGTAGTTATAGTTATGGAGTTTAGTTATCTATTTTATTTTCTGCTATCCGGGTTTGTTCCCGAGACTTTCTGAGTTGTAGTAGATTTTTCATATTTATAATATTGAGACTATTGGATATTTTAGTAATTTTTGCTGGCTTAGTTGTGGATGATATATATGCGTGTTGTGCTTGTTGTGGACCATTGTTATCATAGGCAGCGTACTACCGCCGATGCTGTGGCGTAGGCTGGACTTGGCCACGTACTCGTATCCCAAAATTGGGAGCGGGTCGTGACACGTTTGAATCGACGTTTCGCTAGGGCGGAGCGGGTCATTACACCTAGTCTATGGGGTAGTGTCGTCTGCAAGTGCTGGGTCCTCCTGAGAGTCCAGCTCACATGTGTCATCTAGGCCTGCTCCGTAATAAGTGGGACACAACTCCTCAAAATTATCTTTAATATTTCAACAGGTCCAGTCAGGACTGGAGCGAGCACAGTACATCTCACGCAGTTCATATCATGACATGAATATAATACCGACAATAGTGTAAGATACATGAACACTGAAGAGTATACATGAGTAAAAGAGAAGATTGTAATAAAATATCTACTATAAGTAAAGAGCAACATCGAACTAGTAATTTAGAGTACAAGCTAGACATGTGAACGGCTTGATAATAAACATAAAAGTTTGCACATGACTACACTACTTTGGAATTGTTCACATGACCATTTATACTCTCCCGTACCCCAATCAATACACAAGGATCCAGACAGGTTATGTTATTGCACATGATATCACATGGGGGGCCATAAATGGGTGCACATGAATGTAAACATGGGGGCTCCGTGAACATGAGAGTACATGAATCACGAGAGTGCACATGAATGGTGAAAGCACAAAAATACATGATGAAAGTGAAACACACATGACATGATATAACCGATGCTCTCGAGGGGGATAATATCTCATGCAGGATCCATATAGTACCAATCCGTATTTCCATCGTGTCAGCATCAAGTAAAATAATCTAGAGCAAGAAAATAGTCCTAGCAAGTATGAAACGGTCAGAGAATGTACTCGCCTGATATCTCAAAGCCTAAGGTGAAATACTGTCCGAGGAGTGGTGTCTGTCTCTTAATCAGAGCAACACAAGCCACAACATGACCAGAATGGTAAAATGTAACATTACAATGCATTCTGTATGATGTTGGGTCAATTCTAGACTAAAGTCAACCCTGGTCAACTTCAGTCAACTAACTAGTCAATGCTAGGTCAACTAGGTCAACCTAGACCCAATCAAGTCTCACTAGGCCTAACCAGGGCTATCCTAGTAAGCATACACCCATACAAGTCACACAAGTTTACATAACCCTACTAATGTGCATATTCTATATACCATAGGCTATTCCACCTAGGCCACACATATATCAATTACCATATATACATACCAATTTCCATATGTCCATATACATACTATTCATATAGGTAATATGCAATATCTACATTACCTTACTCCAATCGTGCCCTGGTTTTATATATATATATATATATATATATATATATATATATATATATATATATATATATATATATATATATATATATATATATATATACAAGTAGAAAGATACAAGTAGAAAGATAGGGAAAATCATGCATGTGTGTATGTGCTAGTGTGTACATATGTGTGTAAACATGTGTGTGTGTGTGTCATTAGAGCATAGACATGTGGGTACCCTCATTCTCAGATTTCAGTTTCCAGTTTTCAGAGTGTACAAGAGTGTATAGTGGACAAGTTTAGATTTTGTGTGTGTGTGTGTATAGGCTTACATAGTGTTAAGCATACTGTTAAAGGGTTTAGTTAGTTCCTGTGTGTGTATATGGGGAAGCATCATGTTCTCAGTTATTGCAATGTGAAATGTGTGGGTATGTGAACTCATTCTCAGATTTAAAATAAAAATCAATGTGTGTGAGTATTCAATCTCAACAGTTCCTTTCAAAGCCTAAGCAAATCGAAAACCAATCATTACCACAACTCATAAACCTATTGAAACTTAAACTCAACAAAATATAGGAAAGTCACATTGACATTTGGACCAACAATTTAGTAAACATGGCAGACAAATTCTAAGGTTAACAGTGACAGTGAAATATGTGTAATGTGTATGTATGTAACAGTTAGTGTGGGCTAATCCCAGGTCTTAACAGTGTGTACAAGGGGAACAAATCAGTGTGTGTATATATATGTATATCAATCTCAGATTTTTGGGTTTATAGGTTAACAGGAAACATCATTAAATCTCAGAAAACAGAAAGAACAGTGTATCCGTTAATGAAATCCAAAACAAACTGCCAATTCGAAAATGCAATATGAAAACTAATCTTTATGCCAAGTGAACCCTAGCATGTAGACTAAAACCCAGATTTATTTAAGTGTACTACAATCAAATTAAATACTCAAAGGCAGGTTAATACTACATTAGTTTCAGAACCAACTGACAGTTCCTAAGTATCAGAAAAATAGGGATTTCCCCATTTCGAAAGCTAAATCAAATACTATCGTACAAATTAGGGTTGGTAATTGTAGTCACACATGTGTATGTGATGTACGAGTCCAGACACTTGTTTGTGTCCAACCACCTGGACACAGACGTGTCCAAGACCCACAAACACACACACACGAATACCACACAGACACAATATCGTGCACACGTTCACAGTGCTCGTGGACATGACACACGACACGTGGGGTCTCGTGGTCATGCCCACGTGTCAGAATACACGTACGACACAACACGACACGACCACATCGTTTCCAGAGTGGACACGACTCGCATATCAGAACGCGATTTCGCCTGTACGCGCGCGTGTGTTGGACCAGTACACGTGACCTAGCGTGTCCGAAATGACACTGTTGGACAAAAGACTTGGGGGATAGGTTCCCAGACACTGCCCCTACCTCTGTGTCCAACTACAGCTTGCCACTTGGCCTGTGCAATGAGCACGAGGCCTCGAGCAGCAGGGGAAACCCTAACCGCGTGCGGGGCTGTGTTCTTATCCTCGTGTGGACACGACACGACACAAAAATTGATAGGTAGGCTAGGGAAAAAGTAAGACACATCAATATCAACAATTTTATTCAAAAAGAATTCGAAAATAGCATGGAAGTGTCCACTGTGGCATTTCATCAAACACCTGTACCTAGGTGTTGATACGTGTCCGATACGAACACCAAAAGGAAATAAAATTTACCTAAATCTTAGGGACAGCTAGGGGACACCTAGATCTAGCCCAAAATGCAAAGAAATCAGGAAAAAGAATGGGTTTGTGTGATTTACCTATTGAGTGTCAAACTCAAAGAAAGTCCCAAATGTAAGAATCCAAATATCAACTCCCAAGCTCCAAATTGCACAAAAATTGAGATGAATCTCCATAAATAGTAAATAAACAGTAATTAGATCCTAATACGAAAGACTAGAATCAAAAAGAAATTGAAATGAAGAAATTAGGGAAAGTTGCAAAGCGGGCCAATTAGCACTAGTCTAGAAATCAATTTCCTAAGCCTCAAGCCTATTGGCCAATTCACTAATCCTTTTATTCAAGACTTGATTCCTACATGACTAACTAAGGTTAACTTAAGTTAGACTAGGGTCTCACCATGCTAACCTGTAGCTCCCCTTCCCAAAAATTTTGAAATATTTTATTTATTATTTTAATTAATTTAAATGGTGATTATTAGATTTTATAAATAATTATTTAGTTAATTATTACGGTTGACGACTTTAACCATGGTTAAGTTTTGAGGTACCAGACGACTATGAATCATGGCACAGATAGTGCAGTGGCGTGCCTTGACTTGTGTATTAGCCATACCAAGGAAGACCTAGCCATAAGTGTGTCCTAACTAGGAAAACCAGATCAAGTTGCGAGTTAATCCCTATAAATAGTTTAATTAATTATTTTTATATTTAGGCTTTTAGGAAATTCGGTTATACCAAATTAGTCCAGATAGGACCCAAGACAAGCCCAAGCCCATATAGACATGCGGCGTCCAATGGCATTCGTGTAGATGTATGGCATAATGGTGTCGTATTCCGTTTTAATGATCTAATGAATATTTTCTAAGTATTCTGAATTAAATAATATAAATACCATTATTAGTTGTTATTCAATAATATTTGTATAAAATAGGCCCTTGTATATTTTTGGGATTAGTAGACTGAACATAATGGTATATATACACTATTACTGGTTTATTGAATTTCATTATTATTATTATTTTATTATCAAAGTTATTGAAGAGATTATTATATAATATTAGTATTATTATTGGTTATATTATTTTAGTCAAATAAAGGTTATTGGGGTTTATTTGAGTTATAGAGATTATATATATATATATATATATATATATATATATATATATATATATATATATATATATATATATATATATTCATATGTAGGGATATTTTCTAATTGATTATACGATTTCATTATTCATTAGAGAAATTAGTAAAAATAGATATCTTATATAAATGATATATTTCAGTGTATAGGAATATTTTATTATATGTATATATAAATGCCCTTTCTATGTAAATATTATAATTATTATTAATTATAATATTTGTAGTTAAATTATTGTTAGACTTTGTGATTATGTAAATATTATAATATTGTTATTGATTATGGACTCATATATATATATATATATATATATATATATATATATATATATATATATATATATATATATATATATATATATGAAGTCAGGAAGAAATAGAAAAAAAAAAGAAAAGAAAGGAAATAAGAAGCTATGGCATTTCGGCCCAGCCCGATTAATCCCCACACCAGCCAAGCAGACCGACCCCCTTCAGCTCGGTTTAAACCGAGTTCACATATTTATATATGAGAGACTGGTTGAGAGATCGAGAGGAGTTCGACGAAACCCTAGTTTTTCATGGATGCACACCCACGCGCGCCCTACCCTGCGCGCGTGCCGCCGTACGTCGCCGGCGGCAGGCCGAGCACAGCCGCAGAGGCAGCGCGTGCACGTACGCGCGGACGGAGGCACGGCAACAGGCGGCCCAAACTTCCATGTTTGAGGCCGCGGTTCTCCCTCCTCGATCGATGAAACATCGTCCCGATTGCTCAGGTACGATTACAACACAACCACCTTTAGACCCCTTCAATTAGTTCAAACCTAGATGGCCGAGGTTGTCCGAAAAATCGAAGAGAAGTCAAAGAAAAACTGTATAAATTATGACATAATTTAGTTAATTAAAACACCATATTGACACGTTGTTTGCCGTCACCTCAGGCACAGTTTTGAAAATCCACAAGAAGGGCCTTGTAGACAACATATAGGGGTACCAAAACCCTTCTGGTACTATTCAATAATATTGCACGTACACAAAATTATTCAACTTCCAAAATTAAGAAAAACTTATTTTCAAAATAATTTTCCCGATACAGGTGCGTCCCGTCAAATTGGCCTACCTCGTTGCATACCGCTGACTCCTACAAGATCGGGCAGTAAAAGTGGACATGTGGGAACTGACGGAACTTGATTTGGATGTGTGTGCGTGTCGTATCGAACGCGTATCCATCGAAATTGCCCCGTATCTGCACAATACAAATTCAGTCATAACTTTGTGTGTGCATCTCGTTTCGTGACAAAACTTACGCCAACAGGACCGTATCGTTTTTTTGGTCCTGTGTGCCAAGTTTGGTCCAATTCTGAGACAGTTGAATCAAAACGCCATTTTGCGGGCCCCACGGTCCGATCTAACTGGCAATTTTGTGCACGGCCTACCAAAATCAAACTCTGAACATACGGTTGGGTTCGTATCGAAAAACTGGACCTATTGATATATTGTTTGACGATTTTAGAGACCGTTGACTCTAGCACGCTTTTCGGTACAAAGTGGGTCCAACGGCGGACACCGTTTTGACCCAAAATTACCGTTTTGTCCTGTGTCCAGAATTGGACTTAAGGACAGGCAATCCTAGCTACTTTGACTATTATGGGAATGTTGGTAATATTTATTTCAGCATCTGGAGACTTTTTGCAAGTGTTGACTTTTGTGACTCATCTGATGTGGTTGTACTATCGGTTTCTCCAGCTAAGGACCTCAGGCAAGTGCACTTTCTGATTGCTTTTCGATTCATAGTAGTATTTTTATTTCATATTTATACGTATATCTTACTGCTTGTTGACACGCTTGTCACACGGAGTAGTCGGAAGGGGAAATATCTTAGTAAACATGTGGACTACCCAGAACTATCCCAATATGCCTAATCTTGACTGATAGCAGCTGCACACGACACGTGCAGGGTGCCGTATTTACCCCTAGCCGTTCACATATTGAAAATGATATTTTGCACCACATAGGTAGTTGTCTTTTATTTATTTTTCCTTGTCTTCTTCACCACCTGCCATGTCATCGATTAATTTCTAGCTTTCATATTCTATATGTTATTTTCATGTCTTATTGATTCTATTGTGTTCGCGTATTGCTGTCGGTTTGTGTACATGTTCCATTTCTGACTGGAAATCAATATTTTTCAGGTTAGCTGTGGCTTCACTTAGCTTGGGAGATGCGGGTGTAACTGCAGGCAGGAACCTAGAAATAGATAGCAGTTGTATCAATTTCATAAATTATAAAATCTTGTATTCTCTTTAAATATAAATGTTGTAACTGTTGTAATAAACTTAGAAATGTGAATTAGTAGCAAAGGTGATATTTTAAGCATTTATTTCTTGCGGGCTTGACAGCGTTCTACCGCCGACTCTGCGGCGTAGGCTGGCTTGGACACGTCTCGTATCCGAAAAGCGGGTGCGAGTCGTGACAAGTTTTTGTGGTGGCCCATGCAGGTCAGTTTTTGCAAAATATGCAAACTTGTGATGGTACTTAAGTTAGTCGTACCGTTGCGAGCCTACGACTAGAAAATGCTCATTCACAACTTAGGTTAAATTAAATTAAGAGAATGACTAGATACTAGGAGTCCCTTGTTCAAATTGACCGTTGGGTAGTTAAGGTTATTAGATAGGCCATGCAATTTAGATAGCTTGCTAGATCCCTATAGGTACACTATACTCTTGATATGACAATGTGATCCAATGTGGATATACCATTTGCTTGGTATGTTAGGCTTGCCTAGAATTAAGGCGTTAATTTTGATAAACTGTTCAATTTTCTTATTTAGATATAAATCTTATATCATAAGTTAGAATTGCCTGTTTTAAAATGCTATTTGCTGTAAAGAATTAGTTTGTAATTTCTGATCCTGTTATTCATATATGAATCTCAAGTCAGATTTGATTCAAAGTTTTCCCTCAGCCAATTGAAATATATATATGAAAAAAATGCTAGGATGTTCTTGTTTTTATTATCTTCAGTTATTTCTTCCCAATCAATCTTTTACCTTAAGAATTGAGACCTATATGCAGATGTTACGCTTTTCTATCATAATCAATTAGTTTGAATCTCTAGCAGCTCCTTGAAGTTCATAGAAATATAGTTAGAATAATTTAACGACGACGATGACTAGACAGCAGCGCACTGT
Source organism: Iris pallida (assembly GCA_029216955.1). Classification (NCBI taxonomy): domain Eukaryota; kingdom Viridiplantae; phylum Streptophyta; class Magnoliopsida; order Asparagales; family Iridaceae; genus Iris; species Iris pallida. The sequence goes on from JANAVB010034619.1 coordinate 18,650,926, forward strand.
CGCCAATTACCTGAGAACGGAGAGTGTGGGTTCACTGCAGCCAGCAGCGTACTGGCGAGGCACAACGCATAGGATTGAAATCATTTCGAAGAATTATAGTTTATGGAACATTGCTAAAACTATGTCTTCGTTGACCCCTTTAGACCTTGTGAATATGTAAGGTAGAGTATCCGATAGCCTATCACATTTGAATCACGGAACCAAGAGTTTGCCACAGCCAGAGGCATAATTCTCAGTGAAATGACTTCAGACATGATTACCAGTTTATGATATTATAGAGAATAGAAAGATGCCCTGTTGGTCCCATGAGATCCAAAGCCAATACTAGTGAAAGTTCTGTAAGTTGAATAGCGTGTCTTCCGACCTAGCATTCTGTGGTCCTCGTGATCTATTAACGAGGTAACTGACTGACACAAATTGGTTTATCCAGAATATAGAATTTAGAGGTCCATAACCCATTAGTTGACCAAGGCCTCATGGATAGATAGATAATAGGGTGACTGTATAAGCAAGAACACCATGTAAGGTTTTAATTCTCTCAAAACTCGAACTACTTGTATCTCTTTTTCAAAAATCTCGCACACTTCTATTTTGACTATCTTGACCAACGCTGCTATTACAACATAGTTTTGCAAGCTTACTCTTTTATCGAGCTTGATTCAAGATATATGTTTATTGGGGACGCCCGCTAACATATTGTCTAATCAGAATCATTGTATTACGGTCTGATCAACCATTATGCATTTGGTTCGCTCTTCATCTAATTACCCTACGTGGATTGAGATGTAGATGTCTCTAGGATCTTATCCGCGATTGCTTTGACAATTCCTCTTGAATTATGCATTTGCCTTTGAATCATATAATTGTATTCAGTGACATCTCTCTTGAACTCTTTATTGTTTTTGTCTTTCACTGATTGGAAAGACGAAAGCTCGTAATTGATAGATAGATACAAAGTATTTCCTATGGCTATGATAGTTGTATACGCAAGTGTAGCTACCATCGGCTAGCCCTGTGACTGGAACCTTGCCTTGAGTTATTCGTCCTCCCTTCGACACTAAACCTACTATCTTGATCTTCTTGTCATTGGAGTCCGAAAATAATTAGGATCCTTTCCTTGATCAAATGTCAACCTAGGAGACTACCTATTCTCAAGAGACCAAATGTTGTGAGCCTCTAATTATTTATTGAAGCTTGGTTTAAATAGAACCCTTGCGACAATAGTCTGGCAGGTTTAACACAAATAAAAATTCGCAACTCAGTGGTTAGCAATCTTTTCATATGATGTGCCTTAGAGTTGGTTACCCCGTCGATAACTCTTGTATACTATGGACGAGTGGGTCCTTCTATTTTATCGACCATGTATCATTATACCCACTCGTTTTCCATTTATTGAGGAACGGTCCTTGACTTGACTTATATCTCCATATTCTGATATGCCGTGCCTTATTATTTATTAACAAGAGTCGAGGTACAATATCCGAACTTTGAAATCCTTCTAACACCATTATTCCTAAAACTATATCCTAGCTTCCAAGGTGGGTAGACTGTACGCCTTCTAAAATTTTGAGATATACGAGGATTATCGATTGATTATAATAATTTTCATTAGAACGATAATTAGTGCCCCATGGACTCCCACTTTCCATTTAGATCATTTTGTGTTCTCGACCGTGTCATTAATATTCGGAATACGAGACCAGCTGTTACTTTCCAACAAACTTCGTATGCAAGACCTAGACGAGTCCACCTTTATCTAGGTATATCATGTCCCACTCAAACCCGTCCCCTTGTACTCTATTTTGTGTTACTTAAACACACAAGTCACCGAAGGCGCATTTTGGACTTTAGGAACCTAGCTAGCCAACTTGACTGGCAACTAGCTCAATCACTTGGGAGAAAACCTATTCAAGGTTACCCTAATCTGGTAGGAATAGTTTTATCATTGGGATCTTGTCCAGTTCATATAGATTGAAATTCAAGGTCCATCCAACCCACGATTGATGTCCAACTAGAGTAACCCAAGCAAATAAGTCAATGGTTCGTAAACATTTTTTTTAATCGTATCGTTGGATACTCTCTACCGCTCTTGAAACTTCATATTCGCTCTCGATTATTCTTCCTTATCGACCTGTCCTTCTTATTTCAGAGCGACGAATGGTCTTGCTTATTAGAATTTATTAATATTTCTTAGCTACTTGTGCAAATTGCTGCTTGTTAAATTTTGGGTTACTTGATAGATATAAGAGGATTATAGACGCCATATGCAGTAGGTATCTGTTGGTAGGATTGTTAGCAACTAGTTACAAGATTATATATTTTAGTTGTGAGGAGTAGTGTGACCAAAGGTGGGTAGAAATCCTCGAGGATTCGTAATTACGAAATGGCTAGGGGGAGGTATAAATAATTCTAAGGAATAAAATTTGAGAAGATTATGGTAATAGTAGATTTATTCTTTTATTTTTACTTTGAATTTTAGGCATGTTTATGAGTTAGAATTTCGAGGACGAAATTATTTTAAGGTGGATAGATTTTTAGCTCCCCTTCCCAAAAATTTTAAAATATTTTATTTATTATTTTAATTGATTTAAATGGTGATTATTAGATTTTATAAATAATTATTTAGTTAATTATTACGGTTGACGACTTTAACCATGGTTAAGTTTTGAGGTACCAGACGACTAGGAATCATGGCACGGATAGTGCAGTGGCGTGCCTTGACTAGTGTGTTAGCCATACCAAGGAAGACCTAGCCGTAATTGTGTCCTAACTAGGAAAACCAGATCAGGTTGCGAGTTAATCCCTATAAATAGTTTAATTAGATATTTTTATATTTGGGCTTTTAGGAAATTCAATTATACCAAATTCGTTCAGATAGGACCTAAGACAAGCCCAAGCCCATGTAGACATACGGCGTCCAATGACATTCGTGTAGATGTATTTTGGCATAATGGTGTCGTATTCCGTTTTAATGATCTAATGAATATTTTCTAAGTATTCTGAATTAAATATTATAAATACCATTATTTGTTGTTATTCAATGATATTTGTATAAAATAGGCCCTTATACATTTTTGGGATTAGTAGACTGAACATAATGGTATATATACACTATTACTGGTTTATTGAATTTCATTATTATTTTTATTTTATTATCAAAGTTATTGAAGAGATTATTATATAATATTAGTATTATTATTGGTTATATAATTTTAGTCAAATAAAGGTTATTGGGGTTTATTTGAGTTATAGAGATTATATATATTTTTTTATAGAGATTATATATAAGTGTATTTTTTTTATATATATATAAGTGTATATATATATATATATATATATATATATATATATATATATATATATATATATATATATATGTATATATATATATATATATATATATATATATATATATATATATATATATATATATATATTCATATGTAGGGATATTTTCTAATTGATTATACGATTTCATTATTCATTAGAGAAATTAGTAAAAATAGATATCTTATATAAATGATATATTTCTGTGTATAGGAATATTTTATTATATATATATAAATGCTCTTTCTATGTAAATATTATAATTATTATTAATTATAATATTTGTACTTAAATTATTGATAGACTTTGTGATTATTAAATATTATAATATTTGTTATTGATTATGGACTCATATATATATATATATATATATATATATATATATATATATATATATATATATATATATATATATATATATATAAATATAAATATATATATATATATATATATATATATATATATATATATATATATATATATATATATCCATAATCAATAACTAATATTATAATATTATATATATATATATATATATATATATATATATATATATATATATATATATATATATATAAAATATATATATATATATATATATATATATATATATATATATATATATATATATATATATATATATAAAATATTATAATATTAGTTATTGATTATGGATATATATATATATATATATATATATATATATATATATATATATATATATATATATATATATATATATATATATATATGAAGTCAGGAAGAAATAGAAAAAAAGAAAAAGAAAAGAAAGGAAATAAGAAGCTATGGCATTCCAGCCCAGCCCGATTAATCCCCACACCAGCCAAGCAGACCGACCCCCTTCAGCTCAGTTTAAACCGAGTTCACATATTTATATATGAGAGATAGGTCGAGAGATCGAGAGGAGTTCGACGAAACCCTAGTTTTCTATGGCTGCACACCCACGTGCGCCCTCCCCTACGCGCGCACCGCCGCACGTCGCCGGAGGCAGGCCGAGCACATCCGCGGAGGCAGCGCGCACACGTACGCACGGACGGAGGCACGGCAGCGGCGACCGAAACTTCCATGTTTGAGGCCGCGGTTCTCCCTCCTCGATCGATGAAACGTCGTCCCGATTGCTCAAGTACGATTACAACACAACCACCTTTAGACCCCTATAATTAGTTCAAACCTAGATGGCCGAGGTTGTCCTGAAAATCGAAGAGAAGTCAAAGAAAAACTGTATAAATTATGACAGAATGTAGTTAATTAAAACACCATATTGACACGTTGTTTGCCGTCACCTCACGCACATTCTTCAAAATCCACAAGAAGGGCCTTGTAGACAACATATAGGGGTACCAAAGCCCTTCTGGTACTCTTCAATAATATTGCACGTACACAAAATTATTCAACTTCCAAAATTAAGAAAAACTGGTTTTCAAAATAAGAGGATTTTCCCGATACGGGTGCGTCCCGTCAAACTGGCCCAACTCGTCGTCTACCGCTGATTCCTACAGGAGCGGGCAGTAAAAGTGGACGTGTGGGAACTGACGGAACTTGATTTGGATGTGTATGCGTGTCGTATCGAACGCGTATCCGTCGGAATTGCCCCGTATCCGTACAATGTAAATTTAGTCATAACTTTGTGTGTGTACCTCGGATCGTGACAAAACTTGCACCAACATGACCGTATCATTTTTCTGGTCCTGTATGCCAAGTTTGGTCCAATTCTGAGATAGTTGAATCGGAATACCATTTTGCGGGCCCCACGGTCCGATCCAACTGGCAATTTTGTGCACGGCCCACCGGAATCCAACTATGGACATACGGTTGGGTTCGTATCGAAAAACCGAACCTGTTGACGTATAGTTTGATGACTTTAGAGACCATTGACCGTGGCACACTTTTTGGTGCAAAGTGGGTCCAACGGCGGACACCGTTTTGATCCAAAATTACCGTTTTGCCCTGTGTCCAGAATTGGACTTAAGGACAGGCAATCCAAGCTAATTTGACTATTCTGAGAACGTTGGTAATGTTTATTTCAGTATCTGGAGACTTTTTGCATGTGTTGACTTTAGTGACTCATCTGATGTGGTTGTACTATCGGTTTCTCCAGCTAAGGACCTCAGACAAGTGCACTTTCTGATTGCTTTTCGATTCATAGTAGTCTTTTCATTTAATGTTTATACATATATCTTGCTGCTTGTTGACGCGCTTGTCATACGGAGTAGTCGGGAGGGGAAATATCTTAGTAAACATGTGGACTACCCAGAACTATTCCAATATGTCTAATCTTGACTGATAGCAGCTGCACACGACACGTGCAGGGTGCCGTATTTACCTCCTAGCCGTTCACATGTTAAAAATGATATTTTGCACCACATAGATAGTTGTCTTTTATTTATTTTCCTTGTCTTCTTCACCACCTGCCATGTCATCGGTTAATTTCTAGCTTTCATATTCCATATGTTATTTTCATGTCTTATTGATTCTATTGTGTTCTCGTATTGCCGTCAGTTTGCGCACTTGTTCCATTCCTGACTGGAAACCAATATTTTTCAGGTTAGCTGTGGCTTCACTTAGCTTGGAGGATACGGGTGTACCTGCAGACAGGAACCTAGAAATAGATAGCAGTTGTATCAATTTCATAAATTATAAAATCTTGTATTCTCTTTAAATATCAATGTTGTAACTATTGTAATAAACTTAGAAATGTGAATGAGCAGCAAAGGTGATATTTTGAGCATTTATTTCTTGCGGGCTTGATAGCATTCTACCGTCGACTCTGCGACGTAGGCTGGCTTGGACACGTCTCGTATCCGAAAAGCGGGTGCGGGTCGTGACATAACCTAGTCACCATAGTTAGGGTCAACACCTAAGTTAGTCTACAAAGTCTTAACTAGTCAAGGTCAATCACCAATTAAAATAAATTAAAATAAATTCAAAAAATTCACAATGACCAAAATATCCTCAATCTAAAATGTGGTAGTGACAGTACTGATCTAACTGCAGGTAATCTCTTACTGGATGTTATAACTTGTGGTGGAGTTATATTTTGGGAAGTTTTGATAAAGGAACTATTATCAGTAAGGAATTCGAGTGTCAGATACTTTAGTTTGCTTCGGATGTCAGATTAATTATGTGATTAAATTGGTGAACAGCAGGTCAAGCTCTGTGATAACTGAGATATGATCGAATGACCAGTTTCACAGGGTATGATACAGTGGGACTAGAGATGAAATGAATAGGTGTAGTACTAAAACTTTGAGATTATGTCTGTATTCCTAGTTACTCATGTTAACAGAAGCAGGGACAGGAATAAGAAAGATCAGGATTAGAGTATTTTGTTGGTACCTTCCTTTTTTCCATAGGAGCATGTTAGCCATTTAATTAACAATTTTGGAAGATTTTGTTTTTTGCCATAAATCATTGATGAGATATCATGACTGGACTGTGCAAATAGAATTAGTATAGCAACCATGGTTAGCTTATGAAGATAGGGCCATCAACAGAGTAGTGTCAAACCTTAATATCTAACTTGATTGGGTTGATTGTTAGCTGAGATGTAAATTGGGGATGACAGCTTTAACTTAAACGTTATGGGAATGTGCATACCATGTCATTTGATTTAGTAGATAATATTAGAACTTAGGAGCAACTATTGAGTGGTGGGGATGCAACAGTTAACTGAAATCTTAGATTTTTACCTAAGATGGTGTAAGGGTGATCTAGTTCCTGCCTGATTGAGGCATCAGTAAGACAGTCTTTATTCCTACCTTATTATGAACTAATGGTTGCAGCATCTTGACTAAAACTTTATCTATAACTGAACCTTACTTGAAGTTGGTGTGTAGACTGTGACCTTGTCACTTAGAGTAAGGACAGGATCTGTCACATGTAACCATTTTGTGTATTATTCAGACTTTAGTGTAAGAAGTCTTTGACTGTAAATTAAATCTTTGTACCATTCTCATGTTCAGTTCATGATAACCATATTTGAAGATCAGTTATATGTCCTTCCCTAAACAGGGTTTTCCCTTAAGCAAGTTAACTAGGTTTAATGATTATATGGGGCCACTTGTCACTTGAAGTGCTACCTCTGTAACTTGGATATAACACTTCCTGACAACTTGTGTTTTGGATATTGTGTAGTTATAATAGAAATTGAATTGTAAGATAGATTTTAAGTAGAGAACTAAACAAACTAGTGTATCTTCAATTCATAGTTAAACATGATTAGAATTGCTTGATAACCAAGTTAGAATTAGTTAGATTATTAACCAACTTGAAATCATAAATAGGAGGATATCCAGCTTTACATCCCACACTTGATCACCTGAGCAAGACAAGTATACTCCTTGGACTTGTCCATTACTTCATGTCTCGTATTCATGCTTGTATCTTCTTGTTGACATGATATTTTACGAGATTGTCTTGTATCTTCTTTCCCTGAGTTTACTTGTGTCTGGAAGGGGAAATACTATAGATGTGTGATCAAAACCGAGTTACTATTCATGTGAATAGCTTAGGTCCCGCATCGTGCACGCGGGACCAAAGTCGTACCATTTCATGTTCGCTGAATCTACCCAAGCCGATCACACACTCTGGATGTATTTTGATATATTACACACATCAGGTTCATTGTATATTTCATGTTCAGGTTTTATTTCATGTTTCTTGTATTTACTTTTCAGTATTCATGTTCATGTTTTATGTCATGTTCTCATTTCTCGTACTTTATATTTTTACTGTATTCATTTCCATACCATGATGTTCATGTTCATTTCCTTGGATATACTTAGCTCCGCTCCAGACTAGGATATATTGTAGGTCAGTTGGAGGCTATCTGTGACACTTATTACGGGCAGAAGCCTGGAGGCACCTATGAGCCAGCCGATGTTGCTCAGGACTTAGAGGCTGAGGAGGCCTAGTACCTTCCTTTTAGTTGCATTTGGACTTTGTATTAGAGACATCAGTTTTTATTTTATTTGCTGGAAATTGTAATAACTTTCAGACTTGTACTTTAATTCTGGGATTCGATATTAGATTTTGTTGTTTATATTCATTCTTATCTGGACTTGTAGTTTCCCTAGAAATTGGTACAGCTTCGTGTTCAACGACGAAGGCTGCGCGTGTCTGACTCGTGTCCGATTATTCGGGAGCGGGTCGTGACATATTTTTAGTGGTAGCCCATGCAGGTCTATCCTATTGGTACCTAGGTCTTAGTGTACTATTGGGGGACTTGATTAAACTAGGGAAACTTGATCACAGCATAGGAAAAATCGAGAAATAAAGGTATATCAGGTACATTAATATTATAAAAACATTATTTATTTTTAGGTTTTAGGGTATGTCAATCAACGAAGTTTTCTTTCTATTGCATGATGGTTCACACAAGAAAGACCGCGGACCAGCTCGGAGTTGCAGGCAGTACGGGACAGTCTGGACCAGACGTCGCAGTAGAGCAGCTTCCACCACCGCCTTCTATCTTTTCTCCGTTGCCCCCGACGATGATGTTCGACGGTGCCGAGGTGATGGCCATGTTCCAGCAGTTCATGGAGGCCCATAACCACCAGGCTGTATATTTCAGAGCGACAGTCGTGGATGCACTCAGGACTCGAGAGCCAGCAACACCAGCACTGGTAGCACCTCCAGCACCGAGACCGAGGACCGCCAGGGACTTCCAGAACCTCTGTTCGATGGATTTCTGGGGTCATGAGGGGATTGTATATGCGGATGAGTGGCTAGAAAATGTGGAGCGGACGTTGAAGATGGCAAGAATTCCTAATGACTTGAAGGTGGAAGTTGTGAGCATGCGACTTTTTGATCTCGCCAGAGCTTGGTACGGAGAGGAGCCCCAGTTAGCTACGCCCCAAGTTCTTTGGACAGACTTTAAAACTCTGTTCAATGAGTTCTTCTTCCCTGACATTGAGCGAGACGAGCTTCGGATGTAGTTCGAGGCCTTGCAGCAGGGGACCATGACGGTGGCAGAGTATACGTCGGAGTTCATCCGAATCAGTAGGTTCGTAGAGAACCTAATCGGCATGCCAGAGGAGAGGGCTTAGAGGTTCAAGAAAGGCCTCACCAGAGAGCTGCGGCATGCAGTAGTGATCAGCTAGACGACGACTTATTCGAGCATCCTCAAGATTACTCAGGCTGTAAAGAAGGAGATGGACCCGAGGCCCAAGAGGGATAGGGACATCAGCAGTAGCAGTTATCAGGCACCGGCGAAGAGGACACAGATTCAGACTCAGACAAGGCCACCACAGCCGACAGCAGTTCAGCATCCTCCTGCCAGAATTCCAACAGTTCAGCATCAGAGACAGCAGGGGGTCACTTGCACACACTGTCATCGGCCAGGACACCACGTGGAGGTCTGTCACAAGAGGCTCAGGCTTTGTCTATTCTGCGGGTCAGACGCACATCAGATGAGAGACTACCAGCAGGCCACAGCCAGACTAGCAGGAGGACCCCGAGGAGCTGGAGGACCACCACCTGTACCACCCAGAGCACTGTCTGCTGCACCCCAGAGAGGAGGACCAGCTCTACCACCTCAGCAGCAGAGGTTTGCACAGTACCACCAGCAGTAGAGGTGAGGACCACAGCGAGGACGTGCTTATGTCATGGCTGCAGTTGAGAAGGAGGAGGCAGCTCCAGATGCTATCACAGATTCTATCATCATATATTCATTTTCTGCTATTGTATTATTTGATTCTGGAGCCACACATAGCTTTGTATCATATTAGTTTCTGCATAGATACGGCTTCACACCTAAGCCCACTAGGAGAAACTATCGGATTATGATAGAAGGAGTGGTAGTGCCAGTTAGTGAGATAGTGGATTGCCCTATCACTATATCTGAGAAGGAGCTTAGGGCTCGACTTCTAGTAATGTCATTGCCTAAATTTGATGTAGTCCTCGGCATCGACTGGATGAGTGAGCAGTTTGCTATAATAGACTGCCATGAAGGGAAGGTTACTTTCAGCCTGCTTGGAGTTCTGCCGTTCGAGGTCAGAAGACGGATCGCAGAGAGGCCAGAGGGAGTCTACTTCGAAGCAGCTGAGAAGACTAGGAGTTGCCGCATCCACTGATTGCAGAGTTTCTCGACGTCTTTCCCGAGGAGTTTCCAGGATTGTCGCTAGATCGAGATGTGGAGTTCAGCATCGACTTAGTGCCCGGATCAGCGTCGAAGTCCTAATATTGCTACAAGATCAACCCGAAGGAAGCTGCAGAGTTGAAGGCCCAGATAGATGAGTTGGAAGGCAAGGGTTTTATTCGGTCCAGTGCTTCACCCTGGGGAGCACCGGTACTCTTCATGCCGAAGAAGGATGAGACTGTTAGGATGTGTATCGATTACCGTACACTCAATAACATCACCATCAAGAATAAATACCCATTGTCGTGGATAGATGAGCTATTTGATCAGCTGAGTGGGGCGAAAGTCTTTTCTAAGATTGACCTTCGGTCAGGGTATCATCAGATGAAGGTTCGGGAGCAGGATATTCCGAAGACAGCTTTCAATACCCGTTACGGCCAGTGTGAATTCTTGGGAATGCTGTTCGGACTCACCAATGCCCCAACAGTGTTTATAAACTTGATGAATAAAGTTTTTCATAAGTATCTGGACAAGTTTGTCGTAGTCTTCATTGACGAAATTTTGATATATTCGAAGACCAAAGAGGAGCATGTGGAGCACCTACGGATTGTGTTGGAGATTCTACGGAAGGAGAAGCTGTACGGGAAGCTCTTGAAGTACGAGCTCTTCTTAGATATAGTGGAGTTCTTGGGGCATGTGGTGACTGGAGAGGGGATTTTTGTAGATCCCAGAAAGATTGAAGCTGTGGAAGCATGGGCACCTCCCAAGTCAGTAGCAGAGATTCGTAGTTTCCTGGGGCTAGCAGGATACTGCCGGAAGTTTGTAAAAGATTTTGCCAAGATAGCAGAGCCAATGACGAAGATTATGCGGAAGGACGAGGAGTTCATCTGGAGCGACGCCTGCCAGTCAGCATTTAAAGAATTGAAGAGAAGACTCACTACAGTGCCAGTTTTATCTTTGCCATCAGGATCTGGAGGGTTCGTCATCTACAGTGATGTATTAGGGAATGTCTTGGGATGTGTGCTTGAGGAGAATAAGAGAGTTATTGCTTATGCTTTTAGACAGTTGAGGCCTCATGAGAAGAATTACCCTACACATGACTTGGAGCTTGCAACAATCATTTTTGCCTTGAAACTATAGAAGCACTATTTGTATGGAGAGAGAGTGGACATCTTCATGGACCACAAAAGCCTGAAGTATGTTTTCACTCAGAAGGAATTGAATATGAGGCAGCAAAGGTGGCTGGAACTCATGAAGGATTTCGACATCAATCTGTAATACCACCCTAGGAAGGTGAATGTGGTAGCAGATGCTCTCAGCCGATATCCTATTGCTATGTTCCTCACTATAGATCGACATCTTCTAGAGGATCTTGAGAGTCTGAGGATCGAGATTGTTCTTCCAGGAGTTGGAGGGCAGTTGATGCACATGCAGATACAGTCAGGACTGATAGAGAAGATTAAGGAGGCCGAGTTTCTAGATGAGGGACTCTGATGTCTCAGAGGCCAGGCAAATACAGGATTGCTAGATGACTTCACTATTGCAGATGATGGATCCCTGAGGCACGGAAACCAGTTGTGTGTGCCAAAGGATTTGCGGGAGGAGGTTATGCAGGAGGCCCACCAGTCGCAGTATTCTATTCATCCTGGAACAACCAAGATGTATAAGGATCTGCGGGAGTATGTTTGGTGGTATGGGATGAAACGAGAGGTTGCCAGATTCGTGTCCAGATGCCTTGTGTGCCAGCAAGTCAAGACGGAGCGCCATAGACCAGGAGGATTACTCTAGCCTTTACCTATTTCGGAATGGAAGTGGGAACACATAAGCATAGATTTTGTCTCTGGTTTACCGCGTATGCCCGGTGGCAAAGATGCTATTGGGGTTATCATGGACAGACTGACAAAATTTGCTCACTTTATTCCGTTCAAGGTAGGGCTGTCGACCGAGAATCTTGCAGACCTCTACATGCGACAGATTGTATAGATCCACGGAGTGCCGATGAATATTATTTTAGACAGGGACAGCCGCTTCACATCACATTTCTGGAGGAGTCTATAGCTGAGCTTGGCTTCATAGTTGAAGTTCAGCACCGCCTATCATCCACATACTGGCGGGAAGTCCGAGAGGACCATTCAGACACTGTGGGATATGCTGCGGGTTTGCGCACTCGACTTCGGTGGTTCGTAGGAAGATCACTTGCATCTTGTGGAGTTTGCCTATAACAATAGTTATCAGGCTAGCATCGAGATGACCCCGTTCGAGGCACTATATAGGCGGAGATGTCGCACACCTTTATCTTGGGACGACGTTGGCGAGAGGTCTATGCTTGGGCTAGAGTTGGTGGTAGATTCAGCAGAGAAGATCAGACTGATCCAAGAGCGCCTCAGAGTTACACAGGATCGGCAGAAGTACTGGGTGGACAGCAGCAGATGGCCACTGGAGTTTGCAGTTGGAGATAGAGTGTTCCTGAAGATCTCGCCCACCAGAGGCATCATCCGTTTTGGCAGAGGCAGGAAGCTCAGTCAGAGGTATATCGGGCCTTTCGACGTGACGACACGGATTAGCGAGGTGGCGCATCGACTAGCGCTTCCAGCTAGCTTGGAGGGAGTACACGATGTCTTCCACGTGTTCCAGCTTCGATGCTACATTCCAGACCCGAGCCATGTGGTGGACTACTCAGAGCTAGAGGTGGGTCCAAGCTTGACCTACGAAGAGCAGCCAGTAGAGATCCTTGATATGAGGGAGAAGCGACTACAGAATCAGATTATTCTACTTGTCCGCGTCATGTGAAAACATCACTCTCCGGGAGAGTCCACATGGGAGCGCGAGGATGAGATACGGGAGTGCTATCCCAGTTTGTTTGCTTGATTATTTTTTTTGAATTTTTGAAATTTTAAACAAAATAGCTTGTGGTTGCACATTCATTAGGACTATTTTGAGGTTTAATTTTGTTGTCCTTCGAATTTCGAGGACGAAATATTTTTAGGAGGGGATATTTGTAACTCCACTTCCCAAATTTTCTTTTAAAAATAAATTCTTATGAATATCCTAACTATTGTTTTCATAATATTTCCTTTTATAAATAAAGAAGTAAATTGGATAATATATATATATATATATATATATATATATATATATATATATATATATATATATATATATATATATAATTTTCTCTTCTATGTTTGCTGTAAATGGACCTGGGCTTCTCAGCCCATTTCTTTTCTTTTAAACGTTGGATTAGCAGTAGATCTAGAATTGAGTTTGATTTTTTTTCAATCGTAACTGATTTTCAAATCAGCTCTCTACACTACTGAGGAAGCTACAACTTTTGGTGCCATTTTGATTTGTGCAACAATTTTTCGAGTCTGCGAGCGTATTTAAACCCTGAATTCTTCTAATTGAGAGCCAATCTCCATCTTCTTCCTTCTTCGGCCTTGAAGAACCCTAATCTACATTCTGACGTGATGGCGAGGATGCTGATAAAGGAGGCGATCGATTCATTGACAGTTTAGCCGTCTCGAACCACCATCAGCAGAAGCGCTCCTCTAGTGTGGATTCCTAGCAGCGACATCCTTTGCTCGACGACTACTCCTCAATTGTCACGGCTTCGACGATCATTTCCTTCATCGATTTACAAATCTCAGTAAGTCCTTGTTGATCTCGAATCGATCTTGAATTCTAATTGCTTTTGGAAATTTCTCTTTTGGATCGGTTTGATCTATAGATCTGAACTTCGAGATCGAAGCAGTGGACTCAATTCTTCAAACAGAAGAATCAACTGGAATTCGTCTGTGGATCAAGTCAATCTGGATTTCATAATAGAGGTGATCGATTTACACTCTTCTTGTGCTCTGATTTAAGAATCTGGTGAGTATAATCCTTCATAAATCAAATTGGTGAAGAGCTCTGTGTAATTATTAGTTTTGGTTCATTTTGCTCTATTTTGAATTATAGAGGATTATTTGGTTTTGTTGGAGTCTGGTTGATATGGATTATCTCCATCGAGATCATTTTCTTTGTAAGTATTTTGTCTCTCATTTGTCTTCTTGAGTATAGGATTTCATTTGAGCTAACCAGAGTGATCTACATTTATGCTTGAAATACGTTTGCTGGTTTGTCTCAACAGAGAACGGTTTGTTTTTAATATCGAGTGATCGTGTCCGAGTCTTGTGGCTATGTCGCTACTACAGTTTGATCCTCGTTCTCAGGTAATTCCTATGTTTTCTATTAAATTGTACTCTTATGTATATCTGGCATTTACTTTAGTATGGATTTTGGGTATGAGGATGATAGTATCTCGACTGGTTAAGTCTTTGATTGGGTATCATGGGATTAAAGAATTTAGTGTGTTCGTGTACTTAAATTAATTTACTGTAGAATCAGTAGAGTTGTAATTTGGATAGATATACTCAGTTATGTTACTTTGCTAAAACTCGACCATAGGTTGATATCTGAGAATTGAGAGCGGGTCAATTATGAACGTTCCCTGTTTTGCTTATAGTTCTATTTAATCAATGATGCAGAGGACTCAGATTTGACTCGGATACAAGATTTGTGTCCACTCCTCGAAGTGGTGTCTGCAGTCTAGGCATAATGATCTAACTGCAGGTAATCTCTTACTAGATGTTATAACTTGTGGTGCAGTTATATTTTGGGATGTTTTGTTAAAGGAACTATTATCAGTAAGGAATTTGAGTGTCAGATATTTTAGTTTGCTTAGGATGTTAGATTAATTATGTGATTAAATTGGTGAACAGCAGGTCAAGCTCTGTGATAACTGAGATATGATCGAATGACCAGTTTGATAGGGTATGATACAGTGGGACTAGAGATGAAATGAATGGGTGTAGTAGTGAAACTTTGAGATTATGTCTGTATTCCTAGTTACTCATGTTAACAGAAGCAGGGGCATGAATAAGAGAGGTCAGGATTAGAGTATTTTGTTGATATCTTCCATTTTTCCATAGGAGCATGTTAGCCATTTAATTAATGATTTTGAAATATTTTGTTTTCTGCAATAAATCACTGATGAGATATCATGACTGGACTATGCAAATAGAATTGGTATAGCAACCATGGTTAGCTTATGAAAATAGGGCCATCTACAGAGTAGTGTCAAACCTTAACATCTAACTTGAGTGGGTTGATTGTCAGCTGAGATGTAAATTGGGGTTGACAGCTTTAACTTAAACCTTATGGGAATGTACAGACCCTGTCATTTGATTTAGTAGATAATATTAGAACTTAGGAGCAACTATTGAGTGGTAGGGATGCAACAGTTAACTGAAATCTTAGATTTCAACCTAAGATGATATAAGGGTGATCTAGTTCCTGCCTGATTGAGGCATCAGTAAGACAGACTTTATTCCTACCTTATTATGAACTAATGGTTGCAGCATCTTGATTAAAACTTTATTTATAACTGAACCTTACTTGAAGTTGGTGTGTAGACTGTGACCTTGTCACTTAGAGAAAGGACAGGATCTGTCACATGTAACTATTTTGTGTATTATTCAGACTTTAGTGTAAGAAGTCTTTGACTGTAAATTAAATCTTTGTACTATTCTCATGTTCAGTTCATGCTAACCATGTTTGAAGATCTGTTGTCCTTCCCTAAACAGGGTTTTCCCTTAAGCAAGTTAACTAAGTTTAATGATTATATGGGGCCACCTGTCACTTGAAGTGTTACCACTGTAACATGGATATAACACTTTCTAACAACTTGTGTTTAGGATATTGTGTAGTTATAATAGAAATCGAATTATAAGATAGATTTTAAGTAGAGAACTAAACAAACTAGTGTATCTTCAATTCATAGTTAAACATGATTATAATTGCTTGATAACCAAGTTAGAATTAGTTAGATTATTAACCAACTTGAAATCATAAACAGGAGGATATCCAGCTTTACATCCCACACTTGATCACCCAGAGCAAGGCAAGTAAACTCATCGGACTTTTCTATTACTTCATGTCTCGTATTCATGCTTGTACTTATTGTTGACACGATATTTCACGAGATTGTCTTGTATCTTGTTTCCCTGAGTTTACTTGTGTCTGGGAGGGGAAATACTACAGATGTGTGATCAAACCTGAGTTACTATTCATATGAATAGCTTAGGCCCCGCATCGTGCACGAGGGACCGAAGTCGTACCATTTCATGTTCCCTGAATCTATCCAAGCCGATCACACATTCTGGATGTATTTCTATATATTGCATACATCATGTTCATTATATATTTCATGTTCAGGTTTTATTTTATGTTCCCTGTATTTACTTTTCAGTATTCATGTTCAGGTTTCATGTCATGTTCTCATTTCTCGTACTTTATATTTTTTCTGTTTTCATTTCCATACCATGATGTTCATGTTCATTTCATTAAGGATATACTTAGCTCCGTTCCTGACTAGGATATGTTGCAGGTGAGTTGGAGGCTATCTGTGACACTTATTGCGGGGAGGATCCTGGAGGCACCTATGAGCTAGCCAATGTTGCTCACGACTTAGAGGCTGAGGAGGCCTAGTACCTTCCTTTTAGTTGCATTTAGACTTTGTATTAGAGACATCAGTTTACATTTCATTTGTTAGAAATTGTAATAACTTTCAGACTTGTACTTTAATTCTGGGATTCGATATTAGATGCTGTGCTTTATATTCATTCTTATCTGGACTTGTAGTTTCCCTAGAAATTGGTACAGCTTACTTCATCGTGTCTAACGACGAAGGCTGGGCGTGTTTGACTTGTGTCCGATTATTCGGGAGCGGATCGTGACAAAAATAGACTAATATATCTCCTATGTATATATACCATATATATACGTAGCTAGTAATACATGCAAAATAGCCTATTTAGGAAGCCTACAATAAAGTAGTCTATATAATACCTATATATATACAAGTTCACAAACATATACCTAGCTAGTAACATATCATAACATAATATATATATATATATATATATATATATATATATATATATATATATATATATATATATATATATATAAAGGAAGAGGGGGAAAAGGGTAAGGTAATTAAGAGTGTGTGTGTGTGTGTGTGTGTGTGTGTGTGTGTGTGTGTGTGTGTGTGTGTGTGTACTGTGTGTGTGAAGAGGGGACTGAAAAACCCCCAAACTGGGATGATCTTAGGAACACCTAGGCTAAGGTAAACCCAAACAATACATCATATATATATATATATATATATATATATATATATATATATATATATATATATATATATATATATATATATATATATATATATATAGAGAGAGAGAGAGAGAAGAAGGGGATAATGTGTCCACATATGTGTCAGCAATGGGTTGTGTCAAAACAGTGTCCAAATCGTGTCAATACTGTGTCCAAGTCCAAGTGTCAACTGGTATCAGAAACCAGTGCACAACAAGGCTCGTGCTGATGTGTCGACCTATCCAGGACACGACACACACCACGAAATGTCTCGTGCTCGTGTCAGTAGCTAGGGTAGGTGTAGGGCTAGGTATACAAGTGTTTGCAAAATTTCCAAGTGCTCTCGTGTCTGCGTGTCGGGCCCGTATCAGAGGCTCGATTTCGTGTGTGCACAGTCTGTTCGAAATCAATACAGACACGATAATGTGTCCGATACGACACGAATCGACCTGAAACTTGGAGAGGGGCCTGACAGTCATGGCCCTACCTCTGTGTCAAGTCTCACGTGTCCAAGTGGTATGTGCAGTAAGAAATGGATGTCGGGTAGCAGGGGAGTGTCCACAGTGTGCAGTGAGCATCCCCGTATCCGATTTAGACAAAAAAAGCGTGTCGAATCGTGCTTAGTCACCAAGAAACCTAATCCACACATAAACAGCAACCAAATGAAGAAATTAGTTTTGAAATTCATGGATAAACATTCCATTGAGGCATTTCACCAAACACCTTACACTACACTATGATATACCTCCGATACGCATATCAAATGGATACAGATTCCTACCAAACTTAGCCTACAGCTAGGGGGACCCTAAATGCATGCATCTATGGAGAGAAATAAGGAATTGAAAGGGTTTAGATAGCATTACCTATTGAGAGTTGGAATATCAATGAAATAGTCCCTTCTAAAGCTTTAACACCAAATTCCTATGGTCCATTGCCTCCAATCCTTGATAGCTAGCGACTAGAGACTTCTTCTTCACTAGAGGAATGCAATAAAACTGATTTTGTCCAATTTGGAGGTAATTTGAAGAAAGGGGACAAATTTGGGGAAGAACACAAACTAGGGTTAGGGTTTGCTACAATTAAGGCAAGGGGAGCTACATGATGACTTAAATTAGGGGGTGAGAGGCTCTCTTGGCCGGCCATATAAAGTGGGCTAGGTTTAGGCTAAGTTACAAAGCCCACTACCTTCCTATGATGTAAAACATGCCCTTTAAGCTAAAGATCCAAACTAGCTCCTTAATTCAATTCTCCAAATGGTCTTTAAGTCAGTCCTAACTAGATTAGAGTCTAAATACTAAATCGAACTAATTAGCTAGGTCTCCATGGTCATGGTTAGTCTCTAGGCTAAGTTGTTCTAAGGTTCACTAGCAAAGACCAAAAAATCACATTACACGAAATTAAAAATTATAAAATAAATCAAAATTCATAATTACCAAAATACCCTTACTCTAGAAAGTGGTAGTGACAAATCTACCCTCCTAAAAATAATTTTGTCCTTAAAATTAAAGGTTGGCAGGAGAGTTAAAATATGATAGAAAGTTTAGGCAATTCCTTAGACACAATCAAAGATTGATAACTTGGCACGATCAGTGACCAAGGGTCAAACCATCTGGTCACAAGTAAAATCAAGGCTGAAGAACTTTGGAATGACTAGAATCACTTTGGCACAATTCAGAGGCAAAATTTGGTATGTATAGTCATGATCATTAAAATCATGATCATGGAATTCATAGTCATCTAGTTATGCTAGGTCATTTAGGCATGACTAATCACAAGGAATTCAGATATAGTCAGGAAATTAAATCATGGTCAGAAAGAGTTTAGGCATGAGTGTTAAAATTTAAACATGATCATAATCGTAGTTTGACATGATCAAAGATAAGGTCAGTCTAACCTTGGTCAACAGTAATAGATATGATGAAGAGATGATAGTAGTCTAGGCACGACTTAACATGGAATTTTGGTATGATCAAGGGTAGCATGTGAAGAACAGATAGACAACTCTAGAGGGAGGTGAATAGAGTTTATAACAATAATGGACAAATAAAATTAACTTTTTTTTACCAACAGTAAATAATCAGAGTAGTAAATACAAAAATAAAAAGATCAAGAGAGCATACGCAAACACAACAGATTTTTAACCTGGTTTCCCTCCTGGAGGACTAGTCCAGGCCTAAGAACTCTAGCTCGGGATTAAATCCACTATTTGTGAAATAGTAGTTACATCCCGTGCCTTTTCTTTAGAAGAACACGTCAACTTCTTACAAAGATCGCTGTAGCGAAGATTGGAATTTTTCAAGCGACTTTCTTGACTCTTGCACAAACTTCTAACTGAATAGCACTGAGCACTTTATAGGCTTATGAAGCTTGTAGCTAGTAGATGAGAAGGTTAAGGCTTGTATGAGGCTTATAGAGAAGAGAGAAAAAGATAATTGGATTAATTAAAATGAGAGAATTCAAGGCCTATTTATACTAGTTGGTATAGGCAGAATTCGGCCAGAATTCTGTGTCATGAATTCAAATTTTTGGCCGTTGGACAACTAGCATACAACAAGCCCTACAAATTAGGGTCCTGAAAATCAGGGACAGAGTTCGGCCCGAACTCTGTGTGGGGCAGAGTTCGGCCTAAATTCTGTCTCCTTGCTGACAGAGAGTTCAGATAGGCTTTGTGGGCTAAGTTTGGCTTAGTGGAGCTTTGGGTTTGTTTGGAGATAAGGTTTAAGCCAAGAATACCCAGTGCTACTCAGTTTAGATTTTGCTAGACTTAATAAATATAACATAGTACAGACTCTAAAAATGAGTACGCCGTAAGAGAGAGGCGACGTCCGTCTTGTACCGAGTTCTGTCTTGATGTGTCATATTAAATTATGACAAGTATTATATTGTCAATTTGTCAATATTTGGTTGATTGTGATCCATTTTGGGTCAACAATCTCTCCTATATTGATAATTGACAAAAATGATATTTGTATATTCAATATTCATTTTTGGACACAAGTTGGAAGGATAGACAAGCATAAAATATAGTAGCTTCCCCGTAATAGTAGCTCCCCCATAAACATAGCTTCCCTGTAAACTAATGTGTCGTATCCTGATATACATTATCTCCTTCAAAACACAGATATCACACAATATGATAGAGATATAAATATCAAATAGATCTCTCCCATTTGGCATTTATAAAAAATGATCACCAAACAGACAAGCAGAAGACTGTATAAAGGATTAACTGGCAAGCACACAAGTTATAGGTAAAAGAGAACAATATAATAATCGCAGATAAAATCTAAAGATCCACATAAACTGAAAATGTACTCATTCAAAAAAATGAAACTACATAACCATAAGTCCATAAAGCATAAAACTAAAGAAGATCATCAGCCGTAGCAGCAGCAGGTACGGAACCACATCCATCATGGAGCACGAGATCGTCCAGCAGTGTTGGATGGATCAATATCAGAACAACGAGGATCCAGAAAAGCTACATCCGGATCCAGATATATCGCATGACCCAGGGGTCGTCGATACGGTAACGGGCGCAAAATGGATCCCGCTCCATATGAAGGGGCATTGTAGAATGCCGAGACATGGTATACCGGATGTCATGTAATGTGTTGCTGATGGCACTCATCTACAAAGTGGTACGAAATCTAGCTGGGTCCAGCGGCCGTCTTCCAACATGAAGCAATCATGCAGCATGGTCTGAATAGACTCGAGAGTAGTAGGTGGTGCGAGCATAGGTTGCCCAAGAGTATGTGGATCTGCCTGAGCATCAGACTCGGAATGCTCTGACTCGGTAGGAGACTCAACAGCTGCTAGAAGACGTCTTGCCTTAGACAAATAGGCAGGGGCTGGAAGGAACTGGCACTCATCAAGAGGAACATTGAACGCACGAAAAACCATTGGCAAATAAAGGACATAAACCAATGATCGAGATCTCTTCTGTGCACTAATCATCCAGTCCATCATAGTGCACAAAAGGTTAAACGGGACATAGAAGTGAAGATGATAGAGTGCAGAGATCTCAAAATAAGAAACTTCATCAGTCGATCCCGTTTTGGACAAGATCGTGGAGAAAATGATGCGATGAAGTTCATAGAAATATGGGTTAAGAAATTTAGTAGGTAACTTGTGTGGACAAGTGTTGGGAGTACACAAATCATCCTTGAAACTCTCAAGGGACGATCTATCAGAAAATTCAAACTTGCGTGCATCTACAAGTTTCTTCCAGGAATTGGGTTCCGGGATCTCGAGATATTCCGCAAGTTCAAAATCATCAAAAGTGATGTCGATTCTGGCGACACAAGAATAGATTCGTGTGTCATCAAAAGTGATATTATAGTAAAACATTTGAATAACATTCAAGTATATAAGAGATGATGTAGAAACTAACTCATCTAGACAAAGATCATAGAATAATGAGTCATATCTAGAAAAAATTGTGAAATTGATAGGATGACTCGCATACACACTTCTTGAACGAAAGTCATTGAAACATTCATTGGAAGCCTCCAATGAAACAAAAATTTGTTCATTGAATGTGTTAGGGTCATGGTGTGGTGGTGGATTAAAAAGTGGATGAATGGGTTGAACATCTTGAGGAGGAGGGTTGGATGAGGAAGCACCCTCGGTTCTAGCCCTCTTTTCCCTATTAAACAATCTAGGTGCCATTAATAATGAGAGGAATTTGAAATTTGAGAAGGAGAAAATAAGAGGGTATACCTCAAAAGAGTAGTAGAATATGGAAAAGAATGATCCAAATGCTATGCTCCTTGAGTTTGGGGAAGAAAACCTTACTAAATTGAGAATTCTAGGGTGAGGGTTTGGAGAGGATGAACTTGGAGAGGGTTTAGAGGTGGCAATGAAGAAGAAATAGAAGTAAAATCCCAAAATATGAATGTAGGGTCGGCTGGTCGGGTGAAATCTGGACCATTGGATCAAACAAAATGGAAAGCTAAGAGCGATCTGGGTTCTGGAAACAGAAGACCGAACTCGGCCCGAACTCTGTGTGAGGCAGAGTTCAGCCCGAGTTCTGGGTGCTGGGGCCAGAACTCAAAATAGAAAAAAAATGGCCAAGTGTTGGAAAAAAATAAATAGAATGGGAAAGATTGAATATTTGCAAATGTTTGATGAAAATCAAAATTTTGATTGAAAAAGAAACCATGAATGGAATAAATGGAATTGAATTTAGAAAATTTTGAATTAACTAAGTTACAACTGAATCTCAATGTGTTTCGTGCGTGAGTGATATACTGGATTCTTAGTCAGATTAATAGCACTAGTGTTATCACAGAAAATAGGAATGTGTATAAAAGATAGGTTATAGTCTGCAAGGGTTTGCTTCATCCATAGAATTTGTGCACAACAACGACCAGCTGCGATGTATTCAGCTTCTATTGTGGATAGTGCGACAGAATTCTATTTTTTTATTAAACCATGAGACTAGAGCCTTGCCTAATAAATGACATGTGTCGCTCGTACTCTTACGGTTGACTTTGCAGCCCACAAAATTAGCATCCGAATAACCAATAAGTTCAAAGGATGTAGATTTGGGATACCACAAGCCTACTGTAAAAGTACCTTTAAGGTATCGAAAGATACACTTAACGGCGGACATGTGTGATTCCGTAAGACTAGCTTGATAGTGAGCACACAGACAAACACTAAACATGATATCGGAACGACTAGCAGTTAGGTAAAGTAGACTACCAAACATACCTCGATACTTACGTTGGTCAACAGGTTTGCCGCTTTCATCAGGTTCCAGCTTGGTTGTAGTGGCCATGAGAGTGCTGATTGGTTTGACGTTGTCAAAATCAAACTTCTTCAGCATATCCTTTGTGTATTTTGACTGGCTGATGAATGTTCCTTGCGAAGTTTGTTTGACTTGCAGTCCGAGAAAGAAATTGAGCTCCCCCATCATGCTCATCTCAAATTCGTTCTGCATACACTTAACAAAATCTTGGCACAGATTTTCATTAGTAGACCCAAATATGATATCATTAACATAAATTTGAACTAAAAGAATGGTGTTTTTAAAAGTTTTGATAAAAAGTGTAGTATCAATTTTCCCTTTTGAAAAATCTTTATCTAGTAGGAAATTGCTTAGGCATTCATACTAAGCTCTGGGGGCTTGTTTGAGGCCAAAGAGCGCTTTCTTGAGCTTGAAAACGTGGTCGGGAAATTTATGATTTTCAAAACCAGGGGGTGTTTGCCATAAAATATAAAAGAACAGAACAATTATCGGAGGACCGGACTTTTACTTCTTGTTACAAACTCGCTTGTACAAAGAAAGCCTAGGGACAAAAACCTAGATACAGCAATCTAAGTACAATTGTTTATTTTAGATTCTGGGGTGATAATAGAGGCTCGGGAAAGCGACGGCAGCTCTGTCTTACTCCTTGGACGATCGGTATGCAGCCTTGGCTCCAGAAGATTGCTTGGCGTTGGAAGAAATGCTCTCTTTGCTTTCTCTGCTTCTCCTCTCCAAGTATTCTGGTGCTCTCTCTCTCTATATGTGTACTCTTCTCTGTATCTCTCAGCCTGCGTGTCTCTTCTCTTCGCAGGGGAATGGCACCCTGCTATTTATAGGAATGGGATGTGATCATTTAGGGTTGCAAATAATTGCTTCTTGGAGATGGCGGCGGCCTGTGGATTGGTCAATCTAGGCCATTCATTTTGATTGTGACAAATTCGGACCATTAAGTATAGATTACACCAAATTTCATCAGCAATTAATACTAATTGGAATAAATCTTCCTCATAATGATCTTCTGATGTCTGTGAATAAATTCGATTTATTCTCCTGCCATGTGTCCCAGATTATTGGGATTTGACCCAATCTCTTGATTGCAACAAATCTGGGAAATTGATCGGCTTAGGACACGTGTCCTAGGAGCCACTGGAAGAGATCTAAACTGCATGAATATTGAGCTGCATAAGGTTTGGGCCGCATAAGGTTTGGGCCACGTGTCAGGGCAGCTCGGGTAATGGTCACCCCTCGAACCTTCGAACCGTATGGAGATAATCATTGCGAGCCGCATATAGATGTATCTGCTTGAGCTACATGGAAATGGTCCTCTTGAGCCGCATGGGAAGGCCTCCGCTTGAGCCGCATGAGACTGTTTCGGCCTGAGCCGCATAGGACAGTTTCATTCTGAACCGCATGGGAAGTCTTCGCTCGAGCCGCATATGAACGTCCACGTGGCAAAGCCACGTGGCACTTTATAGATCTCGGGGGATTGTGTCAGAGATCACTTTCTCTTCCTTAGAAGTTTGTCATTATGACAGAGTCATAATTACTTTCTCATATCAGGGCTGTCACTTTTTCAGAGTTGTCAGCCGTCAAAGTAATTAATGCAGCATGGGTTAGAGGGAAGGACTGTTATGCCATGTGTCTTCTGAGCCGCATGGAACATTTTAGACCGCATAGTTCTTGAGCTGCATAGTCTTTCTGTGCCGCATGGGCTGTTTGAGCCGCATGAGGTTCCCTGGCTGCATGGGTCATTTTTTTTAATATTTTCTAGGCTTCTACAAGACTCCCTTCAAAGTTTTCAATTTGCAAAATTGAAATACTTTGAATAAGAAGCATGGTCGTATTCTTCTGGCCGTATATGCTACACTGGCCGCATGGATAAATCGGTCGCATGAATGTTTTGGACGAATGAATGTTTCAGCAGCAGGGGTGTGTCAGCCGCATAGATAGGTCAGTCGTATGAATTGACTTAGCCGCACAGATAGTTCAGCTGCATAGAACTTTCGGCCACATCATCGTTGCCACGTATGGCAATCATTTGCATTAAGTGCTGTTTGATTTGCTGTCAGCTTTAAAGGCCACTTTTCGATGCGGGATCCGAGGAGCTTGGCCTCCATTTTCGGTGGCTCATTTTGATAACCGAAGAGTCGGTCTGCGTGCATGCACGGGGATCGAAACGCTTCACTTTTGTTTATAAATATGGATGAGTATGCTCGGGGGAGTTCTTTACTTTCTCCTTCGTCCCACTATTGCTATCTTGCCTTTCTTTCCTCATTTCTCTTCTCCGATCATTGGCCATGGCCCCCAAATCCTCTAAGGTTGCTTCTGCCGCTGCGAAGGGCAAGAAGGCAGCTTTTTCGTCAGCTGTTGTGCCCGCATGCACCCTGATGTCCGTCCTACCCTTAATGGTAAGGGTTGTATTTATATTATTTTTGAATCCTAAGCATTTATGGTTCTGTTGCATATTTATGCACAAGCCTTCACCCAAGTTCGAGCATGATAGAGACGCATATGCTGCGTTACCCTCTCATATCCGAGCCGCATAGACGATGTCTCATATTTGGACCGCATAAGAAGGATTTGAGTTTCTGGATATAAACCGTATGGGGTCTCCCTTGAACAGAACCGCATAAGCTTCTGACAGACTGATCCGCATAGCATGTTGCCTAAACTTTTCGATTTAGAACCGTATATGTCCCATTGATCCGCATGAGCCATTGAACCAATATTATTTGGAATTCCCGATTGCCTTGGGCTGCATAAGGCTGTGTTGGCCGGGCCTCATAAACTCTCTTGGGGCTGTGTCATCTGAAACTAAATCGAATTTGAGCCGTATAGGGCTTCATTTGATTTGAGCCGCATAGGCTCGCAAGAACTGAGCCGCATAGGGCTTCATTTGATTTGAGCCGCGTAGGCTCGCAGGAATTTGAGCTTAGTAACCATCTTTTAATCCTGTTTCTTTTTTTTTCTTTTTTAGTGAACCTCCCGACCAACCCAGCAGGAGAACTTCTTGTGGGTTCGGCTCAGTTCGCCGTGGGCGTACGGCTTGATGACTTAATCTGTCGTACAGTGGATCAGCTTCCTGCTAATGATCCTAGGGAGAGAGTGGCTGCCATTAATAACCAACCTTTCCACTTTCTTTGTTCCATGATGAATTTGGAGAACCTGGATGGAGAATATCTGAAATCGGCTTTTCTTTTTGGGGATGCCTTTTCCATAAAGAACTCTCGATTGCTGGATGTTTCAGAGCACTGGGATTTTTCTGTAGACGGAGTAGAGATCCATATCCCCGAGATGGAGCGGCATTATCCTTTCTCATGGTTTAACATGGTACTGTTGGACAGGACAATGGTGGGCTCCCTGACTCCCACCCAATCGGGAATGTTTGTGAGCAACATCCACTACAACAGGCGCACGGGTTTAGTATGTGCGGGCAAGGAATCAGTGAGTCGGACTATGATGGGGCTGCTCCCTGGCACTTTTGTAAACATGACTGGCCCTAATTTTACTTTCATTCTAGCTGATACCTTTCTGAATCAGCTCGCTCGCAAGGGGTCTTATCCCGTGGGCAGGTTGTCGCTGCTGAACTGGATCAACCCCATTCCCACATAGGCTAATCTTACCTCATGGATCTTGAGGAAGTATAGGGAGTCCCTTCGGGAAACTGACCTCTACTACGCCGTCAGGAGTACCTGCTACGGGTTGCCCATTAACAAGCCTTTGTTTATGGCTCTTTTGGAGCTGTATAATCGGCGTACATGGACTTTCTTTGCCCTCGGAGGAGAGCTGGGGCTTGCTCTCCATGAGATGCACACAGTTTCTAGACTGTCGTGGGGAGGTGAAGCTTTTGAAGCATATACACCGACGAACGAAGAATTCGAAGACCTAGATCGACGATTTCCTGGTTTCGTCGCCGTGTACCAAGAACTGTTGTGTCATCATAGCGCCTGCCACCAGATGGCCATCAAGAAAGAAAATAGCTCAGAAGGGAGCGCCCCTCACACTACGGCCTGGGTTTTGTATCTTTTCAAGTTGCGTCCCTCCGGCCGAGTTTCGTCTCGAAGTCCTCAAACCCCGGAGGAGGTGAAGGACATGATGTTGAAGGTCAAAAGGTCGAGGTCTACCCGTGACCGGTTTGGGAGTCGCACTAACTCCCTCATTTACTTCCACTATGGTACCCGGGAGATGTCCAATAAAGCGATCTTAGCT
Source organism: Iris pallida (assembly GCA_029216955.1). Lineage (NCBI taxonomy): Eukaryota > Viridiplantae > Streptophyta > Magnoliopsida > Asparagales > Iridaceae > Iris > Iris pallida. The sequence goes on from JANAVB010034619.1 coordinate 18,678,513, forward strand.
GGGTTCTTGATGGTGTGGCTACGCAATTGCGTAGTCTCGGGCGGCGCGGGTTCTATGGAAAGGATCAGCGGCCATTTCATTCTTTCTGCTGTAAAATTGGTCTTCAAAGTAAGACTGGCGCTCCTCCCGGCCATGGTATGTAGCATACACCACGGCCTTCGCGCCTTTTCATCCAAAGCCATTGCTCGTAATGCGACGATGGACTTTGAACGGATAGAACTACCATACCACTACCTCATGGGGTGGTTATTAATGCACTACCGGTCGTTGATGAGGACAGAAACCGGAGAAGATGTTACTACTGCCGATGCCTTCATTTTTTAATATCGTCATCAGCCTTGGGAACACGATACTATGTCAGCCTGCCGGAGGGCGTTGGCGAGGGTTGACGGGCCCGAGTTTTTCGTCTCTCTTTCTCAATTTATCCCCAGGGAAGTGAGGGGAGTACATGTCGACGGCGTTGATCCTCCCCAACTTTTATCTGAGAAGATGCTTCTATGGTTACGCAACATCCGCCCTACGCACCTGGTGTACCGATACCGGAATAACGTATACCTAGAGCCTTATTTGCCTAGTAAATTTTCTCGTCAGTTTGGGTATAGTCAATTATTCCTGGATCGTTCTAGCTCTTGCTTGAGCTTTGAGGGCAGTATACTCGATGGCGTCCGGGCTTGGCATTATTATAATGCGGTCCATACCCTGGCCAGCTTCTCAGTCCCCGATGCCAGGATGGGAGGGGATATTTTGTATATAGCGGCCCTTTATCATGTTGCAGCGAGCAAGCCTTCTGTCGAGTTTGATATAAACTCTAGCTTCATCGCTGGCACCAGTTTGGCTGAGAAGCCAGAGGGGTCCAAGAAGAGGAAGAGGGGGGCGAACAGGGTTCCTGTGCCGGACTCAGAGTCCACTAGGGCGGATGAGGAGGATGACGAATAAGACGCCGATGACTCCTCGCATTCTTCGGACGAGGAAGTTGGGAATCAACCCCCTATCATGCCGGATGAAAGGGCTGCGGGTCAACCGTCTACTTGGTCTGACGAGGGGGTGGAGGATCAACCATCTGCAGTACCTGGCCCTTCGCGTAAACGAAGCAGGCGCGTGACTACCGCTGATGACCGAACCTATTCCATAAAGCACGCTGCGGTAAGACGTCGCAGGCTGTTTGTTGATGATATGGACGTTATTTCTGAGGTGATTTAGGCTTCAGCTGTTTCCTTTCTTCTTCTTCTATGTTATGGCCTAATCATTTGTTTCTTTTGCTCTTTATAGGCGCCAGATGAGCTCGCTCCTCAGGACCCGATTATCGAGGCTGACCCGGTCCTGTCTCATTTAGTCAGTGATGTGTGCACCGCTATCATTGCTGCTGGGGTGCTTCCGGTTGCGGTCGAGGATTCCCACCTTGCTGGGACCTCAACCCAGGGGGATGGGGGCTTTACCGCGCCCGTCCCTGAGACATCTGAACCCCAACATGATGACTTTGTGGGTAGGAAAACTATGCCGGCTGTGAACGAGTCGTCGCCTCCACGCTCTTCCCCCGGTAATACAAATCAAACCATAGCTCGTGAATAAGCCTATGTATTCCGTCATCTTATCTTTCAGATTATGTCGACTAATGGTTGCTTTGGATGCTCAGGTCCCAACCCTTCATTGCCAGTGATGGATATTGCTGGATCGAACCCTACCGGAGAGGGTCTGACGGAACCTCCCTGTATCGTGGGACCTCCGTCTGGGTCGAGCTCGGGGTCCCAGGTAGCAGTGCAGCTGGGACAAGGGACGATGCTCCCTGTGTTCTCCTCTGTGAATGTAGTTTCGGGCGTCAACCTTTCCTCCCTGCCGAGCATCCAGGCTCTTCGGGCCGCGGAAGAAGAGTTAGTCGCCATTCAAGCATCTTTTCGTATGGAATTTGCTTCCTTGGTGGCGGGTGCAGTAACTTCTGAAGCTGCTCCTTCGGTACTGTCTGCCACTCTCCCTCTGACGTCGTCCTCTACAGAGGTCTTGGATGACGCGTTACAGGACGTGGTTGCCAGTTTCCATCGCCACCTGAAGAGGGGGATCGAGGCAGCAGTGGAAAGGGGGACTCCTTTTACTTTGGCCCGTCGATGTGCCGGTGGCCAGATTAATATCCTTAAGGCACTCCCTGGCGGAGGGGAACTGGCTGCGCTTCTGGAGCCTAAGCTATTAGAAGCTGATCGTCTCGTCGCCCAGTTTCGCTTGTTGCAGCAGACTGATTTACCCGTGGTCATAAATCAAGAGCGCAACTTCCTCATTACCGCGGTGGAGAAGGTGATGGCTTCCCGGGAATCGCTCAAGCCGGCTATATTGAAGGACCGCCGGGATTTGACCCGGTTGCACGATCAGTGGAGCCGTCGGGCTGACGATTGTGCGGCTCGGGAAGCGGCTGCCTCTCATGGGGTAACCGACACCCGGGAACAAATCCTCGAACTCCAGAGAAAGCTGGCCTTCTTGGAGTTCGAGCTGGAAGCTGCTTGTACTGAAAAAGGAATTGCCATCCAGGAAGCTGACAAGCTTAGCAGGGCCTCTGCCAATCTAGAACTTTCCCTGAAGAAGATAGAGACCAACTGGCAGGCATATATGTATCTGAATGATGCGGAGCAACTATCCCAAGAGGCCGAGCGCCGAGCTAAACAGAGGCTTGAGCGGGGGACTGTCTTGGTGAGAGACCGGCTCATGGAATTGTGTAATGCTGAGCTGTAGTCGGCCTTTTCTTCTTGTTTTGTTTCTGTTTTCTTTCTTTCTGAAAGGGACGTGGTCCCGAAATATGTAATACTCTTTTCTTCCTTCAAATAAAGAGTACTTTCCCTTCTACCCTTCATTTGTGTTTGTTTGTTGTACCTGCGATATTGCGGTGATGTTCTCTCCCGCATAGGGGATATATTTGTGGACCTGTTACCCATGGCATACCTTAGTTTTAGGTACAGATAACAAGTTTTGGTCAGGATACCTGAAGCAGCTATGGAAAGGTGGTCATGGGTGCTCTTGGTATTGGGAAAAGGAATGCCGTAGAGCAGCTGGGCTCCTGGGGCATGATGAGATGGTTGATTTGTGCTAGGAAACTTAGCTGAGGATATTTATGGGCCTATTATCCTTGGCGTACCCTGGTTTAGGATACGGATAATAAGATGAAGGGGAACCGACATACTTGCTCAGAGGTAATGAGGACATAGCAAGTAGGAAAGTTTTTTAAACGTAGAGTCTTCCTATTCAGAGGTAATGAGGACATGGCAGGAGTGAACTCGACGGAGGATATTGGTGGTCAACAGAGGACATTTGTGGTCAACAGAGGACATTTGTGGTCAACAGAGGACATTTGTGGACCTATTACCCTTGGCGTACTCCGGTTGTGGGTACAGATAATAGGTTGAAATGGGATCATCATACTTACTCAGAGGTAATAAGGACATGGCAAGTATGAAGATTTCTTCGACGGAGCCTTCCCATTCAGAGGTAATGAGGACATGACAGGAGTGGGCTCAATGAAGGAGGGTACATAGAACGACTCAGAGGTAATGAGGACATGGAAGTTCTATGTAAGGGGTGATTTGTTTTTGGCGGAAGTGGAACGACTCAGAGGTAATGAGGACATGGCCATTTTAGAAATTTAGGGATCGATTACCCTTTTTTGTGTACTGGGAGTGCGGGTATTAGATCATGAGGGAGGATCTCCTTCAAGAAGAAAGTTCAGAGGTATGATCATAAATGACTTGCTACCTGAAAGAGTGACCGAGATATGAGTTCAGAGGTACCAGCGGGTACATGACTCGAGAATCTGGAGAATGGTGAGCGTGAATTCAGCGGTACCAGCAGGTACATGACTCGAAAATTTGGAAAACTATTAGGGTGAGTTCAGTGGTACCAGCGGATACGTGACTCAATAATTTGGAGAATGTTGTTTAGACATATAATTTCTTCAGTGAATCGGGGCGTGACAATGAGCAAGTCTCTATTTTGCTTAGCGAGGCGGTAAGCACCGTTGGAGAACACGGCCTCGATGACAAATGGACCTTCCCATTTTGGCTGGAACTTGCCGGCGGTCTTGTGAGTCATGACCATTGGCCTCCGGACTGCCAGAACAAGATCATCCACTTGGAATGTTCTGATTTTGACCTTCTTGTTGAAGGCTCCTGATATGCGTGCTTGGTATAGCTCGATCCTTTGCTGAGCTAGGAGACGCTTTTCATCTAAGGCCTCCAACTCTTGTAGTCGACGCCGGTAGTTGTCATCCGTCGTCAATTGATAAGTGAGGGCGACGCAGAGTGAGGGTATTTGAGTCTCTAATGGGAGAACTGCCTCACTCCCGTATACTAGAGAGAATGGTGTGTTCTCGGTAGCTGTTCGGACTGTAGTACGGTACGTCCATAAACACTTGCCGAGCTTCTCGTTCCAATCGCATTTATTGGAGGAGACAAACTTCTTGAGGAGGTTGATGATTGTTTTGTTGAATGCCTCCGCCAACCCGTTCGTTGCCGGGTTGTACGGTGTCGAAGTAATATTCTGAATATGGTGCTTATCGCAAAACCGATAGAAAGCGTGGCTTGCAAACTGCGGACCATTATCATGGATGATCCTTCGGGGCTGTCCAAAGCGGTAGATGACGTGATGCTTAAGGAAGCTGATCACGTTTGAAGTCTTGACTTCTGCGAGTGGGACAACTTCCATCCATTTGGAGAAGTAATCAGTGATCGCAAGTATAAAGCGATGTCCTCGGGAGGAAGGTGGGGTGATTGGACCAATGATATCCATTCCCCATGCTTCGAATGGCCAGGACGCCACTGTCGGATGTAGAAATTCGGATGGTTGGTGAATGAAGACCGCGTGGACTTGGCAGGCTTTATATTTTCTTGTATAGTCTATCGCATCTGCCACCATTGTGGGCCAGTAGTAGCCCATTAGGCGGAGGCGGTATTGTAATTTAGGGCCAGGCTGATGGGCCCCGCAGACACCGTCATGAGCTTCTCGTACGGCTTCTTTGGCTTCTACGTTTGACAGACACCGAAGCAGTAATCTGTCGTAGGAGCGGCGATATAGAATTTTCATCTCTGTATCGTAGAAGAATCTGAGAGAACGCCGTCTGATGGAAGTGGATTCCTTTGGGTTCTCGGGCAGGATGTCGTAGACGACGAAGTCGATGAATGGTTGTCTCCAGTCTGGGGCACCATCGATCGTCTGGGAGGAATAATTCGCCACGAATTGCACATTGTTCTTAGGACAGACCAATTCGTGGCCTATCACATCCACTGATTGGCGATCATAGTTCGGAACTGCTAGGGAAGCGGCAAGACCAGCTAGGACATCAGCTTCGATATTTTGGAATCTGGGGACATGTTCGATGAAGAACCCCTCGAACGATGAGATGATGTCAATCGTTATTTGGTGATAAGGGATCATGTCTTCGTGGCGGACCTCGTATGAGTCCCGGATCTGATTGACGATTAGTTGGGAATCGCCATATGCTTCAAGGTATTCTACCCCCAGCTCTCTTGCAAGTTGGAGGCCAATGACCAGAGCGTTGTACTCAGCCACATTGTTAGAGCAGGGTTCTGTGAGGGAATAAGTGCGATTAATCACCATTCCGGAAGGGAAGACCAGCACTACCCCGACTACGACGACGATGTTGCCTTTAGGTCCTGTCCTCGAAGTACCGTCGAAGAACATTTGCCATATATCATCGTGAGAGGTCGCATGCAAGTCGGCGACCTCATCTGGGATCTTTTCATATATTCTGGAGGACTCCGAGCCTGGGTGGGCTGCTAAGAAGTCTGCCAGGGCTTGACCTTTGACTGCCTTTTATGGGACGAAGATCATATGATAAGGGGACAGCAATATTGCCCATGTAATGAGGCGAGAGATGAGTGCCCTGGTTTAGTCATGAGGACCCTGAGAGGGTTGACTCGTGAGATCACATGTATCGTTTGTCCGGTGACATAGTGCCGCATTTTCTGAATGGCGAACACCAGGGCAAGGCATTCCTTCTCTACAGCGGTGTATCGGTGCTCTGGCCCAATCATCATTCGGCTGAGGTAATATATGGCTTGCTCATGGCCTGCATCATTGTTTTGTGCCAGCAGAGCCCTAAGGGAATGTTCTATTGCTCGTACATAGAGCAGGAATGGTTTTCCAGAAACCGGGGCCACCAGGACTGGAGGGTTCGACAAATATTCTTTGATGCTGTCGAAGACGTGCTGGCATTCTTTATCCCATACGAATGAGACGCCTTTCTTCATGAGGTGGGTGAATGGTCGACATCGCCCAGAGAGGTTGGAAATGAACCTCATGATGTAAGCTAGTCTCCCTTGAAGGCCTCTGAGTTCACAGAGATTTCTCGGGGGACCCATTTCCATGATTGCTTTCGTCTTCTCAGGGTCTACATGGATACCCTGTGCAGTGATGATGAAGCCCAAGAACTTCCCGCTGGATACGCCCAGAAAGGACTTCGTAGGGTTCATTTTAAAATTGTGCGCTCGTATTAGGTCGAATACCGTCCTTAGATCCTGCAGATGGTCTCCCTTGCAGCGACTCTTAACGGCTATATCGTCAACATAGCACTCCACTGTCTTACGTAAGTGGTCTCTGAAGATGATGCTTATGGATCTTTGATATGTGGTGCCAGCATTCTTCAAACGGAAAGGCATGACTGTGTAGCGGTACGTGCCAATTGGTGTTCGGAATGATGTATACTTTTTATCGTCAGGAGACATTTTGATTTGGTTATACCTCGAGAAGCCATCCATGAATGACATACGTTCGAAGCCGCAGGTATTGTCGATCATGATGTCTGTGATAGGAAGGAGGAATTCATCTTTGGGGCATGCCTCGTTCAGATTGCGGAAGTCGATGTAGATTCGGATCTTCCCATTCTTCTTGAGGACGGGCACTATATTGGCGACCCAATCGGGATGTTGCTCCTGACGAATGAAGCCGCTGGCTATCAGTTTGTTGACTTCGACTTCGATCGCGTCCACGATGTCTGGGCAGAAGCGTCGCTGTTGTTGCTTGACTGGCTTTGCATCCGGCCAAATATTGAGTTTGTGAAGAGCAATGTCAGGATTTAACCCTGGCATGTCTTCATAGCTCCAGGCGAACACATCAATGTATTCTCTGACAAGTTCTAGCAGCGACTCTCTCTCTTCGTCTGCTAGGCTTTTACTGACGAAAATTGGTTTTGGAGAAGATTCGCTGCCGAGGTCAACCTGTATGACTTCATCATCAGTAGGAGGTTCTCTCAGTTCGAACCATTTTTTCCATTGTGCATCCAATTGCTGGGCCCACGGCTCTAGCTTGAGGATCTCGGGGATGTCTTCGTCTTCTTCGTAAGCGTCGGCGAATGCCATGTTGACTGACAAGACTTGTCTGAACACGTCTCCGATGCTGGTATCCGAGTCAGAAGTTGGTGACCCGGTTGAATGTGACTGCCAGTCGCATTCTTCATCTGAACTCTCAGGGGTGGTAGTAGGCGTTACATACCCTAACCCGCATCGAGTTTTGCTATAGTAGTCCCGTGGTTTGCCCGCCGGGACTGGCGGCTTCAAAGGTAATCGTCGCCCAGTGCCGTAGTTCAAACCTGGCGTCGTCTCCAGATCATACCCCTGTTTCTGCATGAGATATTTGGATTGGGGGCTATAAAGATACAGAGGCAGTCTTTCGGCATCTGACCCGAGGTCGGCTTCATCTATGGTGAAGGGATACGGGTCGTCCTTCCGGCCGAAGATGATTGGATGGTCCCCTCCCTCGATTATTCGGTACGCGTCTTCTTCTGGAGTAAGCTGGATCGCGGTGTACACATTTGTCACCTGTGTGTGTAGGTGAGTCCTATACCGTGTTCCATAGCATATATTGTATATAGCTTATTGAGCTCGGTGTAGTTCAAAGATAACCCTTTATTGATGAAGTAAGGTATCTTTTCCAGGCAGATTACATCATCCGTGGAGGGAACGTCAGTATGGGCAGCCACATACTTGGCTAGCTCCGGTTCCTCTTCGGCTACCCCCTGTGTAAACGAAGACTGAGAGAACACCCTGGGTAGCTTAATTGTCAGAGGTTCAGCTGATGGAGCAGAGCGTGGAGTTGTTGGCAGACTAGCGACCCCCAGTTTGGCACTTAATGTAGAGCGAGGAGTGGCTGGTTCGCTAGAAGTGTCAGATCTTGCATCGGGGTGACGACCCTTCTTGGAAAGGCGTATCGTCAGTGGCCTATCGGAGGGATTGAGTTTCTCCGTTTGGGGTTGACCGACTCTCGGTAGTCTGATTGTCAGTGGCCCCATTGTGGGTCTCGGCACTTGGCCAGACCTTGGCAGCCGGATTATCATCTGCTCCTCCTGTGCCGAGAGACTGATTGCGTCCTTCCGCAGAGTGGCAGTAAGGGGTACGGATCTGCCCGGTTTGCGAGCTTGGAGGTGGATCGTCAGGGGTTCTTCTGATCCTGTAGCTGTCTCGGTATGAGCTTGTACATCTCCTTCATCAAGGTGCCTCTTTGACTTTTCGTATAAGCAGGAGTCTGAGTAGTAGGATTCGACCCCTTTGAAGGGATCGATATCAGCAAATTCTGTCCTCACGAATCCGTGTTTGTCGACATATTTAAAGTACTGGTGTAGCGTGGAAGGCACGATCATGTAATCGTGTATCAATGGGTGCCCCAAGAGGATGTTGTAAGAAGTGTCTGCATCTATGACGTAGCAGGTGACTTCGGATTGGAGATCGCCAATCTGACACTTCAGACGAATCTTCCTGATTGGGTAGCTCCTGCCCGAATTGAAACCGCTAATGGCTGTGCTAGTGGGTATCAGGCGATGCATTGGGATGTGGAGATGATGTAGCAGACCCTTCGGGATGATGCTTATGGAAGAGCCAGGATCTATATGCATCCGATCCACCTTCACGTCGTCGATGTATCCTGTGTAGTCTAGCGGGCGATCAAGTAGGTTGGTTTTGATGAGCATGTCCTGCGGAGTGAAGACAATGTTGGGGATTGCTCCCATACAGGCGCTATCTTGGAGATCTGTAGGCGGGTTTTCTTCCATGAGGTTGACCTGAGCCAGGTACGCATCGGCATTTTGGAGTGCATCGCTCAAAGCTGTACGAACATCCTTGGAGAGTCTCAGGAGTTCGTATAATGACAACTTGGCCAGTTTGTTGGCCAACTGTGCTAATATGTCGAAGTTGTAGGGCTTCTCCAGCCCCTATGATGCCTGTTTTCGGAGGGATTTGTCAAAACGAGTCTCTCTTGGCCTAGGCTTGTCGGTCGTCGGAGGCTGAGCCGGTCCCGGAGCGTCGGTTGTAGTGGGCTGATGATCTTCAGCCGAGTTGTCAACCACGGGTTGGGATTGTGCCCCCGACCGAGTGACTACGGCTGTAGCTTCTTCAATGTCTGCCGAGATTGTGTGGCAGGTCCTGGCTTTTCCACTTTTCTTCTTATAGGTGGAAGATGGTGTGGGCCGAGTCACTTCTGATACCAAGTCTGGATGGATCGACATGACCTTCCCTCGTGATGTGGTGAGGGGTACTAGACCAGCAGCCTGATCTCGGGGAGGTAGAAGATTGGTAATCTCCATTGTCGCCAGAGGGATGGAAACCACCCCGTCTTGAGTTTCCGTTGGAGGGAAGCTGCCGAATTGTACCGACACCATATTGGCTGCCACCGTTACCTCTTCAAAATCGATGGCCAAAGCGTTCGAATCGAAGAGGTTTTAGATGTACCGTTTCAGCTGGTAGCAGTCGTATGTAGCATGATGGACGTAGCGATGATAATGGCAGTACTTTGGATTCTCCATCTCTATCGACCGCGGTTCTCGTCTTGGTGGAGGAAGCTGAATTCTGTCCCCTTGTATGAGCATGTCCAAGATGGGCTTGACATGACCGTCTTCGAAGGAGTACGTGATCTGCGACCATTGTTTGTCTGCTGGCTTTGGCTCAGGTTTTTGTGCCGTGTCGGCCACCATAGCCTGCTTGCCCCTGCTGTCTCAATTGTTGGAGGAATTACCCCCATTGTCGTTGTTGGTGTTAGGACATTTGCCCTTGTTCTCTCCGTCTGAGATGTGCAATCCCAGTTGGCGAGCCTTCTTTAGTCGTTCTTCGGCGCTTGTGGCACTGATGATGAACTTCTTCCAATCCTTGAATTGACTTTCGCCCATCCAGAGACTGATTGTCGGGAGGAGTCGCTTTTGGCAAATCTCGATCAAGGAGGAATCTAGATTTCCAGAGGGTAGCTTCATGGCAGTCTGGCGGAACCGCTCGATGTAGTTCCTTGTGAGCTCTTTTTCCCCTTGGACGACGTCCATGAGGGTGGACATGGTGATGTCCTGCCTACTTCGTAGAATCTCTCCAAGAACATGCGCTTGAAGCCGGCGAAGGAGTGGATGCAGTTGTCCGGCAAGTTGCGATACCAGTCGAAGGTGACTCCTTCTAATGCCTTGATGAATAATCGTGTGAGAATGGCATCGTCATGGGGCAGATGGTCGGTGGTGACTTTGAAGTAGGTGATGTACCGACTTGCCGAGGTCTTGCCATCATAAGGATTGATATTGAACGGCTTATATCTTGGTGGGAATGGAACATCCCTCCATGCAGCAGGGTATGGTTGCCGTATTCTGAGGTCTTAAGAATTCTCTCGAGCGTGAAACATGGCTCGGAGCTCCTGGACCTCTCTTCTTGCTTCGCGGGCCTCATCCACGGCGGTGGAGGCCGTTGTTTCCGGAGGATTGTTGCACGGGTTTGGTGCCGCCGAATTTGAGTCCGCATTGACCGCGGGACCCGCGCTTGTTTGGTCAGGCGTTCCTCCTTGTAGAGTTGGAAGGGCCACTTTAATCTCGTCTACAGACTTGACCAAAGCAAGTAGTATGGCTTCGAGACTGTCGATGCGCTGGCGATCACTGGAACCACCTTGGTTGCTGTCTGTCATGAATACCGTCTTCTCATGAGGGAAGATAGACGGAGCGGTGGAGGAAACGCCCTCCGAATCGTATCCCTGTAGTGAGAAGTCATCGGGGTATGTGGGTATGTTCCCTTCTGATTCTGATTCGGAAGGAACAGTACCCCCAGCCTCCGAGTTTGCCTCTTCTTGGGAGTTGTGGATGTCGTCGGGGACGTCGAGGTTTGCTGTATCCGATGGGAGAGTTGTCTCCCCTGGCACCTCTTCTTGGAACATTAGATTGCTGTGGAGGCTCGGAGGGGTGCTACCCCCAGCCCCAGTAACCCCCTGTATTATGGACGACGATTCTCCCGCTGTAGCAGATTTCGTCTTAGAGCGAGTTCCTTGGAAAACTCCGGTGGTGGGCACCCATTTAGACGACAGTCTTTTAGTCGCAGTGGTTGAGATTTTCGGGCTGGGAACATTTGTCTTCTTCTCCCTTCCATCAGTGGGGACTTTCTGAGCAGAGTTACAAGATACGACGGGAAGTGCCTCGTCTTCTGAAGATGGCTGTCGCAGTCTTTGAAATACGGACTGCCGGTCTTCTTTTATCGTCGCACTGTTGCAGCAGCAGTTGACGATGACTTGAGTGCAGTGGCATCCGTGAGAGGACTTTTTACACCTCGATGCGTCTTCTCTTTCCTTGCGTTTGTGGAGGATAGCCTCACGCAAGTTAGATGGATCGGGATCGACCATCTCTGCTCCCGGAATTTTGGGAGACTTTTGCGAACCTCTCTGTCCGTCCGCCGCAGGGGGCTGGACTCGAATGGTTCTGTACAACTTCCCATATGAGGCCCGTATAACGGTATGCGGGACGCTCGGATGGTCGGAGGTCAGATCAGCGGATCGAACTCGCCAGGCTCGTGCTGCCTTAAACTTCTTCGCTCTAGTGCGTAAGGGCACATAGTAGGAAGAATCTAAGTGATACTGGAGAGAGTCAGACATGTCTTCTTGGGAGCACAAGAGATCAGGACCATAAGAGAGGCGGTCGAAGACGGAGCCGCGTGGAGTAGGCGTCATGCGGCTGTCTTCGGTAGTCTGTATGCGGTTGGCAGGCGTAGCCGCACAGGCCTTCTTCATGCGGCTAGGAGTATCAGCCGCATGATTCTTCTTTATGCGGCTGGATGATCTGGCCGCATGGATTTTCTTCATGCGGCTGGTGGATCCACCCTCATAAGCCTCCTGCATGTGGTTGGCAGGAGTGTTCGGCTTCTTCTTGGGACGCACAGAGTCACTCTTTGCCCCTGTAAGTCCAGCATCGTAGTGTTTTCCTTTGTCGGACTTGGGAACAACAGAGTTCTTTATGGCTTGAAGTGGAGCCGCATGAGAATCGCCCTCGCCGTCTTGGGCAGCAGAGAGTATCCCGTCCAGAGCTTGTGGAGGAGCGAATGACTTCGGCCTCCACTCGCAGCGAGCTTTCTTTGTGCGGGTTCGCTTCTGGATCGGGCCAGCACTTCCTTCAGAGAGCATTTCTTCGAATGCCTGTTGGTCGAAACGGACGACCATCTTCTGTTGCATGGAGCCAAGCTTGGCTGCATCCGACTGTGTCACCAACTCTTCAGCCGTGGAAAAGTTTGTCCCCAGCAGAGTCGTCATCATGTTTGCCATGAAACATAAAAGAATAGAACAATTATCGGAGGACCGGACTTTTACTTCACGTTACAAACTCGCTTGTACAAAGAAAGCCTAGGGACGAAAACCTAGGTACAGCAATCTAAGTACAATTTTATTATTTTAGATTCTGGGGGGTGACAATAGAGGCTCGAGAAAGCGACGGCAGCTCTGCCTTACTCCTTGGACGATCGGTATGCTTCCTTGGCTTCAGAAGATTGTTTGGCGTTGGAAGAAATGCTCTCTTTGCTTTCTCTGCTTCTCCTCTCCAAGTATTCTGGTGCTCTCTCTCTATATGTGTACTCTTCTCTGTATCTCTCTGCCTGTGTGTCTCTTCACTTCGCAGGGGAATGGTACCCTGCTATTATAGGAATGGGATGTGACATTTAGGGTTGCAAATGATTGCTTCTTGGAGATGGCGGTGGCCTGTGGATTGGTCAATCTAGGCCATTCGTTTTGATTGTGACGAATTCGGACCATTAAGTATAGATTACACCAAATCTCATCAGCAATTAATACTGATTGGAATAAATCTTCCTCATAATGATCTTCTGATGTCTGTGAATAAATTCGATTTATTCTCCTGCCACGTGTCCCAGATTGTTGGGATTTGACCCAATCTCTTGATTGCAACAAATCTGGAAAATTGATTGGCTTAGGGCACGTGTCCTAGGAGCCACTGGGAGAGATCTGAACCGTATGAATATGGAGCCGCATAAGGTTTGGGCCGCATAAGGTTTGGGCTACATAAGGTTTGGGCCACGTGTCAGGGCTGCTCGGGTAATGGTCACCCCTCGAACCTTTGAACCACATGGATATGATCATTGCGAGCCGCATATAGATGCATATGCCTGAGCCGTATGGAAATGGTCCTCTTGAGCCGCATGGGAAGGCCTCCGCTTGAGCCGCATGAGACTGTTTCGGCCTGAGCCGCATAGGACGGTTTCATTCTGAACCGCATGGAAAGTCTTCGCTCGAGCCGCATATGAACGTCCACGTGGCAAAGCCACGTGGCACTTTATAGATCTCGGGGGATTGTGTCAGAGATATCTTTCTCTTCCCTAGAAGTTTGTCATTACGACAGAGTCATAATTACTTTCTCGTGTCAGGGCTGTCACTTTTTCAGAGTTGTCAGCCGTCAAAGTAATTAATGCAGCATGGGTTAGAGGGGAGGACTGTTATGCCATGTGTCTTTTGAGCCGCATGGAACATTTCAGACCGCATAGTTCCTGAGCCGCATAGTCTTTCTGTGCCGCATGGGCTGTTTGAGCCGCATGAGGTTCCCTGGCCGCATGGGTCATTTATTTTAATATTTTCCATGCTTCTACAGGGGGTTGTCTTACGAAGACTTCCTCTTTAATAAAACCATTCAGAAAAGTACTTTTCACATCCATTTGAAAGAGTTCAAAATTTTAAAAATTTACAAAGGCACAAAGCATCCGAATGGATTCAAGTCTTGCAACTCGAGTATACGTCTCATCGTAGTCGATACCTTCCTCTTGGTTGTATCCTTGAGCTACTAGACGTGCTTTGTTACGAGTGACTGAACCATCTTCATTTGCGTTGTTACCAATTGAAGAACAGATAGGCAACTCAAGAGGTGGTGAATAGAGTTTATAACAATAATGGCCAAATAAAATTAACTCTTTTCACCAACAGTAAATAATCAGAGTAGTAAATGCGGAAATAAAAAGTTCAAGAGAGCATACGCAAATACAGCAGATTTTTAACCTGGTTTCCCTGATGGAGGACTAGTCCAGCCCTGAGAACTCTAGCTCAGGATTAAATCCACTATTTGTGAAATAGTAGTTACACCCCGTACATTTTCTTCAGAAGAGCACGTCAACTTCTTACAAAGATCGTTGTGGCGAAGCTTGGAATTTTCCAGGCGACTTTCTTGACTCTTGCACAAACTTCTAACTGAATAGCACTGAGCACTTTTAGGCTTAGGAAGCTTGTGGCTATTAGATGAGAAGGTTAAGGCTTGTATGAGGCTTATAGAGAAAAGAGAAAAAGATAATTGGATGAATTAGAATGAGAGAATTCAAGGCCTATTTATACTAGTTGGGATAGGCAGAATTCGGCCAGAATTCTGTGTCATGTGTCACGACCTGCACCCAGTATTTGGGCATGAGCCATGGGTACGTCCAGCCTACGCCGCAGTGTCAGCGGTAGAACGCTGTCTAGTCATCTCCACAATTTATCAAATACAACCACGCAGTTTATACATTTCCACAAAAGACCAAATTTGCAATATCAACCCATAACAGGAAATTATATACACAAGGTCCATGATGAGAGAAATAAACTAATAACTGAAAGAGACCATAAAATGTAGAGACCAAAAATATGGTAGAAGAAATAGTCTCAATATAACCAAACGTATCAAAGGGATGTCCACTACTCAACTCTCATAATCCACAAATAAAATGAAATACAATAAAGAAAAGAGTTTCTATGAGCGACTCATGCTCTATAAAATGCTGTCTAGCTAATAGTCTCCTGCGAAGGGTAGCCCCGCATCCAAGTCCTCCTGCAAGCTCAAGTCAGGGTCTTCAGTCTGCTCATAATACATAGTACAAAACTCCTCTAACTCATCACCTAAAATGTTGGTTATCCAGTCAGGATTGGAACAAGTACACATATGACCACTAACCGAGTCTCAACAGAATCATAAACATGTAAATAGCATATGAGAATGAAACTAGGAAGTAACTAGCATCTTAATACAAAAGGAAAGACATGAGACTCTATCAATGAAAATATAGCTACTACAAGGCAACATGTAAAATCATGGTAGCATGGCAAGTGGTGAAGAACATGGTGGAATAATAGGAATATCAACTATCTACATGTGTTGAAATATCGCTTTCGACATGTGAACGGCTAAGGGTAAATCCGGCTCACTGCACGTGTCGTGTGCAGCTGCTATCATACAAAAATAGACATTTTGGGGATAGATTGGGTAGTTCATACGTCTACTAAGATATTTCCCCGCCCAGCTAATACTCATGGAATCATAAATGGGGTGACATAGGAGGTAATCAAGATGTGAAATACAATCCATGGTACTAATCCTCGTGTGATGATCGTGTCAACAACCAACAAGACATATGAATAACAAGTAGAGAAAACTATCAGAAACGGTAACAATCGATATATGCACTTGCCTGTCGTCCCGAGCTGCGAGTACTGATTAAGTGAAGAGTTGGAGTCCAAGTAACCTGTTATACGTATTAAGTTCAAATCAACATATGAACTAACAAAATAAAGCTATTTTGGGGTTATTGTTAATTAACCATACAATT
Source organism: Iris pallida (assembly GCA_029216955.1). Classification (NCBI taxonomy): domain Eukaryota; kingdom Viridiplantae; phylum Streptophyta; class Magnoliopsida; order Asparagales; family Iridaceae; genus Iris; species Iris pallida. The sequence continues at coordinate 18,694,352 of JANAVB010034619.1, forward strand.
CCAAATAGCCTTTAAATGGTTTGGGTGGTCTCTACCCTTGGCAACTTTCTAACTCCCAACATAATCTACAAGTGTCTATGCCAAAGACTATTTCCTTTATATATAATATATCTATATATGTATTTTTCCTATGAAAAACAGTGGTGCCCAACTGTTCTGATAATAAGTAATACCCGAACCCCATATCATCTCTTTATTACAATAACAGTATAAAGTATTTTGTAGCTATACCCATCTATACATATTCATCTACCAATTTAACACATTACCTATATGCAAAATGCAGTGCAAAGCTTATGTGATAGAAGTGAACTGTCAGGAGTATCCTTCCTGATTTCAGTTAATAGAGGGAAGAGAACTAACATATCAAGCTAACTTCCACTGGACTTGACTCTAAGATGCAACCAAACTAATTTGATCTACTGTGAAGCTAATTCAAGGTTTACTTCTGAAACCTATATTCCAGCCTTAAGATTTTAGCCAATATTCATTGATCCTCAAGGTGCTTAGTCAAAACCAATCAATCGAAGGAGATATTTGGTCCAACTATTGCCTAACTATCAACATGACAGCAAAAACTTTGATTGATGTTGATGAATATACACAAGGTTTATGTGCTGTGAAGAGGTGAGATGAGTTCTGGTTCTCACCCCATAGTATGTACAGATCGATTGATCTCTAGTGCAGGTCAGAACACAAGCTCTCCTATAGGGGACTGAACACTAGTATGGACTGCTATACCAATATGAAGGAAACTGAACAGGGGTTAAAAGTGATTGATATTCTAAACGTAAGGACCTATATGCATACCTGTACATATGCAATTAAGGCTGAGTGCCCTTAGTTCAAAGTTTGAACTATTGGATAGGCAAGGGTGATACATTTGTGGTGTAGGCAGCTATCATATCAAGGCTGATAACCAAGCTAGGTTGGTACAGGGGTATGATGGACTGGCTGAACCATGAGACCAAAGTGGACAAGAGGGTTTGATCCACACCAACGGCAAGTGCAAAAATAGGAGGTGGTCAGCACTCCAAGGTCGGATACCTGAAATGTAGTAACTGAACCAATGGGGATACACCTGTACTCTTAGTAATTGTCTGAAAATGTAGGACATAATTAAGAAACTGAATGAATGAAGGAACTGTATGAATGATAGGGCAGTTGTCTAGGTGATGTACCATTCCTGTATACTCATTAATATAGGAAATGAATTATTGAAAGGGTCAGTCCACACCAGGAGATTTTCCCTTTACCTGGGTGTTGACAAGCCTAACACCTAGGCTACTCTAGCAAAGCATGGTTTTGCCTCATAGGTTTATATCACTCCTAGTTGTAGGCTTGTGTATGTCCTGTGTCTAGGGGTCATGGTCTATCCATGTGTTATCTGGTCAACTATGAGAGGCTTGATGGATTAACTGTATAACCTGGTCATATTTTGTACACTAACATACATACATGTGTAGCACAGTTGGAGGCCAATTGGGGCCTGAGATGCAACCAGTGCATTGATGGCATCCACTGAAATGTCATGCATATTATTACACCCAAACTAATAAACTTCAACTAATATGGACCTGTGCTCTAATGCAAGGCAAAACTTATAAGCTACAACTAATCCTGTACTAGGGTACAACTAACTATCTTGCTTCCTAAACTTCTTGACTTACATCAAATGATAACCTACTATATTATATAGGTGTTTCACAGCTGAGGGTGGCTCGGCCTCAAGTGCAGAACATCAGTCATGATGAATCCTATATTTAAGGGGCAGATGTTATGATATGAAGGCTGGTATAACAGCAAAATATTGACTAGAACACCCTTAGGCAGGAGCCAACTTTCCAGACTGAACATAACATTTACAGGACACTCAATAAAGTTGACTGCTCCTTGGGATGCAAGTCAGAGTATATTAGACTGTACCTTCCTATGTGGGCGATGGACTGATGTGAATATATAAAATCATCTGAAGGGTTCAACCATTGGTGAAATCAGAACTAAACCTGTAGGGCAAGACTAATCATTTATATAAATTGACTGATCCAGTCCCTCATTGTTGACACAACTCCCACGCCCAAACTACAAATATCCAGAGTTATTGAACCATAAGACCCAAAACCACATAATGTGAACTGGTTCCCAAGGGTTAGGTTGTAACCTGATGTGATATCAGTTAAAGCCTGATATCAGACATTAGTCTAGACACCTCCAGGTCTTTGTCAAATCCATGGGTTAGGTGTTGTGGTACAGATTGATTTTGTGCTTCACACAATACAAGTTCATAGGTGAACCATCTGATACTTGAATACCCTGTGTCTCACCTAAGGTCTGATACACCCAAAACTCATGGCCAGGATGGCTAATCTATCATGCTATCTACTGTTCTGCAAGTCTATGGCTTTGCCACATGCTTGGATAACCTGTGATGCAATATGACTGCAGGATATTAATAAAAGGATATGCAATAAATTGTGTCTAATATGTACTAAGGAATTATGGACAGGATTTGGGTTAAAGTATCACAACTAAGTTCGTTGTGCATGACTGAAACAAGACATACACATATACATGTATATACAAGAATTAGAAACCCTATGGGCAGTATACTAAGGTCTAATATAGTATCTGTACAGGCTAATGCACTAAGTCTTAACTCCCTAATCTGTTTACAGGGGTGAGAGGTCAACCTTAAGGGCAAGGCAAATATAGACTCCTATATGTTTATACAAAACACCAGATTGTAGGGCACGATGTGTCATTAACATCTCGTGCTTGGTTCACAAGTACTTCTCCCGAGTCCCTGGTTTGGGCATTAGGTCGAACATTTAGGTTTCTCCCTTGATTCCTTATTTTACAGCCGTATACGAGGCCTGGTTAGATTGGTTCTGATAAGAATCAAATTGCGGGAATGAGGATTACCTGTCGAAGGTTGGCCTTGCTTCAAAACTTCGAATAGTTCTTTCGATGCAGAGCAGGGGACGTCCAGCGGCAGGAAAAGAATAGGGTTCGATCACAGGCCTTGGTGATCCTTCTTTTTATACTAGGGTTTTGGAGTGGTCGAGGTGATAAGGACGAACTCCCCTCTCCTATCCAGAGCTGGATTCGAAATCCTTTGATCAAAGGATTTGAATTCGGCTCTGGTCGTTTAATTTAAATTTGGAGAATTAGCAATGGAACCCCTCTCATTTAGTGATATAAGGAAAAACCCCTTCCCTGTTTAGCTATTTATGAATCACACATATTTGTTTAGGAATTTTTAGTGAAAACCCCCTTTTACTCTATTATTTACAAAAGTGATTAATATACTCACAATACTTTATACATTGGCTATTTAATATTTCTATCTAAATAATTATTTAGCAAAAATAATAATGATAAAATGGGAATTTCGGTTCAAGGGCTTACAAATCTACCCACCTTAAAATAATTTTGTCCTCGAAATTAAAGATAGACACAAGAGTCAGAATTTATACCTCATGTCCCGAAAAGATAAGGGTAGCGCTCCCGCATCTCGTCTTCTCTCTCCTACGTGGATTCGCCTGGCGAATGGTGCCTCCACGCGACACGCACCAAGGGAATGGTCTGGTTGCGTAGCACCTTCTCTCGGCGGTCCAAGATCTCCACGGGCTGCTCCTGATAACTAAGGCTCGGTCCCACCTCGATCTCCGAGTGGTCTAGCATGTGACTGGGGTCCGCCACGTACCGTCTCAGCTGGGACACGTGGAATACGTTGTGCACTCCCTCCAATGCGGGTGGTAGTGCCAAACGGTATGCCACCTCTCCGATTTTCGCGAGGATGTGAAACAGACCGATGTACCTCGGACTAAGCTTACCGCCTTCTCCGAAACGTATCGTACCACGTGTCGGAGATATCTTCAAGAACACCATATCGTCCACCTAGATTTCAAGCAAGGTCACGACCTATTCCTATCATGATTAACAATTACAGTTAAACAAAACTATACCTCAAACTCTAACGGTCTACGATGACTGTCGGCCCAGTGCTTTTGCCTGTCCTGAGCCACACGAAGTCGCTCCCTAATCAGCTTCACCTTTTCCGCAGCATCTACGATCATCTCGGGCCCCAATAGAGCTCTCTCACCCACGTTGTCCCAAGATAGTGGGGTACGACATCTCCGTCAGTACAAGGCCTCGAAAGGAGACATCCCGATGCTAGTTTGGTGACTGTTGTTGTAGGAGAACTCCACAAGGTGAAGATGGTCCTCCCATGAGCCGCCAAAATCTAGTACACACGTCCGCAGCATATCCTCGAGCGTTTGAATGGTCCGCTCTGACTGCCCATCTATCTGTGGGTGATAAGCCGTGCTGAACTTGAGTGAAGTGCCCAAGCTAGCCTGCAGGCTCCTCCAAAAGTGGGATGTGAAACTGTTGTCACGATCGGAGACGATACTCACTGGAACGCCGTGCAACCTGACTATCTGCCTCACGTACAAATCTGCCAATCTCTCCGTGGATAGTCCCACCTTGAAGGATATGAAGTGGGCCGATTTGGTCAACCTGTCAACGATGACCCAAATCGCATCCTTCCCGCCAGGTGAACGTGGAAGACCAGAAACAAAATCCATAGTGATATGTTCCCACTTTCACTCAGGGATCGACAACGGCTGAAGTAAACCCCCGGGTCTCTGCCTCACGGCTTTGACCTGCTGACACATGAGGCATCTAGAAACAAAGTACGTCACCTCGCGCTTCATGCCGTACCACTAGATGTGGGCTCTCATATCCCTGTACATCTTGTTGGCTCCAGGATGCAAAGAATACTGAGAACGGTGTGCCTCCTGCATGACCTCCTCTCGCAACTCTCCACTAGGTACACACAGTCTCGTCCCATGCCTCAACGAGCCATCCTCTGCAATAGTGAATTCCTCTAGTAACCCAGCTCGTGCCTGTGCAATGATACTCCTCAGCTGCTCATCCTGGTGCTGCGCCTCTCGAATCTTGACCATCAGTCCCGACTGAATCTGTATGCCCATTATCTGCGTCTCGACTCTAGGAATGACTACCTCAATGCCCAAGCTCTCCAAGTCTGCCAATAAGTGCCGGTCCCTCGTCAAGAACATAGCCACTGGATACCGACTCAAAGCATCCGCAATTACGTTCGCCTTCCCCGGATGGTACTGCAACGAGATGTCGAAATCCTTCATCAATTTCAGCCATCTGTATTACCTCATATTCAGCTCCTTTTGTGTGAAAACGTACTTCAAGCTTTTGTGGTCAGTAAATATTTCCACACGCTCTTCGTATAAGTAGTGTTTCTACAACTTCAGGGCAAATATAACCGCTGCCAGCTCTAAGTCGTAAGTAGGGTAATTCTTTTCATGCGGCCGTAGCTGCCTGGACGCATATGCAATCACCTTCTTGTTCTGCTCTAAAATACACCCTAAGCCTTTTCCTGAAGCATCGCTATAGATATAAAAGCCGTCGAAACCTGATGGTAACATCAATATAGGAGCTTTCGTCAACCTTTTCTTCAGCTCGTCGAATACGGCCTGGCTGTCCTCTGTCCACACGAATTCTACGTCCTTCCGAGTGAGCCTAGTCATTGGCTCCGCAATCCGAGCAAAATCCTGCACAAACTTTCGGTAATACCCCGCCAATCCCAAGAAGCTCCGAATCTCGGCCACAGAGGTCGGAGTAGTCCATGATTCCACAGCAGCGATCTTCTTTGGGTCAACAGATATACCATCTCCTGTCACCACATGACCAAGGAATTCCACCTTGTCAAGGAAAAACTCGCACTTTAAAAGCTTACCATAGAGTTTCTCCTTCCTAAGGGTCTCCAGCACGATCCTTAGGTGCTCCTCGTGCTCTTTCGACGACTTCGAATAGATAAGGATGTCGTCGATGAAGACCACTACGAACTTGTCAAGGTATAGGTGGAATACCTTGTTCATCAAATTCATGAAGACTGTCGGGGCATTGGTCAACCCGAACGGCATTTCCATGAATTCGTATTGGCCGTACTTGGTCTGGAAGGCTGTCTTCGAAATATCTTCTTTCTTCACTTTCACTTGGTGGTACCCCGACCTCAAATCGATCTTCGAAAATACCCGTGCACCACTCAGCTGATCGAAAAGGTCGTCAATTCTTGGTAGCGGGTATTTGTTCTTGATCATCTTGTTATTCAAGGTCCGGTAGTCGATACACATTCGTACTGTCCCGTCCTTCTTTGGAACGAACAGCACTGGTGCACCCCAAGGCGACGAACTTGATCTAATAAATCCCTTCTCTAGTAGCTCATCAATCTGCTTCTTCAGCTCTACGGCCTCCTTGTTGTTGATTCTGTACACTCGCTGCGACTCTGGCTCTGCGCCTGGCACAAGATCAATGGAGAACTCAACGTCTCTGGCTAGCGGCAGTCCTGGCAGCTCCTCTGGAAATACGTCAAGAAATTCCGCGATGATGCGGTGAGGTAGCTCTTCCTATGCTACCATGGTCCCAAAAATAGCGTCGCCTCGTAGCTCTACTCCTCCTCTAGCGAACTCGAATACGGTGTCCCCCGGCGGACTGAATACAACACATCCGCGGTGAGAATCAATGCTGGCAAAGTGTTTACTCAACCAGTCCATGCCGAGCACTAAGTCAAAGCTCGGAAGTGGCATTATGAGTAAACTAGCACGCATTTCTCGACCTCCTATGGTAATACGACGATCGACGCAAACATCCTTCACTAAGATGACGCCTCTGCCAGTCGAGACTTTATAGGTGCAATCTAAAGGCTCAGATATAATGCTATGTCTAAAGATAAAGGCTGCAGATATGAAGCTGTGACTGGCTCCAGAATCAAATAAGGCAATAGCTGAAAAAGACTCAAGGAAAACAGAACCTGCTATCACATCAGGAGATACTAGTGTCTCCTCGACTGCCATGGTGTAAGCTCTGCCCTGCTGCTGGTGCTGGACGAAGCGTTAATGCTGTGTGGGCAGGGGCCCTCTCTGCTGCTGAGGTATCGTAGGCTTCGTCGGTGCTCCCGTGGCAGGAGCTACTCTCTGTGCTGCATGAATCTGCGCTGCGGGACAATCCTTCATCTGGTGTGAGCTCGAACCACAAAACAGGCATACTCCAAGTCGTCTCCTACATACGTCCCATACGTGTCCCGGCTTTCTGCAGTAGCCGCAAGGTGCGAGGGGCTGTCTCTGCTGGTTCTGCTGGGTGGTGGTGACTCTAGCTGGAGGCTGGTTCTGCTGCTGTTGATAACGGGGTTGTGGCTGATGCTGCTGCGCTGCGGTCTTCCCCGGAGAATTGGATCATTTTACCGATCCGGACTGGCTGCTGCCTCCTCCGTAGGTGTCTCGATCCCTCTTCTGCTTGCGCTTCATCTCCTTCTCTACATCTTGCACAACTTTTAAGATCCTCTCATATGTGGTGGCTTGGCTGGTGGCTATGGCTATGCGGATCTCATGTGATAGCCCCTTCCTGAACTTCTTGGCCTTGGCTACAGGAGTTAAGGCATCTGCAAATCGACTGAGACGGGAGAACTCGGCAGAATACTCGTCGATGGAGAGGTTGCCTTGTTCGAGGCTCTCGAACTCGTTCTCCAACTCTTCGCGGGCTGCTTCAGGATAAAACTTCGTCTTGAATAGCTCTTTGAATTCCTCCCAAGTCACGTCTGGCGCAGTGAATCGGGGCTCATCCATGTACCACGTGCAGGCGATGTCATAGAGCTGCATGCTAGCATTCTCAACCTTCTTGTCTTCGGGGATTCGGGCCCTCCGGAGGTTGCGGTCCACATTTTCCAACCAGTCATCGGCGTAGAGAATCTCCTTCGTGCCTTTGAATTCCCAGGGCTTGAGGTCTGTGAAATTCTTGGAGGTGCCGGGGCGCAGCGGGGGAGCCTCCCTATCTGAAGACCCTCCCTCAGTTTATCACAAAAAATATCAGCCTGCTGCGTCTGGGAAGTCATGAGCTGCTGGATGACCCCAAGACGCGTGGCGTTGTCCGGCGCAGGTGCTGAAGGCAGAACTGGTGCTTGATGCTGAAGGGGTGCTGTCTGCTGGAAGGGTACACGCTGATGGAAGGGTGCTAGTGGAGGAAACTGTGCTGGTGGCAGAATCGGCGAAGGGAACTGAGGAGGTGGTGGAATGTCATCGCGACGAAATCTCGAAGCCTACGGCTGGGGAGTCTCGCCTAAGTAGTTGAAGCGGCCTCCGTGAGTCGGTGGAGTTCCATTCGTGGAGGACCCACCAATGTTTGTTGGGGTGTTCGGGTGAGCGGGGTTCCTGCCTTGAGAATCCATCTGACTGCCACAAAAGTTAAACCGTTAGTTGGTATGAAGATTCGAACAGGATGCAGATCAAAGGAATAATTGAGATCAAATGTAGAATTCAATGACGATGTTAAACATGTAGAGATGATCCTTAAAGTCTACTTTCTACTTGCAGGCCTGTAGTAGTACATCTAAGTTGAGTACTACCACAAGTTTTGCTATTTTTTTACGAAATTAGACCTGCATGGGCCACCATAAAAACGTGTCATGACCCACACCCAGTATTTGGGCATGAGCCGTGGGTACGTCTAGTCTACGCCATAGTGTCGGCGGTAGAACGCTGTCTAGTCATCTCCACAATTTATCAAATACAACCACACAGTTTATACATTTCCACAAAAGACCAAATTTGCAATATCAACCCACAACAGGAAATTATATACACAAGGTCCATGATGAGAGAAATAAACTAATAACTGAAAGACCATAAAATATAGAGACCAAAAATATGGTAGAAGAAATAGTCTCAATATAACCAAACGTATCAAAGGGATGTCCCCTACTCAACTCTCATAATCCACAAATAAAATGAAATACAATAAAGAAAAGAGTTTCTGTGAGCGACTCACGCTCTATAAAATGCTGTCTAGCTAATAGTCTCATGCGGAGGGTAGCCCCGCATCCAAGTCCTCCTGCAAGCTCAAGTTAGGGTCTTCAGTCTGCTCATAATACGTAGTACAGAACTCCTCTAACTCATCACCTAAAATATTGGTTATCCAGTCAGGATTGGAACAAGTACACATATGACCACTAACCGAGTCTCAACAGAATCATAAACATGTAAATAGCATATGAGAATAAAACTAGGAAGTAACTAGCATCATAATACAAATGGAAAGACATGAGACTCTATCAATGAAAATATAGCTACTACAAGGCAACATGTAAAATTATGGTAGCATGGCAAGTGATGAAGAACATGGTGGAATAATAGGAATATCAACTATCTACGTGTGTTGAAATATCGCTTTCGACATGTGAACGGATAAGGGTAAATCTGGCTCACTGCACGTGTCGTGTACAGCTGCTATCATGCAAGAATAGACATTTTGGGGATAGATTGGGTAGTTCACACGTCTACTAAGATATTTTCTCACCCATCTAGTACTCATGGAATCATAAATGGAGTGCCATAGGAGGTAATCAAGATGTGAAATACAATCCATAGTACTAATCCTCGTGTGATGATCGTGTCAACAACTAGCAAGACATATGAATAACAAGTAGAGGAAACTATCAGAAATGGTAACAATCGATACATGCACTTGCCTGTCGTCCCGAGCTGCGAGTACTGATCAAGTGAAGAGTTGGAGTCCAAGTAACCTGTTATACGTATTAAGTTCAAATCAACATATGAACTAACAAAATAAAGCTATTTTGGGGTTATTGTTAATTAACCATACAATTCCAAATAGCCTTTAAATGGTTTGGGTGGTCTCTACCCTTGGCAACTTTCTAACTTCCAACATAATCTACAAGTGTCTATGCCAAAGACTATTTCCTTTATATATAATATATCCATATATATTTTTTTCCTATGAAAAACAGTGGTGCCCAACTGTTCTGATAACAAGTAATACCCGAACCCTATATCATCTCTTTATTACAATAACAGTATAAATTATTTTGCAGCTATACCCATCTATACATATTCATCTACCAATTTAACACATTACCTATATGCAAAATGCAGTGCAAAGCTTATGTGATAGCAGTGAACTGTTAGGAGTATCCTTCCTGATTTCAATTGATAGAGGGAAGAGAACTAACTATCAAGCTAACTTCCACTGGACTTGACTTTAAGATGCAACCAAACTAATTTGATCTACTGTGAAGCTAATTCAAGGTTTACTTCTGAAACCTATATTCCAGCCTTAAGATTTTAGCCAATATTCATTGATCCTCAAGGTGCTTAGTCAAAACCAATCAATCGAGGGAGATATTTGGTCCAACTATTGCCTAATATCAACATGACAGCAAAAACTTCGATTGATGCCAAGTGATGAATATACACAAGGTTTACGTGCTGTGAAGGGGTGAGATGAGTCCTGGTTCTCACCCCATAGTCTGTACAGATCGATTGATCTCTAGTGCAGGTCAGAACACAAGCTCTCCTATAGGGGACTGAACACTAGTATGGACTGCTATACCAATATGAACGAAACTGAACAGGGGTTAAAAGTGATTGATCTTCTAAACAGAAGGACCTATATGCATACCTGTACATATGCAATTAAGGCTGAGTGCCCTTAGTTCAAAGTTTGAACTATTGGATAGGCAAGGGTGATACATTTGTGGTGTAGGCAGCCATCATATCAAGGCTGAACCAAGCTAGGTATATCATGTCAACTAGTGTTCATATTTTTGGCCGTTAGATAACTAGCATACAACAAGCCATTAGATAACTAGCATACAACAAGACCATAAAAATTAGGGTCCTGAAAATCAAGGGGCAGAGTTCGGCCCGAACTCTGTCTCCTTGCTGATAGAGAGTTCAGATGGGCTTTGTGGGCTAAGTTTGGCTTAGTGGAGCTTTGGGTTTGTTTGGGGATAAGTTTTAAGCCAAGAAAACCCAATGCTACTCAGTTTATATTTTGCTAGACTTAATAAATGTAAAATAGTACAGACTCTAAAAACGAGTACGCTGCCGGAGAGAGACGACGCCTGTCTTGCACTGAGTTCTGTCTTGATGTGTCATATTGAATTATGACAAGTATCATATTGTCAAATTTGTCAATATTTGGTTGACTGTAATCCAGTTTGGGTCAATAGCATGAAGCTTAATCGTGGTTGGAACAGAACTTAGTAATTTTTTAGAGTAAATTAGAGTTTTACGCACGAGTGATATTGGTATCGAAGTTTGATTATGATCAAAGTTAGAATATTGACACGGTGAAGAACATGGCTAATCAATTCTTGATTAAAATGGAATTTAGGTTTGATAAGAAGAAATCAAAGTTTTCGAGCACGAGCAGCATATTGATACAGATTCAGGTTACGATGGAAATTTAAATCAATTGAATATGATCAAGGATTAAAAATACTGGTACGATAAAGGAGAGGACTAAAGTCGATTGGTCGTGATCAAAGGAATTTATAAATTAGTGATACTGAAATTTAAAGGATGACTCAAGATAGGAAAAATCAAATTCCTTTTATTATGATAAGAAAAGACAAGATTTCATAGGGAAGTCATGGTAATCATCTCACTCTGCTTCGTCTACTCCATTTTTTATCGTCATTTTCAAATAATACTTTTATCTCACAAGTCCAAATATGAAAATCAAACCCTTACACGTCTAGTACAAAATCATAATCTTCAGTTATGATTTCATGATTGAAGCCCTTTTATAAATATCAGATTTGGCCTTAATCTCCAAGGCACTTCTCATGAATCATGCTCTTATTAAAACTCTTCTTCCTTCCTCTTTTTCTTTTTTTCTTTTTTTATTCTCCTCTATCAACTCAACCGTCCTGGAATTTAAATTCCTTCAACTTGTCCTAACTTGGATCCAAAATCTCTAAATCAAAGTTTATGAAATCCTTGAACTTGTTCAAATTTCTCTCCTCGAAATTATTCAAAGCTAATACCACTATGTCATGCAGAAACTTATTCTCCATTATAAAATCAACCTTCGTATTTTCTTCACGTATTCCTTGAAATATTATCCTTCTTAAATTTTAAAATTTCCACAAAATCTCTAATTTTTCCTATAACTCTAAATCCTTGTGTCTCTCTGTTCCTAGTCATCCTCTTTCCAACATCTTATTCAATTTCGTATCATCAACGCATTACAGTTAAAATCCCTTCTTCATTACTAATTTTCTGAATTAGCATCACAGTCTCAAAGTGAAATATCTCCGGAATCAGTAACCAAAAATTTATCCAAGTTCTCAAACATTAAGTCGACCTCAAATTTTCTCTTCAATTTCGAAATACATCGATGAATTATTATCGTCATAACCATTCATACATATTCTACTGTCGTTCTTACTCGAAACTCTCCTACGTCCTTCTAAACCAATTCATACTCATAATATTTCACTTAAGTGTGGTCGTCCCTAAATTGATAATATTGGTCTCTTGTTTTTATTCTCAATCCCATTCGCATCTCTATCCCAAAATCTATATCAAGGTTCATTATTTTATATTCCTACCAAAATTATCATATGATAACAAATTATGTCCTTCCGAGCTAGATGATTTACGATACTTCCTCGGCCTTTCCAAGGTAAAGAGAGATGAGATTCAAAAATTTCAAAGTGTAACTGTCAGAAGTAGATACGAGATAGTTGATTGATGTAATCAGGACAGAGTTAATTAAGACAAATAATAATGGTAATACAAGGAAACAATGGTAAGACGAGGGAATAATGATAAGATAAGAAAATAATGGTAGAAATTATTCTTACTCATCTGGTCATAAAGAAGAGAACCAATTTAAGATATGATCTGATAACCATACATGTCTGTCCAAAATTATAATACTCAGAATCCTTGCCATGCTAGTTAGCAAGGCTGCGATAATCCATAGAGTCCGCAACTAAGGTGCATACCTCTAGAATCATAGTATTTAAAAATTTTGCATTGTCGTATGCTTGGCTGCGAAAACTTTAAATTCCTACACCCGAGAAATACATCTAAAATCAGACTCTATATCTTCGCCATGCCAGCTAATATGGCTGTAAAAGACTCTAATTTCCATAACTGGAGCGACCTAGCCCATAAGATTTATTTTGGTAGAAAATCAAGTCAACAATGAACACCAAGAATCAAATTTAACAACAAATAAGGAAAGTAGACAGAACTGTTGGAATCAAATTTTGAGATAGTTTATAATGAGATTCTCAAGGGTCATCCTAGGAATCTCTCAAGAAATTCTAACTATGATTGAGTATCCTCTCATCCTAATACCTCACTTCCTATACTCTATCGCAGGCTCATAGTAGTACAACTAAGTCGCTGTGCTAACACGATATCGTACAAATACGAATCTCGACCTGTATGGGCTACCACTAAAAATGTGTCATGACCCGCACCCAGTGTAGGGACACGAGAAGTGGATACGTCCAGCCTATGCCACAGTGTTGGCGGTAGAACGCTGTCCTAGGTCACATACATCTAACACAGTATAAATATATTTGTACAAGATATACTCTCCAATCGGAGGACAATACATAAGGTACAACTCAATCACAATTTTAAGATGGAAATAGTACGATAAGATAGATATAAAATCTCAAATAAAGGTACAAACAGAAGGAAAATAAGTCCAAGTGTCTAAACGACACTAATATCTCAACATCCACATAATACAATCAAAGACAACACAAATAAAATAGGATAAACAGCCTAGCTATCTAGCCTAAACAATAGGGATGATGTCCTTAACTAGAGCTGGATCCTCCTGTGGGTCCAACTCACAAGTGTCGTCTAGATGGGCTCCATAGTAAGAGGGCAGAACTCCTCAGTGTCATATATAATATTTTTAACAGGTCCAGTTAGGACAAGAACGAGCACATATCTCTCAAACAGTTCATAACATGACAGGAAATATAAAACAAGCAATAGAATAAGATACATAAAATGTTGTAAGAAATGTACATGAAAAGTAAGAGAGATATCTGATAAACTGGAAATATATATATAGAGAGTCGTAACTGTCTGTTTTCAAAATTGAGGATAATTTTGTCATTTTCTATTTTTCCATATTATTTGTGATTTTAATTTATTAATATTGTATTTTGGGGTTTAGTTTGTTCGGGTTTGATTTTCGTCTAGTTTTGACTTGTAGTAGTGACCCAGGTAGCTTAGACTCTAGTCGGAACCCAAATATTAGTTAGACATGGCCCACAAATCCCACTAATTAGTCTAGTGTAATTAGGCTAATCCTATATGACAAGTTTAGTCATTTAGAGATTAGAAACTTGACCCTTTTGACCTCGAACCTTCACATGACTTAAGTTGAACCAAGGGAGACTAGTTGAGGGCATATTGAATTTTTCAAATGGACCCAAATAGGGCATCATGGCAGCCACTATAGCTTAGGGTTCCCCTCTTTTCATTTCATTTCTCTACTTGCCTCCTTTTTCCTATTTTGTGTTCTTTCCCAAAACTTGAGAGCTTCCCTCCAAGTTGTGATCTCCAAAACCTTCCAAATCTCCCTCCATTCCACCTAATCTACTAAGGAGAAGGTGCTAGCTATACATTGGAGCAAGGAACAAGAAAGGGTGTCCAACTTCGAGGAGAGTCCGTGTCGAACACGGGTTCTTTGGAGTTTTTATTGGAAATCAACTCCCAATAGGTAGATTTCTCTCCTCCTTGCCATTTGATGTTGTTTTAGTGGATTTGAAACATAAAAACCCAACCCCCATGCTAGATTCACCCTTTAGATTGTTTTAGAGGCTCAATAGAGTTCTCTTTTGGTATTTACATTGATATTAGTGACTCCCATGGAGAGATTCAAGAGGGAGCACACCACGTGCTTGTGAAAAGTGGGTGAGAGGGGGACTGCTGCCCCCCCCAATCCAGTACACAGTAGCCCCAATATAGGGACTGCAAAGCAGCAAATTGCTGCTGAAATTCAGCAGCTGTAGCAGTTGTATGCTGCTCAAAAGGAGCAGCTGCAGCAGCCTATAAAGGCTGAAATAGACAGCCCAAGTTCTTCCCCTTCCATGTGTGTTTGTGGGTGAGTTTGTGGTGTGTTAGTATGTGTTTTAGGTGAGTGGTTAGAGAGTTAAGTTAGTGGTTTCCTATAGGTTGTGAGTTAGTTTGTATGTTAGAAGTATAGATGTTGTAAGTAGGGTATGTTTGAGTTTAGATAAGTTAATAGGTTTTAAGATGTTAGTATCCTATAAATTAGATAGGGTGTGGTGTTGGAGACTTGCTATTAGGGTACCAAGTTAGTATTTGTGTTAGGATACTAGTTAGCATATATGTTAGAGTGGTATCTTAGGATACCAATATGGTATCTTAAGATTTATCCTTTACGTTCAAGATAGTAGGATATTTACCTTATTAGCAAGATAAGGTATCAAGATACCACAGTATGGTATCAAAGATACTAGGGTAAGGTGTTAGAATACCTTAACAAGGTATTAGAGTTGCCTAGAGTAGGACAAGGGTATGCTAAGGTATAGGATAGAGACTAAGGTAATGAGTTTAAGTTGGTAAGGTAATGGGGTAAGGGTTAAGGTAATACCTTATAACTAAGATATTGTAGATAACATGTTAAGTATGGTTAGAATTAGGATAGCTTGGTTGGTAATGGTTAGGAATAGGGTGTTTGACTTGCGGTTGACCCCGTTTGACCATGGTTGACTGTTTTGACTAAAAGTCAACAAAAAGTTAACATTTAGCCTAAAATTGACTAGAACTTGACCAAAGTTGACTAATTGACCAAAAGTCAACTCTGAGTCAACTATTGACCCAGTTTGACCTAGAGTGGACTAGGAGTTGACCAGGGTTGAGTAGAGTTGACCGATTGACCAAAAGTCAACTGTAAGTCAACCTTTGACTTAGATCGACCTTGCTTGACTTTATTTGACTTGCCTTGACCTAGTTTGACTTTGTTTGGTCTAGTATGACTTAGATTGACTTTGTATAATCTAGTTTGACCTAGATTGACTTAGCTTGACCTTGTTTGACTTAGATTGACTTAGTTTGACTTGCTTTTACTTTCAAAACTTTATATTGATACAATATTCCATCTTTAGGTCCTCGAGGCACTGTATTAGACTCAGTTGACATATTCTACCAGATCTCAGGCAAGTACATTCTCTGATAGTATTTTTTTTTATGATATCGTCTATGTTTCTTATATTTAGTGTAGATATCCGGGTTATCTTGACACATTGTTCACACGGATTAGTATTTGTTTGGATCCCGTCATGAAATATTATTCTTTGTACTCCATGGTATACCTTGTGCAATACTCTTTGTTTCTCGTGCATTGTGTAGACACGATTCCTGTGAAGGCTCACGACCTTCTCAGATAATACGTATCATAACGTGTCATGGTTGGATCCACTATACTAGTTAGGGGCGAGGTTATTAGCGTAGATGTGTGATCAATACCCGCCTTGTATCAAGCCTTGAACCTTGAATAGTATTAATCATCCACCGCTCGTATGATTAACCAGTCCAAACCTTGTATCATGTTCCTAAGTCGATCACATGTTGAAACTAGTGCTAAACTTACATAGATAGTAGTTCTTGATTCCTGTACATGATATACATTGTTATCCTGCTCTTATATTCATTTATAGTCTTGATATGTCTCACCATGATTCATGTACTCATTACTTACCTTGTAGATTCTCTCTATTTATTGCTATATTTTCAATATCGTCTAACTAGAACTGTTATTGGATATTTGTGCTCGTTCCATCCTGACTGGATATATTAAATTTTTTTACAGATTATGGCGAGGAGGAGTGTCCTACCTACTAAGGTCCCCATGACGTAGTTGGCTTAGATTTGGAGACCCTTATTCAGCAAGGGTTAGCTCCAACCGATGGGGCTCTAGAGTAGCTTAGCTGGTTTAGTTTGGTACTGGACCTTGTCTTCAGATTATATTTTGGCTTGTTATTATTTTAGTATTTGTATTAGATATTTTTAACTCTGGACCTGTATTATTTCTTTGTCGGATATTCCGATTGATAATTTTATATCTTGTTGTCTTTATCTTTCGGTAATATCTATCTTTCTTAGAGTTTGTGATTGAGTATATCATATTGTCATTACTTGTCCTCCGTTCGGAGTTGACCTTTCTCGACAGGTTTGGATATTATAACTATTGTTAGATAGTAGACCTAGACAGCATTCTACGTCGTTCTACAGTGTAGGCTGGGACGTTGTCTTGCACTCGTGCTCTTACTCTGGGTGCTGGTCGTGACACATTTTTAGTGGTGGCCCATGCAGGTCAAAAGTCGCAATTAGCGTAATATCGTAGTGGAGCTCGACTTAGAGTGCTGCTACGGGCCTGCTATTGGTTTAGAAGATATAGGCTATAGGCTAAAGATGCTCAATCATAATTAGAAAACTTCCAATTTGCTTCTATACAACTGTCCTTTCTTGATGCTGATTATTTATACTCTAGTTGTCCTCCTTTGATATGATCTATCTTGTGTCATATTGACTTCTTTCTTTCAATCTATCTTCAGGATGGTGATGACTCGATCTCAGCATTTAGAGCCTGTGGATACTGAGAGGTCCGCCACATCTCACGGACCTGAGCCAGTCACTTCTCTTGCAGTTGGTTCATTTGCAGCAGAATTCAGGGGCGCTCCTCCACCAGTTGCGAGGATAATCCTGGAGGTCACTGCGACAGAAGCAGTCGTGGGCGTTCTTCCTCCTGCATATCGGACTCCTCCGTCTGTAGCCGAGGATCTGCCTCATCCGCCTCTACTAGCTACCGATATGGGGCAGTTATTTACCTTCCTTCGGCAGATGATGGAGGCCCAGCGAGTCCAGACTGAGGCTCAGTAGAGGCAAACAGACGCGATGCGTCAGGGAATGGAGGATGCGCACCAGCTCGTTCTAGCAGCCATGGAACGAGGGGCTCTAGCACAGCGAGCGCAGCCGAGGCAGGCAACCAAGACTTCAAGAAGTTGGGGCCTCGGGACTTTCGCGGAACTGAGGGCATCGTCTATGCTGATGACTGGCTCGAGGATATCGAGCGTCAGATGAGGGCTTCCCGTCTCCCAGATGACCTGAAGGTCGAGGCGGTTGGACTGCAACTGTTAGATATCGCCCGTACTTGGTTCAGAAACGAGCCGACTCTTGCTGGAGAGGGCCATAATTGGGCCGAGTTCAACGACCTCTTCAAGTTGAAGTTCTTTTCACCTACAGACAAGATTGACCTGGCGAGGCAGTTTCAGAACCTTCAGCAAGGTAGCATGTCTGTGGAAGAATACGCTGCAGAGTTCGGCCGGCTTGGCCGATATACGGAGTATATGGTTTGCGATCCGGAGATCAAGGTGAGTCATTTCCGAGAGGGGTTGACCTGGGATATCAAGATCCTTATCCCCTCTTTCTACTCGACTTACGTGGAGATCCTTACGGAGGCTCGCAATGTGGAGAGAGAGAGTGGGGCTTGAAGCCCAAAAGGGACCGTGATCTATTTTCGGGGGCTACTAGCAGCGCAGGGGATGCTAAGCATCCTCAACTCCAGCATCGTTCTTTCCCGTAACACCCGCAGCAGATTCATGCTCCAGCTAGGGTACTAGTTCAGCAGGTGCCCCAATAGCAGTAGGGACCGGCATAGCAGGCTCCTTTTTGCCACTACTGCAGAAAGCCCGGTCACCTCTGGGAAGTTTGCAGGAGGTGATTGGGAGTGTGCCTATACTATGGCGCTGAGGGGTATCAGTTAAGGGATTGTCCATCGATCCATCGCTGTGCAGCGCAGAGAGCAGAGGCTAGGCCACCTGTGGCACCGCTTCACGCCCCGCACCAATAACAGGATATACCCTGCCAGGGCTTGGCTTTTGGGATGGCAGTCAAGGAGACCCACACCGCAGGCAAGGGACTAGGAGGTTACGTCTTATTCTTTTATTTTTCCTGTTTCTTTCCACCCATTGATTGTTGATTACTTTCTTAGTACCTTTAGCTTGCATATGTGATATTCATGTTAGATCAATAGAAAACCCCAATGGAGACTGCAATAACATATTAGTGTAAAGACTAAAACCATGCATTTTTTTCTAATTTCCTAGAATTGCATGTTGTTTAACTTTGGATAGAATTTAGTAGACTTTGTTTGTTGGGGGCTTGACCTAGAGAAGAGTACAACCAATTTGAATTTCGAGGACAAATTTTTTAAGGGGGGTAGGATTGTAACTGCCTATTTTCAAAATTGAGGGTAATTTTTTCATTTTCCATTTTTTTATATTTTTTGTGATTTTTATTTATTAATATTGTATTTTGGGGTTTAGTTTAGTCGGGTTTGATTTTCGTCTAGTTTTGACTTGTGGTAGTGACCCGGGTAGCTTAGACTCTAGTCGGAACCCAAAGATTAGTTAGACATGGCCCACAAATTAGACTAATTAGTCTAGTGTAATTAGACTAATCCCACATGACAAGTTTAGTCATTTAGAGATTAGAAACTTGACCCTTTTGACCCCGAACCTTCACATGACTTAAGTTGAACCAAAGGAGACTAGTTGAGGGCATATTAGACTTTTTCAAATGGACCCAAATAGGGCATCATGGCAGCCACTATAGCTTAGGGTTCCCCTCATTTCATTTCATTTCTCTACTTGCCTCATTTTTTCTATTTTGTGTTCTTCCCCAAAACTTGAGAGCTTTCCTCCAAGTTTTGATCTCCAAAACCTTCCAAATCTCCCTCCATTCCACCTAATCTACCAAGGAAAAGGTGATAGCTATACATTGCAGCAAGGAGCAAGGAAGGTTGTCCAACTTCGAGGAGAGTCCGTGTCAGATACGGGTTCTTTGGAGTTTTCATTGGGAATCAACTCCCAATAGGTAGATTTCTCTCCTCCTTGCCATTTCATGTTGTTTTAGTGGATTTGAACCAAAGGAACCCAACCCCCATGCTAGATTCACCCTTTAGATTGTTTTAGAGGCTCAATAGAGTTCTTTTTTGGTATTTACATTTATATTAGTGACTCACATGGAGAGATTCAAGAGGGAGCACACCACGTGCTTGTGAAAATACCAAAATGGACATGTTGTATCCTAATTTTATATTTAGATTAGTTAGAGGTAGTTTAGACATGTTAGATAGGTTCTCCATGGTTTTCATTAGGTTACCTACAAGGTTGGACATGTGTTTTAGGCTTACATGTCATATTTACATGTATCTATGTGTTAAATAGTGTAATTACAGGTAGTGGACTATTTTAAGCTATATTGTCATATATTTATATGTTTGTGGATGTGTGGTGGTGGTTTGATGTATGTTAGAGGATGGGGATCATGCCTACCTATTTGGTTTGTGGGTTGGCATGATTGAGGGTGTGTGTTAGTGTGTGGAGAGTGGTTTTGATGAATATATGTATGTGAGTTTGTGTCACGAGAGTGTGAGATGTGGTTGTGTTGTGTTTGTGAGAGTGAATGAATGAGGAGTGGATGAATGCATGAAGGTAGAAGAAGAAGAGATCCGCAGTAGCAATTGCAAGTGGGTGAGAAGGGGACTGATGTCCCCTCTCATTCCAGTGCACAGCGGCCCAAATATGGGGACTACACAGCAGCAAATTGCTGCTAAAATTTAGCAGGTGTATGCTGCTCAAAAGGAGCAGCAGCAGCAGCCTATAGAGGCTGAAATAGACAGCCCAAGTTCCCCCCTTCTATGTGTGTTTGTGGGTGAGTTTGTGGTGTGTTAGTGTGTGTTTTAGGTGAGTGGTTAGAGTGTTAAGTTAGTGGTTTCCTATAGGTTGTGAGTTAGTTTGTATGTTAGAAGTATAAATGTTGTAAGTAGGGTATGTTTGAGTTTAGATAAGTTAGTAGGTTTTATGATGTTAGTATCCTATAAGTTAGATAGGGTCTGGTGTTGGAGACTTGGTATTAGGATACCAAGTTAGTATTTGTGTTAGGATACTAGTTAGCCTATATGCTAGAGTGGTATCTTAGGATACCAATACGGTATCTTAAGATTTACCATTTACTTTCAAGATAGTAGGATATTTACCTTATTAGCAAGATAAGGTATCAAGATACCATGGTATGGTATCAAGATACTAGGGTAAGGTGTTAGAATACCTTAACAAGGTATTAGAGTTGCCTAGAGTGGGACAAGGGTATGCTAAGGTATGGGATAGAGGCTAAGGTAATGAGTTTTCCTTGGTAAGGTAATGGGGTAAGGGTTAAGGTAATACCTTATAACTAAGATATTATAGATGACATGTTAAGATATGGTTAGAATTCGGATAGCTTGGTTGGTAATGGTTAGGAATAGGGTGTTTGACTTGAGGTTGACCCCGTTTGACTATGGTTGACTGTTTAACTAAAAGTCAACCAAAAGTCAACATTTAGCCTAAAATTGACTAGAACTTGACCAAAGTTGACCAGTTGACCAAAAGTTAACTCTGAGTTAACTATTGACCCAGTTTGACCTAGAGTGGACTAGGAGTTGACCAGGGTTGACTAGAGTTGACCGGTTGACCAAAAGTCAACTATAAGTCAACCTTTGACTTAGATCGACCTAGTTTGACTTTATTTGACTTGTCTTGACCAAGTTTGACTTTATTAGGCCTAGTATGACTTAGATTGACTTTGTATAATCTAGTTTGACCTAGATTGACTTAGTTTGACCTTGTTTGACTTAGATTGGCTTAGTTTGACTTGCTTTTACTTCCAAAATTTATATTGATACAGTATTCCATCTTTAGGTCCTCGAGGCACTGTATTGGGCTTAGTTGACATATTCCACCAGATCTCAGGCGACTACATTATCTGATAGTATTTTTGTTTTATGATATCGTATATGTTTCTTGTATTTAGTGTAGATATCCTGGTTATCTTGACACATTGTTCACATGAATTGGTATTTGTCTGGATCCCATCATGAAATGTTATTCCTTGTACTCCATGGTATACCTTGTGCAAGACTCCTTGTTTCTTGTGCATTGTGTAGACACGATTCCTGTGAAGGCTCGCGACCTTCTCAGAGAATACGTGTCATAACGTGTCATGGTTGGATCCACTATACTAGTCAGGGGCGAGGGTATTAGCATAGATGTATAATCAATACCCGCCTTGTATCAAGCCTTGAACCTTGAATAGTATTAATCATCCACCGCTCGTATGATTAACCAGTCCAAATCTTGTATCATGTTCCTAAGCCGATCACATGTTGAAACTAGTGCTAAACTCACATAGATAGTAGTTCTTAATTCATGTACATGATATACACTGTTATCCTGCTCTTATATTCATTTACAGTCTTGATATGTCTCACCATGATTCATGTACTCATTACTTACATTGTAGATTCTCTCTATTTACTGCTATATTTTCAATATCGTCTAACTAGAACTGTTATTGGATATTTGTGCTCGTTCTATCCTGACTGGATATGTTGAAATTGTTTTACAGATTATGGCGAGGAGGAGTGTCCTACCTACTACGGTCTCCATGACGTAGTTGGCTTAGATTTGGAGTACCTAGTTCAGCAAGGGTTAGCTCGAGCCGATGGGGCTTTAGAGTAGCTTAGCTGGTTTAGTTTGGTACTAGACCTTATCTCTAGATTATATTTTGGCTTGTTATTATTTTAGTATTTGTATTAGAGATTGTTGACCCTGGACTTGTATTATTTCTGTGTCGGATATTCTGGTTGATAATTTTATATCTTGTTGTCTTTATCTTTCGGTAACATCTATCTTTCTTAGAGTTTGTGATTGAGTATATCATATTGTCATTGCTTGTCATCCGTTCGGAGTTGACCTTTCTCGATAGGTTTGGATATTATAACTGTTGTTGGATAGTAGACCTAGACAACATTCTACGCCGTTCTGCGACGTAGGCTGGGGCGTTGTCTTGCACTCGTGCCCTTACTCCGGGTGCGGGTCATGACAAAAATAGTGTAATATATCTCCTATGTATATATACCACATATATATACATATCTAGTAATACATGCAAATAGCCTATATAGGAAGCCTACAATAGCATAGCTATATAATACCTATATATACAAGTTCACAAACATATACCTAGCATAGTCTATATAATACCTATATATATAATACCTATATATACAAGTTCACAAATATATTCCTAGACTTCTAATCCTATTCGCAGGCTTGTTTGGTACGGTAAAGTATCCAAACAATTTATCTTGACCTGCATGGGCCACCACAAAAATATGTAACGACCCAGTCCCAAAATACGTAGGACTAGGAACGTAGACATGCCAGCTGTATATATACGAAGTACAAGGACCTCGTATGAATACATTAAAATGCAGTAAACCACAACTAACTAATCCCATCCAAAAAATATATGAATAAAAGATATCATATAATCAACTATGAATTGTCATTTGTACATGTAGTTGGGCGGAGAAAAATCTACTACCAACTATGAAAAGAAATACATGATATACAAAAGAATGATTTTGGCGAGCGAAGCGAAGACGATCAAAGTGCAATCATCCTCGAAGAAATAGAGATGATCATGGCCACAGCTAGAGCAGCTGCGAAAGATAAGAGCACACACGTGCGAGATAACCAGGTCCTCAGAGGGACGTAACAAGACACATAATATCATGCCAATATAATTGAATATAAATTGCTCAAATAAATAAGTCAATTGAATTATAACATGGTCCAATACACACCTATTGAACTAGCGTACCATCTCCCCAACCAAACAAGGACAGGAGATGGTAAACTAATTCACGATGACGTATCTTTCCATGCTATGAATCCAATATGGTATCCGGATCCCAACAAGGTTCAATACCTTCTCATCGGAGTAGTAAGCCACACCTACGACCAAACAAGGACAAGATGTGACAAACTAATCCGCGATAAGTTATTGTTCCAAGCTACGGTCAGATACAAGTACCCAAACCAAAAGTACTTGTACCTGGGCCCTGGCTAAGTGAAATATAATTAAGAATAATCCTTCCTACGCATGGGCCCTGGCTAAAATGGGATCAACATGGTCCCCCCTTGGGGCACCAAAGGCCCAATCAATAAGAGCATAACGTTCCGCAGAACGTCAGTGGACGTCAGTAATCATGGGTAATCTCACCCGCGTCTCCGGCGAAGCTCACGGGTTACAAAAAGAAAAGTGCATCGAAGCCCATACGCTAAGGAATTGTCCTCCCCGCCCAATGCCTACTATGTTGTATCCACAACAGAAAACCTCTATAACCGCTAAGTCAAACTAGCATACAACCTCTATTAGCGGTTATTCCTATCGCACGGCTTATACGTACCGGTGGCCAGCCAGTCACGCATGTCCGTGTTCTATATGCGACACACAACTTCGTGGTACAACGTGTCAAGGCCAATGAATGCAACACACAAGGTGGTCTCTTAAATCTAGGTTTAATGTGTAAGAAAAATAATACATAGCAGGAAATATAAATGAACAATAAGTTCTAACAAGTTATGCCATGTATCACAGTTTATTTTGCATAAAGAAAATAATGAATAATACATAAAATATGAGCTAAAATAAATAAACAACAAATGGCAAGGTGTCTTGCCTGGTAGTACTCCTGGTGTGCTACAATGATCAATATGGCACGAACTGCGACTTCCGGTAATAACTACACAAGGTAACCTCTGATGGTGGCACAGACAGTTCCATTGGGTCCAGAAGGGTCAAATTAGTTAGGGTCGACATAAGGTGGTACAAAATTGGCGAAGGACTAGGAATAACGGAATTAGTCATGGACGGAAGGATAGTCGAAGTAAATAATATATATACAAATTTAGAAAAACTATTTATAATATTCGAAAACTAGTTTGAGTCTAAATAATTATTAAAAAAATAATACTAAAAGTCAAGAAGAAATCATTTTTGGCTAAAAACTCTAAGTTCGTCGAAAAATAGAATTGGTAGAAAACTATATTTTTAATAGTTGAAAAATAATGTTAGAAATATATATGTATATAGATATAGAAAAATTATCTAAGGCTTAGGACTAAAATTTTGAAAATATATATAGGGCCAAGCCCCGATATGATCTTTTCGTTGCAAAATAACTTTTTAGGGAATTATTTAATATGTATATTTATATTTGAAAGATAATAATATAACTGCATATAATAATCTTTGGGCATACTAATACTAATTACTTATCTTAACATAACAAAATACATAAATATATATACTATCAATAATACCAGTAAAAAAATATTTAGTACTATAATGCCATCAGTAGAATATTTTCATATACGAATTAAATACAAAAAAGAAAATAAAAAAGGATATAATAATAATAATAATAATAATAATAATAATAATAATAATAATAATAATAATAATTTTCATAGCTCTCTCTTCTATCTCGTTTCACGAGAAAGGAAGTCAGCTGTTATAAAAAATAATAAAACAGGATAAATAAAGAAGCAGAAGCAGAAAGGAGAGAGAAAGTATGGGAGAACGAGAGGGAGGAGCTTGGGAGAGAAGCGGGAGGGGTCGTAGGCGGTTGGTCATGGCGCCGGGCGGAGGAAGGGGCACGGCGGCGCTGATGGCCGGGCGGGGCTCGCTGCGGATGACGGAGGGGCGAAGGCTCTGGCTAGACCCGGCGAGGCGGGATGCCGGCGCGGGCATAGGCGCGATCTGCGCGCGGCGGCTGCGTCCAGGTACGGCGCAGCGGCGGAGGGCGGAGCGACTCGGAGAGGAGGTTCGGGGGTTTCATCCTGTCGGCGGATCGCCGGCATGGGAGTCCGGGAACCTGCGGGAAAAAGGAACGAGGAAGAGGAGACTCTCTCTACGGCTGTGCGGAGGCGATGGCGAGGCGGCGGTGCAGGGATGCGGCCGAGGAGTTCGGCGACAAAGGTGAGGGGTGTGCGTGTGTTTTTATTTATTTGGGTTTTCTTGGGGAATTTTGGGGGTCTTTGGTGGTGGTGCCGGCCGGCGATGGCCGTGGTGGCGGTGGTAGTTTGGGTGGTGTTGGTCGGGTGGTGTACGGAAAAGGGATGTCGGCCGGAGTGGCCGATGGCAGGGACGGTGGTGGTGATAACTGGCGGCGACGGCGTAGGGGGTGATGGTTAATGGGTTTTGGGAGCGACGGTCGTGGACGCCGTGGGTACAAGAGGTGGCTGTGGTAGTTTGGTCGTGGTGGGGGAGATGCTGGCTAGTCATGGCGTTCTGCCGGTTGGCGATGGCCGTGGTGGCCTCAGCAGGAAGAAAGGGTTTCGGCTGAAGTAGTTAAGGGGGATGGTGGTGCGGCCGGTGGTGGTTTGTGGTGGCGAGGTGGCGGGACGTGGCTGGCAGGAGTCGAGGGGTTCGACGAAGCAGGGTGGTCGGGATGGTCGACGGGGAATGGTGGCTATGGCTGGGCTGCTACGGCCGGTAGGTGGAGGTCGATAGGGGCTGCGGTGGTGATATTTTAGCAAATGGGGTTCTGCGGGTGTTGGTCGCAGGGATAGGGGCTGGGCGTCGAGATTGGACGAATCTGTGTCGGGGAGTGTCCGACACAGTAGGGGTTAGGGTTGAGTTAGAATTAGGGTAGGGTCGATGTGTCGTGTCCTGTATGTCACGGACACATAAAAAAGATGGGTTGGATCGGTATCCGACTTGTCGGGCACACGGGTGGAGAATTTGTACATGTAAAAAAAATTTTATAGTAGATGGGAAGAGGACACGGACACAGACACGATACACGAATTCTAGTTATGGTAGAGAAATTGTGGAATAATAATGTGGATGAGTACCTCTCCTTATATAGGAGGTGAGAATTCCCAGCTGGATAAGAATTAGGATTTATTTAAACCCAATTAGATAATTCAATTATTTAAATAAATAAAATCAAATCTAAATTCAAATTCAATTCCAATTTAAATCTAGATAGTCTAAACTCAATATAAATTCTATCTTTTAATTTAAACTATTTAAATCAAATCCATAAAATCTAATCAAAGATTTAAATTTCCACAATAATTTCAAAATATATTTTCCAAAATACTAATAATAATAATTTTAGAAATTATATTATTATTTAAAATTAAACTAATAAAATATTTATGAAATATATATATATATATGCACAAAGAATATTATTTATTATTATTAACTGATATAAACGAAAGATTTTTTATAAATAAAATAAATAAAATAATGGACTTGGAAAGGTTGGTATTATAGCTAAAATAATTATTACATATCTTATTTTGAAATTATAAAAATAAAAAAAAATATTTTTTCTAAAAATATGTACGCTCGCACATATTCGCACTCGTCGAGCGATTACAAAAAACAAAATTTTGCGCGCGATGTACAATGCAAATACGTGACGTACAAATACAAAATAAAATAAAAAATCAGTACCAAATTTATAAAGAAAATTTAGTAAAAATTTAGGGGTTATATATATATATATATATATATATATATATATATATATATATATATATATATATATATATTTAAAGATTTTCTAATTATTTTGTGATTTAAAATTTTATTTTTATATATTATTTGGCATTAAAGAGTTAGTTGGTATATATGGGTGTATTTATAGATATATAAATATATATTATGTGTGTGATTGTCTGCTTGATATTTTAAAGTGCTACTAAATATAGACTTCAATTATTATAAAAGATTTTTTGTTACTTATTTGCAAATTATAGGATTTTTGTGTGATTTGTTTTCATATATATATATATATATATATATATATATATATATATATATATATATATATATATATATATATAAATATATATATATATATATATATATATATAGTTATATATTATTATTATAAAAAAAATATTCGGGTGGTCGGCCCAAGGGGGGACCGACCACTGCAGCAGAAGAGAAAAGGAAAAGGGGAAAAAAAGGAAAAAAAAAAGAATTAATAGCAAACCCACCCACGTGGGCGGACCCCACTATTGCATGCTTGCTGCAGGAAGCTCACGTATTAAGCAAAACAAAGAAAAAACCCGTGGGGTTTATGTATACTAAACCTATTAGTATTAGGTTTTAGCTACGAGTTGTTATAAATATAACTTTTTCTCTAGACCTCAAAACCCTAATCTTCCAAAACGAAAGTTGAGTCTGATCATACCCCCTTCGCCTACGAGTTCGTTTTACCAGCGATGGAGTTTTGTGTGCAACGAACGGAGCATTGGAAGTCAGCCCCGCGTCACCCACGGAGCAGTTTTCCCACTCAAGGTATCCTACTTCCCTACGACGTAACTTTTTACTTGTAGCACCGATTTTCGATCCGTAAGATTTTCTTGAAAGTAGACTTGACCCTCTTCGAGATTCTCCTGATGGATTTCGAAACAACCCATCGACTTGCTCGAAAAATCGAGACGAAGTTAAACAAAAATCTATTTTCTGTAACGCTAAAAACTATTTTAAAATGACAACTTGTCGGCCAATTTTCTTGCTGTACAGTAAAGTAATGTAGGAACTAATTAAAAATAGTAAAAGATAATAAAACCGAGATCGCAACGCATCTTCTGGATCGTCGTTTCAATTTGTGTGTAAAAAGTAGATGTTAAAAAAAAAGATGTTGAAGTTGAGGAAAAATCTGTGTTTAACTAGATTAATTTTCTGAAATTTGTCCGATATGGCGTGTGCCCCGACAAACCGGACAACGTGGTCATGCGCTATATGCATCGAAAGGCGCGTATGGACGTTGCGGACGTGTGGGAACTGACGGAACTCAGTTTCGTCACGTGTGCGCGATGAAACCAACGCGTATCCATCGAGATACCCCCGTATCGATATTTTGCAAACTTGCCCATAACTTCGTGTACAGTCGTTGATTCGAGACAAAACTTACGCCAACAGGTCCGGATCAAAATTTTGATCCTGTATGCCAAGTTTGGTTCGATTCTGAGAAGGTCGAATCGGAACACATTTTTGGCGGGCCCGCGACCCACTCAAACGGGCAATTTTGTACACGGCTCATCGGAATCCAAAACTGGACATACCGTTGAGTTACTCTCCTCAAACTGAATCCGTAGACATGTAGTTTGACAACTTTAGAGACCATAGACTTTGCCACGCATTTCGGTACAAAGCGGGTCCAACGGCGGACATCGTTTTGACCCAAAATTACGATTTTGCCCTTGTTCCAGAATTAGACTTTTGGACAGACATTTCCTAGGTATATCTTTTACACCGAGTGCATTTTTGATGTTTGTTTCAGCGTCCGGAGTTGTTTGGAGACTGTGACGTTTCTTAGCTGACATTGTGATTTCTTGGGCTTGCCACTTTGCACCATCCGACAAGATACCTTACCACCTTACTCTGGAATTATTATACTTCTTATTTTCTGTTATTATTTTCAGTATTTTGTTCCTTGATATTTAAACTGTGCGTCCAAGTCACACTTGGGTGCAAGCGACTCTATCGGTCGTTTATCTTGTCTTATTTATTTCTCTTACATTGACTTAGTCTAGTGACCACCCATTGATGTTGAGGTATTGGTATATCTCATACGACCTTGACACTTGTTGTATCACGTGATGTGAGTCACATGTAGGACACGTATCCGCGTAGTCGGCTGGCCACCGATACGTTTGGAGCGTACGACGGATAGGAGTAACTGCCAATAGTATTGCATGTTAGAAGACTTGGCAGTTACTAGAGGTTCATATCAGTCATGGAGATGATGATACTAGGCATTGGGTGGGGAGAACATTACCTGACGTATGGGCTTCGGTTGCCCTTCCCTTGTAACCTGGAAGCTCCGCTGGAGATACGGGTATGAGCCTCTCAGGTTGGCCACTGTCGTTTTTGAACGTCATGCTCTTGGTCGCTGGTGCCCAAGAGGGGACTATACCGGATCCTATATTCAGCCAGGGCTTATGCGTCGAAGGAATGTATCTCAACTGCATATTCACAGTAGAATGGTCAGGAACCCGATTGCATGCATACCTTTTTTTTTCCTTATTATATTATCACAGTTTATATGGCATGGTGTTTTCTTGTATCTTGCTATGTCCCCTGAGGACCTGGTTATCTCTCCAGGTTTAGACGATTTTCCACAGGAGTACGGGACGGCATTGGAGCTATCCTACATTGATGACGAGGCAGTCCCTTTTGATTTCTAGTCTATTCTATATCTGAGACAGTTGTAGACATTATTTTACATCTTTTTTCTTTCTATTTGCGGAGGTTGGACTCCGATCTTGTGAGACTACTTTTCATAGCTGTTTGGAGTGAGTATGTTCACCTGGCTATCTTTTGATACTCTGCTTTATTTATTTGGACTTTATTATCTTCTGTGTTGAGCTGTGATGAGATTAGATATGTTATTCTGGCCTGTGATTATTTTATTTATAGCTTATGTGCATATATGAGGATTCCATATATTGGAGTATTCTTCGTATATGTGCAGCTGGCATGTTCACATACTTGGTCCTACGTATTTTGGGACTGGGGCGTTATATATATATATATATATATATATATATATATATATATATATATATATATATATATATATTTTATATATATATATTTTTTTTTTTTATATATATATATATATATATATATTTTATATATATATATATATATATATATATATATATATATATATATATATATATATATATATATAGATATATATATATATATATATATATATAGATATATATATATATATATATATATATTTTATATATATATATATATATATATATATATATATATATAGATATATATATATATATATATATATATATATATATATATATATATATATATATAGGAAAGAATGGGATAATGTGTCCACACATGTGTCAGCAATGGGGTGTGTCAAAACAGTGTCCAAATCGTGTCAATACTGTGTCCAAGTCCAAGTGTCAACTGGTATCAGAAACCAGTGCACAGCAAGGCTCGTGCTGATGTGTCGACCTATCCAGGACACGGCACACACCACGAAATGTCTCGTGCTCGTGTCAGTAGCTAGGGTAGGTGTAGGGCTAAGTGTAAAAGTGCCTGTAAAGTGTCCAAGTGCTCTCGTGTCCGCGTGTCGAGCCCGTATCAGAGGCTCGATTTCGTGTGTGCACAGTCTGTTCGAAATCAATACAGACACGATAACGTGTCCGGTATGACACGAATTGACCTGAAACTTGGGGAGGATCCTGACAGTCATGGCCCCCACCTCTGTGTCCAGTCTCACATGTCCAAGTAGTCTGTGCAGTGAGAAATGGGTATCGGGTAGAAGGGAAGTGTCTATAGTGTGCAGTGAGCATCCCCGTGTCCGATTTAGATACGAAAAATGTGTCGAATCATGCTCAGTCACCACGAAACCCAATCCACACATAAATAGCAACCAAATAAAGAATTTAGTTTTGAAATTCATGAATAAATATTCCCTTAAGGCATTTCACCAAATACCTTACACTACACTATGATAAGCCTCTGATACGCATATCAAATGGTCTCGAATTCCTACCAAACTTAGCCTACAACTAGGGGGACCCTAAATGCATGTGTCTATGGAGAGAAATCAGGAATTGAAAGGATTTAGATTGCATTACCTATTGAGAGTTGGAATCTCAATGAAATAGCCCCTTCCAAAGCTTCAACACCAAATTCCTATGGTCCAATGCCTCCAGCCCTTACTAGCTAGCCACTAGAGACTTATTTTTCATTGGAGGAATGCAATAAAACTGATTTGATCCAATTTGGAGGTAATTTGAAGAAAAAGGGCAAATTTGGGGAAGAACACAAATTATGGTTAGGGTTTGCTACAAATGAGGCAAGGGGGGCTACATGATGACTTAAATATGGGCGGTGAGAGGCTCTCTTGGCCGGCCATATGAAGTGGGCTAGGGTTAGGCTAAGTTACAAAGGCCCATTACCTCTTCCTATGATGTAAAACAAGCCCTTTAAACTAAAGGGCCAAACTAGCTCCTTAATTCAATTCTCCAAATGGTATTTAAGTCATTCCTAGCAAGATTAGAGTCTAAATACTAACTCAAACTAGTTAGCTAGGTCTCCATGGTCATGGTTAGTCTCTAGACTAAGTTGTTCTAAGATTTCACTAGCAAAGGCTAAAAAATCACATTACACCAAATTAAATATTATAAAAAAATAATCAAAATTCACGATTACTAAAATACCCTTATTCTAGAAAGTGGTAGTGACACATTGAAACGCCATTTTGATAATACCAAAAAGGTTTTTTTTAGGGGCACCACCACATTTACTAGGGGGCAGCCCTTACTTAGGGGGCAGCCCATTTGGTGGAGATTTTACTAGGGGCAGCCCAAATTTTACTAGGGGGCAGCCCAACCCCCCAAACTCATATTTCCTTCCCATTTCATCATTTCCTATCTCTCTCTCCTCTAAAAGAAAAAGAAGAAGAGCTCTCTCTCCCTCTCCCTAAACCCTAGAAAATTCTCCTCCACCACTCTAATCCTAATTCCTCCACCAAATTTCTTTCAAGAACACTCCCACATTCGACGAGATGACACGCAAGTCGAAGAAATCGGATTCTAGGTACGTTCTTCTATAATTTTCTATATTTTATTCGAAACCCTAGAATAGTTTTAATTGTCTAAAAACTTTTGATAATTTAGGTTTATAATATCTTTAGGGCTTATGAATGGCATTTTTGAACACGACAAACCCATAATTTCTCTTCAAACCCTAACCCTAGAAAACGACAAACTAGCGAGTCGTTTGTCTGTTGGCCGAGTACAGTAGGACTGCCAAGCATGTGGCAGTCCACATGTAAACAAGGACTACCACAGGCCTGGCAGTCCTTTTTTAATAGAGGACTGCCAGGCCTGTGGCTTCCTTATTTATATGTGGACTGCCACATGCTTGGCAGTCCTACTGTACTGAGTTCTGGGGGTGGGGGATAGGGGGTAACAGTTCTATTTTAGTTTGCATTAGTTATTAATTATACGGTCGCACAATCCATTGTTCTATAGGGGTAACAATCCTCCGTACGCACCCAAAAGAATACGCCCCACCGCATCAAAGCGGAAGGAACGCGCGGAATATCCTTTTGAGCGTCCGATTACAATTTTCGAACCGGAGCGCCAAGGTCGGGATGGGACACGGAGACCCCCACCGGTTGCACAAGCTCAGTCGAAGCAACGAGCTCGTACTCCTTCTCCTTCTTCCAGTGATGAAGACGACGTGACAATTAGCCAACTCCTACCACCACGTCAAGGTGGTTCTGCTCCATCTGAGGAGGCCGGTCCTTCTGAGGTGGCCGGTCCTTCTGAGCCGCCTGTCCGGCCGCCAGGTTGCTCAATGTTGGCTTCTTTTGAGAACCATATTGCATATACAATATGGAAGGACCCGGTATGTACATTACTTTTGTAAGCTAGCAGTTTAGTATATGATATCTATATGTATTTCATATTTTTTATGTTTTTATATGTTGTTTGATATACAGAGGACATATCGGATCCTTAGGGCTGTGAGTCACGGCAAGAAAACCGTGTCTTGGCCGTTTAGAAGCTTACCGGAGGCCGTCCAGGAAAAAATCGTACCGAGCGGTTTGCATAATTTGGCAGATTATGCCTATAGGACAATGGATAGTGCCCTGATATTCGCCTTTGTGTAGAGATGGCACCCGGAGACCAATACGTTTCATCTCCCATGCGGGAAGATAACCATTACACTTGACGACGTCTACCAGATACTGGAGCTACCAGTTACTGGTCGCGTCATGACCAGAGAACATTACAGAGATGAAAAATCTACAAAATGGTACTCGAAGATCGTCAAGTTTGTCTCAAGTAACCTTGGACTTGAGGAAACTAGTTTTACAACTCTCCTCGGCTTCAAGAAATCATATGGAATTCCTCTGTCATTTTTGGTGGAGCACTTCACGAATATGGAATTGGATGATGATGATGATGAATTGGTCGACACGATGGCCCGTGCTTACATGTCGTTCGTCCTAGGAACGGTGGGCATTTCGGACAAGTCCGGAACCTCGATACATACGAGGTACATGCTCAATTTATTGTCCGTGGATGACTTCATAGATATATCGTGGGGTAGCGGTATTCTCGCCTATCTTTACCACGAGCTCGGCATCGCATCCCGTGTCGGGACTAAGATAATTGCCGGATGCCAGACTCTCCTACATGTAAGAAAACTTCCAACGATTTAATCTCGTATACTTTATTTTGTTGTTTATATTTTGTGACTATTAACTTATAAATTGAATATGCATGGATATACGAGCACTTCCCGATGCTCAGGCGGGGTGACATGAACCCGGTCTATTTTGAACACCTTCCTAGAGTAGCTCGATGGAGGCCGGCCCAGGTAGAAACCAAAGATTGGCAAATACTGGCTTCCATTCGTGAAGTACTTGAGAATTTGGTACCAGAAGAGGTAATAAATCGGGACTTATTTTTTCAATCTCATGTATATTTTTTTTGCTGCTAACTGTTTTCCTACAGATATTTTGGGATCCATACCGGGATTTTCGCGAGGGGAGTCGTGCCATGCAACAAGTTTTTTTTATTTCATGGCATGATCACATGTTATGATATCAAGGAGCCGTACATGCCTGATCGTGTACTTCGGCAGTTTGGCTTCGTGCAAAGTGTGCCGAAGCGCACACTACAGATATTGGAACCTCCCCGCGGTACCCAACCATTGAACTACAAACCGGCGTATTTCGACTGGGTGACCGACTTCTACTCCAAGTGGCAAAGGCACCTACTTGGGGAAGATGAGAGTCAACCGGTCACCCAGATAGCCGACTGCAACGAGGACTACACGACGTACTTCCGACGGGTCGGACATCCTAAGTTGTTGAACCCTTCAAACCCGGGTCCCGAGGCCGTAGTAGCTGTTGAAAATCTTCCTTCGAAAACATCTTGTATGCTTCATTGGTGAAGATGGTGAGTTCCGCATTAGTAGTTAGTTCAAGATTTTCATGTTTGTATACTAAATTCAATTATACTTTCATTTACAGTCTAGAAGGGCGAAGGAACTGGCCAAGACACTTCGGAGCGCTTGCCAAAGTGACACTAGTGTCTTGGTCGACACTAGTGCCTTGGTCGCCAACAAGCTTGAGCGCATCGACGACGAGGTTGAGTTCCCATTCATGCGTAATGCGGAGTCTCGTTCGAAGGCCCGTCATGATATGTAGTATGATTGTGTTGGATATGTGATATTTTTGTTAGATATGTGTTGGATGTTGATATACTTCTGTTGGATATGTGTTGGATTTGCGATATTTTTGGGTGTTGACACTATTTTGGATGTTGAAAATGTGTGGGATACTTTAGATGACACTATTTTGGGATATCTGTTGAAATAATTCTTGTGTTGACACTATTTTGGATGTTGACACTATTTTGGATGTTGACACTATTTTGGATGTTAAAAATGTATAGGATATCTGTTGAATATGTGTGGGATGTCTGTTGGGATATCTGTTGAATATGTGTGGGATATCTGTTGAAATAATTCTTGTGTTGAAATTCTTATGTTAAACAAGTACTTGCTAAAATCATCGTCCGTCTTCACCACAGGCATCATAGACAACTGCCTCCAACGTTGATCGACTGCTTCTACTGGAATAGGAATGGATTCACGGCGATATTCATTAATCTGATGTGCACAAGAGAGGTCCAGTGTATGTCGATGTACACACCCGCAAACTTGGAGATCAAACCCGACATCCTTTGACCTTTCAATCTCATCACATATTAATGTCAACGCCGTGTGTGATACCACGCGAACTAAAGCATCTAACAGTACATTATTTCTATACTCATGCTTGACTATATTTAAGCTCATCTCAAATGATGCCTTAATTTCATTCACCGTCCGGTCTACCATAAGATGTATAGCTTGCCAAACAGAGACAAAGTTGCCGAGAGATGATTTTAGTCTCTTCACTACAGAGTGTGCTCCTTCGACACGGTTGGTAGTTGTCGTGCCGTAATGCTTCACCAAATTCGTCCATGCTAAGACGAAGTATTCTTTGTGCGGTTCAAGCCATGTATCTTTGATGTATGAAATGCATGCCGGCTCCCTTGCCTTCCACTTTTCCTTGAAGATGTACCATGCGGCGTTGTAACTGTCAATCGTAGAGGCTCACCACACACAATTCCAGTCATTGGAGAATTCTTAAAAATTTTGCATGTCAATTTTACCTTTCTCCTTCTGAAACTTCAACTTACATTGGGCTTCAATATTACGATTGACATGCCAAGTGCATAGCAATGTATCCACTTAAGGAAAAACAATGCGAATAGCATTAATTAGGGCATACTCTCTGTCGGTCATAAGAACTGACGGCTCTGTATGTCCGCTGTAAAGTGGTTTCAGTTTCTCCAATGCCCATGTGTAGTCTTCAAGTTTTTCACTCTTCATGAAGCAAAATGCCACCGGGAATGTTTTTCGAGTAGAGGTGAATCCGACAATATGAAGGAGAGGCATCTTGAACTTGTTGGTCTTGTACGTGCAATCAAGGACTAACACGTCGGCAAAAGACCTGGCCAGACTTATGCAATCTGGATGAGCCCAAAAGATTGAAATTACTTCCTTACTCTGGGGATGTGTTCTATGGAACTCAACGTAATGATTATCGGCAAGCAACTTCAGCACTTCTTGCATCGCCATTCTTGATTTGGTCCGGACAGCGTTCGAAGAAGATAGGGTGTTGTATATTGACCTCATCGTAGATATGTTCTTCTCATCTTCATGCCGTATGACTGAATATATTTGTCTCGGTGCAACACCGGAAGTGGACAATTCTTCGGCTATCTTCTTCTCCGTAGGGTTCAACCGTCCGACAAACGGATGACCCAATAGTGTCTCGGCAATCTCATGATTGTGGGTTCCATTCTTCACTTGTACTGACCACTTCCCTTCTTCTTCTTTTCTAATCTGGATCGTGAATGGACAACCACATTTCTTCGTTCCAGCTTTCTTTCTTGGAACTTTATTTTGGATAACTGTCTTTCTTGTGCGATCTGAACACACCACCTCTTTCACAGCCAACCATCACACTGTGTCGTCCCGGGCGATTTCGGGCCGATCTGGATATCACTAGAACCAACTTGTTTTCCCGTCCAACTTCTCGACACCATTGTACCGCATCGTCGCTTGATTGAAACGAAAGATCGGTCCAAAATAAATGCCCTACATCGATTGCAATTGGAGCATGTACCTCAACCTCGGAATATCGCAAGTCCTACAATAGAAGTTAAAAGTCAAAACTAAACAACTACATAAAGCGTATTATTATTTATAGAGGAATCTGTACTTGGTCACAAGTTGAGACACTTCAAGCGTATCTGTCTGCAACATATAATCCTTAGTTCTCTAAAATTTTGTTATAAATGTAATATAGTTGCTACTTGAAAGTAACATCAGTATTTGGATCAATGTTCATATTTGGGTTATATATATATATATATATATATATATATATATATATATATATATATATATATATATATATATGGACAAGACGTGATACGATTGATCCCTATAAATTTTTTTACTATTAAAATATGGTTCTGTATTTACTCTTTATGTGATATGTCTTCATTTCTCCACTTAAGTGAATGGAAAATGATACTCATATTATTATTTATAGAGTTAGCTAGAGGATCATGTTACAAATATTGGTGATAAGTTGGTAAGGTAGGCTGCTTAAAAGAGGAAATGACTTGGACACAGAGGACTGCCACAGATGTGGCAGTCCCTCACATACAGAGGACTGCCACAAATGTGGCAGTCCCTCACATATATAGGACTGCCACATCTCTGGCAGTCCTATATATGTGAGGGACTGCCACATTTGTGGCAGTCCTCTGTGTCAAAGTCCAATTTTTCACCCGAAGTAAAGTTCAAGTGTAGTTACCACGAGGGTTTCCGATGCGTCAAAGTGTTCTTCGGACGTTGTGGGAGGAGAGTATCCAGCATTTGATGGTCTGGGTTGTTCCATTTTCTATTTTTTTCTACATTAAACACAAAATTCAACTTTTATATGTAAAATTTAGGTTAAAACTTAAAATATTACACAAAAATAAATTCGACGACTTACAAATAAATGGGAGAAGTGATTGACACTGTATTCTACAAAAAATCTTCAACAATTTTAGGTTGGGGGACAATTTCACCTAGGTTAGGTTAATTATAGGTTTATATGAGGAGGAGAAAAAAAAAGTAGAGGAAGAGAAGTAGTAGAGGAAGAAAGAGAGAGATGAAATAAAATCAAATTGGCTTTTATAGTATTTTTTGGGCTGCCCCCCTAGTAAAAAAACCAATGGCAAACTTGTAATTTTTTCAAAAAAATTTTGGGTTGTCCCATAGTAAATGTGGTGATGCCCCTAAAAAAAAACCTACCAAAAATAAGACATACAGTAAATGTCCTAGATTTCCCAAAAATTTGAACCGTGCGCCTATACATTTTGTTACTCGCGGATGTATTAATCCCTAAAACGCAAAGATGAAATTCTCGCTGCTCTCTCTCTTTCCCGTGCAGGTTCTCTCCCTCTCACTGCTGCTCTCTCTCTCTCTCTCCTTCTTCGTAGGTTCTCACCTCTATCCCCCGTAGGTTCTCACTTTCTCTCCCGTAGGTTCTCGCTTTCACTCTCTCGTTTCTCTTTCTCCTCTCTCTCTGTACAGGCAGCTCTCATTTCTCCTCTCGCTCTACAGGCATCTCTCTCTGGGTAAAACTTTGATACAGAAGGCTGTATCAAAGTTTTGATACAGCCTCTGTATGACAAGTGGGCCCCCTTTACATATTTATGTTTACACGTTTTACGAAAAAAGAGGAGGGTCCACTTGTCATACAGAGACTGTATCAAAATTTTGATACAGTCTTCTGTATCTAAGTTTTCTTCTCTCTCTCTACAGGCATTTTCATTTTTATTTTCTCCAATTTTCCCCATTTTAGGGTTTTCCTTATTTAATTTGATCTAATTTTTAGGGCATACATATTTATTCTCTGTTTTACATGTACCAATTTCATGACCACCAAGAAGACCGACGCCTGCCACTCGACTCTGACTCTAGTGGGTAAGATTTTAATTTTTTCCCTAATTTTTTCATAAGAAATCTGAATTTAATTTGAGATATAAGTTTTTGGATTAATTTGATTTTACAAAAAGACCTTGCCACTCGACTTCGACTCCAGTGGGTTCGATTTTCCCCCCCAATTCTTCATAAGAAATTTTATTTTAATTTGAGGTATAAGTTTTTGGATTAATTTGATTTTTACCTGATAGTAGTAAAACTGCTGTAAATGATGGCATGAAATTAACCATGCAATTGCATAATAATG
The DNA here is from genome assembly GCA_029216955.1 of Iris pallida. NCBI lineage: Eukaryota > Viridiplantae > Streptophyta > Magnoliopsida > Asparagales > Iridaceae > Iris > Iris pallida. The sequence continues at coordinate 18,733,541 of JANAVB010034619.1, forward strand.
AATCTCCTCATTGTATTGTTCATTTATTTCTCATACTTTACTGGCATCAAGGAGAAGACTCAATGTTCTTTATTTAATTAATTAGCATTATCTTTCTGTTAGAAGAAATGGGTGATAACGACTGAGAGTACTGACTCGTAGGAAGTCACTAACAACATTGACATATCCTCGTGAGCTCCTAGTTAATCGTCTCAATCATGGGTTCAGTGAATTAAGTTCTATTTTCATGAGGGACATCACTTGTAGGAAATATAAATCATATATTAATGTTTCTCATCATATACTTATACTTGTAGGATATGTACTTTTATCTGGTATACATATTTAACCATTTTATTGTTTCTCCGTTCTAGATGAAAAGGTATCAGCAAATGAACTTCAACAAGTATCATCACATGAACTTCAGCACATGTATCCTAGTATCATAGACTCTTTTGAACTTGACATTGACACTAGTACACCTTGGGTCATATAGCATAGCTTATTTAGCTTTATCTTTGTTTTGTGATCGTGGTGATTTTATGAAGGTTCGATACTGACACGAGTACACCTTCAGCACGTGTAGCCTTGCATCAGTTGGATGGTAGCTTCTCTCATGTTGTGTGGCGTTGTAGCTCCGTCCCTAACATGTGGTAACTTTGCCACATCTCCGTTGATTGTCTAAGAGCTAGATTGATAAGTACGACAATTACCTGTTGAATATTGATTAATAGGAGCTACTCATATTAATGCACCACGTTCTTTGATCATTGATGGGTTGTTCAATTTTTTTAACTGACCAAAGGCGGTCTCCTATATATGGAGAGAACCCTCTTGTGTAGAGTTATTCTCTGACAAAACAATGAGAAAAATCTCCTTAGAGAAGTCATTACTCTTAGCATCAGCGTTCAGCTCCTATTCTGAGTTCTATCCATCAGCGCTTCTCCATGATCTACTAAAGGGAGACGATATTCAAATTAGCGCTCCAGAAGTTTGATCGGTTGTGACAATCGAAACTTACTAGTTCTGTAAGCGGATCAACGAAAAAAATGTTGAATCTCGTTTCGAGCAACGGTTGTTTTGCTAATTTGATTAGCAAATTTTTAGCAGTTTCTACTTGTTTCTTTTCTATAACATCATTTTGCTTAGCAGTTTGGCTGTTGTTTTCTTATATTCATTTACACTGTTGAGATTTTAATCTCTCTAGCAAACTATAAACCTCCACGATCATTCTCGACAGATATTGCCATTAATAATAATCAAAGTTTCCTATTACCGTAGTATGCAATCAGTCAAAAACATCCATTAATAAAATCTATGTTTCTATAAGTGGTGCCAAGGTGTCCTATTTTCTTTATTATTTATCTAGACTAGTTAATGGCTAGGCATTTTCAGTGTCAACAAATAATGGAAGCATTAAATACTTCAGAAACGAGTAGACTAGTAGTGTAATGTTCTTCACAATAATATTATTTTCCTAGTGATCCGCTAATCATATACATGTTTATGCATTTTTTTTAAAGCTTATTGAAACTACCAACTCCTTTTTTTATCTCATTGAAGTTCAACTGTTCTAATACAATGCTTTATTTCTCTTAATTAGCAATCAGATGTATGCAACTTTAATTATTTCAGTAACAGGTATAATTCACCAGAAGGATTTAATTAGTCCAATGAACAGAAGACACCTTCCTCCATCAAGATTTCAAGATGTCTATCCACATAATAACCTCCTCTAAACCACTTGTCTAATGAAATTGATAGCTTACCACAGGACAGCCATCCAGACACCATCCACTCCTTCAGAGACCACATATGCTATTTGTTACTTTGCAGGTATTTCTTCAACTCTTTTTTTCATCATCTACTTTCCGTAGTCAAAATTCTGTGTTGCTACACAACTAATTCCTCAGGGATGAGCAAGACTTGGATTATGCAAAATCTTTGCATTTTGATACTTTGGAGTTGGCATTAGCTACATTTTTCGTTTCTTAATAATCAACAAGTAGCTACTTTCTTAATTGCCGAATATTTTAGTCTTGGACTCTTATGTCTCCTAAAGAATGGTTATAATATCTTCGGTAATTACTGTTTGGAATTTGGACCAAATATTTGCTCATGTTTTATTATTGATCATTTTTTACTAATTTTTTTATTTTAAATACTATTATAATATTTTAGATATAAATTTAATATCCAAAAAACTTATGTTGTACAACTTGGGACTTATGCCTCGTACCAAGGGCCTTGCGTCTTAGCCCTTGAACATTGTTCTAGGTGCATTTTTATGTCTGATGGCCTTCAACCATTCGCCATACTTCCCTTAGGAGCTAACTAAGCCTTACAAGTAGTGATCATCCATATGTACAGCAAAAAGCATTCAATCTCTATTACTCATTTAGATGCTTTTCCTGTTCTGCATCCTTCTGTGAAGTCTGCAACTGTTGTTTGGTACCCCCTTCCCCACCCTCCCCCCCTCCCCACCCTCCCCCCCCCCCCCCCGACACACACACACGCGCCCGTGCACACAAACACACACATGATGGGATGAAGCAAATATATAAATAATACACATTATAACATCTGTGTAAGCATTATTTTCTAAATTGTAATCTATCTGGAATGATCACACCTGAGTATTCATGAGATGAAGAGTTGAGATTGATGATGCACCACAATTAAGTCTCCCAAGCTGCTAAGAATAATTTATGTCCCTTTTGGCGAAGAAATAGTTAAATTCCAAAGATGAAAAATAGAGAAAAAAAACTTTCAATAAGCTAATTCTCCATCGAAATGTATCTCTGAAAGTTCTTTGGTACTTTTCATCAAAGAAAGCTTTTCAATTTCCCCTTTATGTTGGATAAATATCATCTCAAGATTCTTCTCGATGAAAACCAAGAAATTATATCTCAACTACTACACAATTGAAAATCAAACCTATGACTATTGGGATTCTGCTTCGTGCCACAACTTGTTCTTTGAAATTATATCTCAACTCCTATGCAGTTGAACTTGATCCAAGATGATAGCGCTGAATGCTCACCGAGAATAGGAAATATTGATTAGCCCCCTTTTTATTTTGTTTTTTCATCAATGCTTGGACAGTGCATGAAGAAGAAAATAGAGAACAGTAAGCAAACAAAAAGTGAGGAGGCAGACTTTGATCAAACAATTTTTTTTTACATAAACTGAGAAGGGTTGAGAGATGCCACTATTATCAAAGTAGAATTGTTGCCAAGTATGGTGCTTGTAAATAGAAAATGCAGTTCAACCTACAACAACTTGATTGAGTAGGCTTTGCATTTTATGAGACTTTTGCCAAAATGATCTTTGTGCCTTAATTTTACTGAAATAAGGAACCATACACATGAAACAGAAAAACTCAACACACCAAGTTCATTGATTTTTTTTGTTCTCTCTTCTATTTGTATTGGTTCTTATCAATTCTAAATTCATAATACAATTTATGGGACTGCTGGTAAGTGTGGACTGTTTGGTTAAGTATACTGTATACTTTAATATTATTCTAAAACCAACTTATTAAAATTTCATAGGCAAGCATACATTATTTCATGAGTGATAGAGAATTATGCTCCATTAATATATTCCCTTGAGTTGGCTATAACATGAATTTTGCAATTTAAGTGCATGTGTGCATTTAGCTTTGGTTGTTGACACTAAATATATAATCATTTAGGTTTGTGTTGACTGGGGCTCTACAAAAGTTGATGTCATGGTGGAGGCTCTAAAGTACAAGTTCTCAATGTATCCAAATCTGAACTCCATGTCGTGCTCAACTGCAGACTCTAAAGTTGATGTCTATATGGACTTGGGCACTTTTGATACAATAGCGATTGAAGATGCCTCTACTTATGCTGCTTTTTGAATGTAAACGAACTGAAGGAATCGGTATATTTTGTATTCACTATAAATTGATTTTGGAGTTTAGTTGGTGATTTAAGATTAATAAGATTTGACATTACTATGGTTTCAATGAAAGTAAGTACTTATACCAATTGTTGTGTTCACTATAAAGTGGTTTTCGATTCGGATGATTTCATATTATTGTTTCAGTGAAAGTTATTATTTTTATAATTACTATGTATATTATATGCTTCGTGATTGAATGTCAAAAGGTCAAATTGATTATACCAAAAGTAGGATTTTTTAAAAAAATGAAGAGAATTTAAGGCGTGCAGAATATGTCCTAATTGATGTGTATATGATACTTTTTACAACATGCAATGAATGCCATAATTGACTAATAAAGACATGCAAAGTAATGCCACAAAATATTATTAACGACGTGCATTTGAATGTCATGATTGTGCATTAATGACGTGTATATGTATGTCGTGAACTTTTACTAACGGCATGCTAATACATGCCATAATTGCCTTTTCACGGCACGTAATGAATGTCCTAAATGAGTATGGACGACACACAAATTGAGTTTCGAAAACACGCATATTATGTCGTCTAAACTACAATCTTTTTACGACTTGGGCTAACGCCGTCGTTAGCAAGTGCGCTGTCTAAAGTGTTTTACGGCGCACATTGTGCGCCATAAACACATTTTTCCTGTAGTGAGACGCATAGCCAAAGAAAGATCAGAAAGACGCATAGTTAAAGTAAAAGACAGAAATGCGCATGATTCAATTGACGCATGATCAAGATCCAGATGATTTTGTCTTCTCCTTGGATGGGGTGATAAACTTCGGACAGTGTGTAGTGTTCAGACTCCAAGGAAGACGTTAGTGGTTTCTTCATCATTATCATTTCACCTTTACAGCTATATAGGAGCTAGCAATCCTAAGCAGCTATTTTGCAGTATACAACTGGAGATGCCATGTGTCAAATGTAGTTAGACGCATAGATACTCCCCATGAAGAGATCATGTGCTGACATTGCAGTTTTTCGTACAACACGTCTTAAGCCACTTGACGAGCTATACATGATTCTCGTGCACGTACACTCTTTTCTAACTTCAGATGTCTATGTGCCTACCCATCTTCATGGGCCTCTGAGGCAAAAAATAGTATATTTTCTATCCATGCGTACGTAGGTGTTCCAGTAAGGAAAATCTATAAATAGAGGAAAGTGTCTTCCTCGTTACACACACAGATGCCCATACAGAGAGAGGCAACACGCACAACTAACGCTACGAAAGTTGTGACTTCCCAGAGATAGCTTTCAGTGATAGCGCCCCTTTGTTGCCAGGAATATACTAGTAAACAAGCTTCATCAACCTTCATATCGGATCGTCAACGGTGTAAAGAAGTCGAAGTAGACTTAACTTCCATCGCCCTAATCCCCAGATTTATTGTACTCGTAATTCCTCTTTAGGATTCCTATTGTACTCTTTTTTTCTTTACTAATAATACAAATATTTTCAGTCCTTTGGGCTTTTTGTGTTGAACAAAATGGTGACTATGTTGGGGATAACTTTCTTAATTGATGAGAAAGTGGTGGCGTAATTCTATGTCACAAAGTTTGTTTAGCGAAAAATATGTTGGTCGTACAATTTGACCAACAAGCATATGAAACGATGTTGTCGGACAAAGACTGCTCCGGCTGCCAAGGGGCAGAAGGCTAACATGCTCGTAAAGTTTGGGTCCCAAAGTCTTTCTCTGACCTTCCCAATTCGTCGATGGCAAAAGGAACATCTTGGCCAATTTCGGCCAAAATAGCAACTCGGGGGCGCATGGCTCAGTGTCAACATTAATGTTGCCAAAGATGTTTCTGCTGCAGGGGCACATAATACAAAGCTGTAGGACCGTTGAGCACCTCTAATGGAGGGAGGTGGGGGGTGAATAGAGTGTGTGCATGTGCAGCAAAAAATATTACCAATTAAAAATTTATATACTATGGAAAGTAAAAGCAAATAATATGACAGTAAATAACTTTCAGTAAAGTAAGAGTTAAGAAGATTAAACTCAATAACACAGCGATATATACTGGTTTTCCTCTGAGAGGACTAGTCCAGTCTCGAGTACTCCTGCTCGATGTTAATCCACTATGGCACAAGCTTTAACTGAGCGCTTGCAACTCTTACAACACCGTGCTTGGCGACAAGTACACAACCGACTTCACAACACCGTACTTGGAAATGAGTACACGACCGACTCCAGAACACCGTGCTTGGCAACGAGTGCACGACCGACTCCATACGATAATTTGAAAACTAGAACATTTTTTGAATGCAGCCTCCGATACGACTCTTCAACACCAAACTCTTAGATTATACAGAAACTGTACTAGCTTGGCTAAGAGTGGTATAAGCTTGATTTGAAAGTGTAGCTCGTGGAAAACACTTAGAAATGAATAAAGAAGAGAAGATTGAATGAATGAGTGATTTGAAAATGTGAAAGTTTTTTCTATTTATAGTGTTTTTGTAGACCTAATTCGGACAGAGGTCGGATATAGAAATCTCGTATTTGAACGTTGGATACAGATATCCAGGAAGGCCAAAAACAATTTGAACTAACCTTGGCCGAACTTGAGCCAAAATCTGTCCGAGTTCTGGCAGAGTTTTGCCAGGGTCAGAACATAATTGTTTGGGCCAATTTAGTTGGATTTTAGGATTTTTAGTATGTGGACTTTTGGATAGAAGTGGTCAGAACATAATTGTTTGGGCCAATTTAGTTGAATTTTAGAATTTTTAGTATGTGGACTTTTGGATAGAAATTTGTGGATAGAAAGGCTATATATTTATGGTCTGAGAAATAGCTAAGCCAGTATCGATCCTGATCAACCTTACATATTTTTCCTAAACTCAATAAAAGTAAAAATATAGAATAAATATGTAAAACTTGATCTTGATTCTATTGCGTTTGGTTCTTGATGACGAGAAGACTTTTGTAGCTTGTAGCAGTAATAGGTGCAATCTTGAAACCTATAAACCTCTAGCAGTATGTATATTTTGTGTATCGACCAAAGTTAACGTTGATTATCAAGATCAGGGGTGATCATGAGCAATGGACCAACAATCTTTCCCATTTTGATAATTGAGAAACTTTGAGTCTGTACCAAAATATAACGAATAATATTGAACTTTGAAATTTTATACCTAACTTGTTTGGGAAATTTTTTTGGTAAATGCTCATGTTCTTCTCCCCATTTGTCATGTACTTAAAATATGGCTCCCCCGTAATTTATGAATCGAACATCAAGAAAGAAAAATAGAGTAATACCAAATAGTGATATAACAAGTCAATAGCTCAAGTATTATATGAGATCATCATCAGTAGCAGAAAATAAAAAAATATCAGCAATAAATGAAAGCTAATAACTCATGAAAATGCCACTACAACTGAGAGGTCTAAAAGTGCATAATAAAAATCACTACAGAGAATCAAGTCCAAAAGCATAATAAGTGTTACTACATCATCATCAGCTAGACAACTAGATCCGCAAAACATACTAAACCAAAACATTTGAACAGCTATCAACACCACCAGTAGGATCATCAGGCGGAGCAGTATTGTTTGCCATTAAAAAAGTATTGAAGAAAACTTTTATAAATAACAAACTAGATAGATTAGAACTCCAAATTTTTGATAGAATCCTTTGAGTACACTTTTGTTTTTACTGGAAATCGTGACGATGGAGAGCTGATTCTTTACTCCGTTGATGATCTGACGACAATCTCGAGCTCTTTGAATATCTGAGTTTCTCTGGGGAAGGTTATGAGTCAAAGCTATTGAATAGATTAGAGGATTCGATGAAGCAATGCCGAAGAAGTTGAATGAAGGAATGATCCTTCTATTTATAGGCAACATAATGATCCGTTCATGCGCGCATGGAGATTTTGTATGTAGGAACGCTACGCACATGACTTTGTTGGGCGCATAGGTGCCGCGCCAGGGAGCTTGAACTGAATCTATTTGAAACTGCACTATTGGGCTGCGGACGAGCTTATATGTGGCAGTTATTGAGATTTATTTGTTGCTGAGATTTTTGGTGGTTATCACCCGTTCATGAGTAGAACTGAGTCAATGACACTTAGCATATGCATAATGCTCAAAGATCTTTGATTTTTTGCAGGATGATTTGCTTGGATGCACCTAGGATATGACGCATGAGGAGGCTTTAGCATATGACTTTTTGGGTTAATAGCAAGTCCGGGTGCATGGGTGTAGAGGCACATACAAAGTTCGGGCGCATGGCCGTAGAGGCGCATGCGAGTGTTTAGCCGACCATGTGGCAGGACATAGCCGACAAAAAAATAATGATGATGATGATGTTGGCGTCTCTTCATTTTCTGTGAAAGTTGTCAACTTTTTAATCCTTGAGACATGTGTTGACGACTTCTGTCACTTAGCATTAAATAATGCTCTGATAGGAGACGTGCTCGGGTAGGCGCATTTCTGTTGGGCGCATACACTCATATGTGCATTAGTTTGTAGAGCGCATATGTATAAGGAGTGCATCTGTCCGATGAGCGCCTTGAATGCAGGGCACATCCCCTTCGGACAACCCAGTTGAGCGTTTCGAGGCTAAAATTAATGACTTTTGACTTAGCTGATTTTGAGATGGCAGATTCATTGCCATAAATGCTAAGTTCATCACATGAATTTCGGAAAGAGCTGCCGCTTGGCGCATGGGTTTGGTTGCCCTGGCCGATAAATAGCAATATTTTGTGTGGTGAAGAGAATTTCGTTCTCATTTTCACATCAATTCCTAGTGAAGATGAACTCGACCGATCCTCATCCTTGGTAAGACGTTGCACTGCGGTAGTGAATCTCCTCGTTCAAAGAAGCTTTGGTTTTGATGACGAACTCTTTCTGAGGACTGAGTTGCACCGAGTTAGCTACGGTCAGAACGATTCGTGCTCGTACACCTTGCTGGCAGTATTCTTCCACAAGACGACATCGAGTGCCAAGTTGAATGCAATGTTTGGGGTCGTCGTGCCCCAACCTTCGTTATGCTGGTGTAGAAGCATGAAAAAGCGCAACAATTATAAAAGCGCATGAGACCAAAAGTTGATGCGCACATCAAGTAACAAAAAGGCGTAGTGTATAAAAAGAAATACTTTATTAAAATCTTGATTATAAAGGTCTATTACAGATTCTTCATGATTACATATAAAGACTATCTACTCAGCCTAAAAGTGCACATCCTACAAGTGCACAGCATTCTTCTTGGCCAAAGCGAATTACTTCCTGGTCAGAAGTGCGGCACTTTTCTGCTCTAATATGGCTAATGAAGTAGTTATTGAGCAGAACGGAGACGCAACTCCTACGCGAGGCTCACAGCGCAACCAGTGGCCCTTCCAGCATAACAAAGGGCCAGTCGTCGACCCAAATCTAGTATCTTGGGCCTCAAAGACCTCCAAGATATTGTTCAGGTTCGAACCCCCCATGCCATACGCTCAAGTACGTCTTGAAACCCAAAAGTTGTTCTTCACCAAGACTACAGCTTCTTTGAACAAAGAGATCTACAACCAACAGTCGACTCATGCAAGGCCCACGGTTGCCTGAAGTTAAGTCGGGATCGGGCATGATAGAGGAGGGTTAAGAAGCAATAAGCAATAGCTTCCCCAAAAGCTCCCATTTATATAGGTTGTGTGTGGTCCAACCCGCATGCCACGTGGCTGTTAGTGTCACCACCACTTTCTGGAGCAAAGGGTATTTTGGTAATATTTGATTATTTTTGAATTTTATTTAATTTATAATGTGCTAATTGTTATTTTAGGTCTAACCCTAGAATTGCCTAGACTAGATGTTAATCATGATCATAGAGACTTAGTTAGTAGAATTAGACAAGTTAACTAAGTTCTAAAATATCTAGATATTATAAAAAATTCATTAAAGGACTAGAAAAATCTAAGCAAGCTTGGGCCTTTACCTAAAGGGCTTGTCATGACAACTTAGAAAGGCCTTTAGGGCAATTGGCGCCTATTTAAAGCAACATTAGCCCATTGCCTCTTTTCATTACAAACCCTAACCCTAAAATTGGTGTTCTTCCCCAAATTTGGCCCTTTTTCCCAAATCAACTCCAAACCGAGCCAAATCAATTGCAATACACTCCTCTAGTGTAGAGGAGCTCTTTATTTGTTGGCTAGCAAGGATCGGAAGCAATTTGACTATTGGAGCTGGGTGGAGATCTAAATCTAAGGGCTTTCCATTGAGATTCCAACTCTCAATCAGTAATGACCTCTAAACCAATTAATTTTTAGATTTCTCACCATAGATGCATTCATTTAGGGTCCCCCTAGCCCTAGGCCAAGTTTGGTTAGAAATCGAATCCATTTAGGGTGCGTATCGGAGAAGTGTCAGAGAGGTATTCGAAGTGTTCGACGAAATGTCCTTTAGAACTTTTTGTTCTCCATTTTCAAAACAAATTACATATTTGGGTAGCTAATTATATGTAGATTATGTTTGTATTTGACTGAGCTGAATTTGATGAGTTTTCTGTGTCGAAAATAGACATAGGGACATGCTGTGACACTGCACATGGTGAACAGTGTTTCTCCTGCTGGTGCCATGTCCGTGCACGCTGGACACGACATAATTTCCCGTGCCAGTGACACGATTGGGTAGCCCCCATGATTGACAAGTGTACTGGGAATTTGTGTTTCAAATGGTGTTGATTTCGTTTAGTTTTTCTGCTCACAGTTTTTACTCGATCGACACACACACACGCACACTCTGATACTGGGCTTGACACTATATGTTATTCACTTTGGACACTACTTGGACACTTGTGACACGATTAGACATCACTATGTGACACATCATTTCACTCGCATATGACACACACTCAGTTGCTTGCTCGACGCTCTTCACTTGACACTAAACTGCTCACTTACTGCACTCACTTCACTCGAATACTTGCTTCACATTGTTAGATGATAGATATTGTAGACGACCTATACAATGTTCTACCACCGACATACGACGTAGGCTGGACGTATCCACGTTCTCGTGCTCCTAAATAGGGTGCGGGTCATGACACGTTTTTGTGGTGGCTCATGCAGGTCGAGATTCACATTAGTACGAAGTCGTGGTAGTACGACGATTAGTTGTACTGCTGTGCGCCTGCGGTAAGAGACAAGGAATAGACTTTAGCGTTAGAGGATACTCAATCACAGTTAGGATTACTTGAGAAGATTCCTGGGATAACCCTTAAGAATATCGTTATAAACTATCTCAAAATTCGATTCCAACAGTTTCTGTCTACTTTCCTTGTTCGTTGTTGAATTTGATTCTTGGTGTTCATTGTTGACTTGATTTTCTACCAAGATAAATCTTATGGGCTAGGTTGCCTCAGTTATGGACTCTAGAGTCTTCTACAGTCATATTAGCTGGCATAGCGAAGATTTAGAGTCTGATTTTGGATGTCATTCTCGGGTGTGGGAATTTAAAGTTTTCGCTGCCAAGCATGCGACAATGCGAAAATTTTAAATACCATGATTCTAGAGGTATGTACCTTAGTTGTTGACTCTATGGATTATCGCAGCCGTACTGACTGGCGTGACGAGGATTCTGGTAACATGGTTATGGATAGACGGGTATGATTATCAGATTGCAGAATAGATACCATATAGATGGTGCCCTAGTATAATGGAGTGGAATATCAGTGTGGATGTTACTTGAGTATCATAAAGTAGATAGAGAGAGCTAGGCCACCTGTGGCGTAGCACCATGCTCCGCACCATCAGAGGGATATACCCCGAGGGGCAGGGCTTTTGCGCTGACGGCCGAGGAGGCCGACGCTGCGGGTGACGTGTTAGCAGGTCTGTCTTTCCTGTTCTTCTTTCCATCTTGATGTGTGACTTCCTTAGTACCTGTCAGGATATTCTTGTGTTATGCTAGATAGTGTAGTGACCCTGTTCGAGACTATGAAATCACGACTAGTAGGACCATGATTTACATGCTATTTCTTGACCTTGATTGTTGGGGGTTTGACCTAGAAGGAGACGACCATCTTAAATTTCGAGGACGCAATTTTCTATGGGGATAGATTTGTCACCACCACTTTCTGGATCAAAGTGTATTTTCGTAATTGTGAATATTTGATTATTTTTGAATTTTATTTAATTTATAATTTGCTAATTATTATTTTAGGTCAAAACCTAGAATTGTCTAGACTAGATGTTAATCATGATCCTAGAGACTTAGTTAATAGAATTAGACAAGTTAACTAAGTTCTAAAATATCTAGATATTATGAAGAATTCATTAAAGGACTATAAAAATCTAAGCAAGCTTGGGCCTTTACCTAAAGGGCTTGTCATGACAACTTAGAAAGGCCTTTAGGGCAATTGGCACCAAACCCTAACCCTAGCCAACCTTGTGACCAGCCACTAGAGCCTTCCCCTTGCCTATTTAAAGCAACATTAGCCCATTGCCTCTTTTTATTACAAACCCTATCCCTAAAATTGGTGTTCTTCCCCAAATTTGTCCCATTTCACCAAATCAACTCCAAATTGAGCCAAATGAATTGCAATACACTCCCCTAGTGTAGAGGAGATCTCCATTGGCTAGCTAGCAAGGATTGGGAGCAATTTAACCATTGGAGCTTGGTGGAGATCTAGATCTAAGGGCTTTCTATTGAGATTCCAACTCTTAATAGGTAATGACCTCTAAACCTATCAATTTTCTGATTTCTCACCATAGATACATTCATTTAGGGTCCCCCTAGCCCTAGGCCAAGTTTGGTTAGAAATCGAATCCATTTAGGGTGTATCGGAGGAGTATTAGAGAGGTATTCGAAGTGTTCGACGAAATGTCTGTTAGAGCTTTTTGTTTTCCATTTTCAAAACAAGTTACATATTTGGGTAGCTAATTATATGCAGATTATGTTTGTATTTGACTGAGTTGAATTTGATGAGTTTTCTGTGTTAAAAATGGATACGGGGATACGCTGTGACACTGTACAGGGTGAACAGTGTTTCCCCTGCTACTGTCGTGTTTGTGCACGCTGGACACGACACAATTTCCCGTTCTAGTGACACGATTGAGTAGCCCCCATGACTGAAACGTGTCCTGGGAATTTGTGTTTGAAATAGTGTTAATTCATTTAGTTTCTCTGCTCACAGATTTCACTCGATCGACACACACACACGCACACTCTGATACTGGGCTTGACACTATATGTTATTCACTTTGGACACTTCTTGAACACTTGTGACACTATTAGACATTTACTATGTGACACATCATTTCACTCGCATGTGACACACACTCAGTTGCTTGCTCGACACTCTTCACTTGATACTAAACTGCTCACTCACTGCACTCACTTCACTCGAACACCTTGCTTCACATTGTTAGATGATAGATATTGTAGATGACCTCTACAACGTTCTACCGTCGATACTGTGGCGTAGGCTAGACGTACCCACGTTCTAGTGCCCCTAAACAAGGTACGGGTCGTGACAGTTAGTCAAAGGGCCCCTTGTTAATTGGATGAACCTAGAATTCATTGTAATGAATCTCATTTAAATGAATTCTTTGACTAAGTCTTTAGTTACCACTTCTCGAGCCCTTCAAAAGTGGCAGCAATTAAAGAGGCATTGACTCAATCGCCCAAATGCGCAGGCAACAATTGCCACAAGAAGCGCAGTGACCAGTCACACCAAAAGTGTAGTGACTAGTCACGTCAAAAGCGCAGTGACTAATCACATCAAAAGCACAACACTTTGGAGACCCAAACGCACAGTGCTCGGAATGAGGCCCGTATACTGGGCCATCACTTCAACATTAAATGGCATGTCAGACGAAGTGTCAGAAGACAGTAAATGACAGCCATCAATGCTGTCAGAAGTAGTTGGCATGTGTCAGCCAAAAGCACGTCTTTCAATACTATCCAAAAGGGTAGTCAACAAGACGTTCCAGAAGCGCAACCTTAACGACATCCAAAAGCACAATCTCAGTGATGGCCAGAAGCACAACACCCACAACGCGCAACTCCTTCACAACGTGGCACCTTGCCACGTGGCCAGTTTAGCAACCGTATCTCTTTAGATACAACCAAATCCAGTTTGTTCAAACTTCCACTTGTCCGATATGATAAAGACCTATTCAGTTTAAACTGAAAGAGATCTTCGAGCTGTAGAAGCATGGAATTTCAGGACCAGAAATACTATGCGCCAAACACTACATGCGCCAGGGAGCTCAGACAAAATACTTGACACAGCAAAACAAAAGTATAGACATTGAAAGAGGATTTTTATTTGCATATAAAAGTCTATTACATGTCTAGAAAAGGCTGTATAAAGGAGAACTTCTACAAAAAGAAAAGACCCTAAGTCTACAGCCAGGCGCAGCAGTCATCATGCGCTCTTGAACAGGCGCATCTCACCATGCGCTCTCAGTCAGGCGCATCCCACCATGCGCTCTCAGCCGGACGTATCCTTTCAGCAGCTCAGTTATGTGCATCCTCAGTTATGTGCATCCCTTCAGCAGCTCAGTTATATGCCACCCTTCCAGCCAGGTGCATCATGAAGTGTCAGCATATGCGCCATCTAATGCTTCGACTAATGAAGCATTTATTGAGCAGGACGAGGGTGGCAATCAACCCTCTAGCTGGAGAAAGAGCTCCCCAAACCGAGGAAGAGAAGAGCACTACAAATCAACCTGTGGCCAGGGAAGGCTTCGAAAGAGCCTCCAAAGACCAAGGAAGACCGCAATCGAAACCGCGGCTAAAGGAGAAGCTTTCAACACAACCAGAATAGGCAGCATCCACTCTGAAAGAAGAAAGAGCCTCCAAAGCCGCAACACCGCAATTCCGATCTGCGGCTCTTCCAGCATAACGGAGACGAAGCTCGAGCATCCCGATCTTTGGATGCAACAGGCACCTTCCGCCTGCCTCGGAAGCCCTCGACTCTGACTTTTGGATGTAACAATCACCTTCAAGTGCATCAATGAAGACATTGCGTCGCATCTTCACCCTCGGGAGCATCTCGTCAACAGAATGTGCTCGAGCAAACAAATTCACTTCGGAAGGACGTGAGAGAACGAGAAGCAAACTCTCTCTATGCCACTATTTATAGGCCGGGCAAATAAAACCCATACGCCAAGTGGCTGGCTCTCCGAATCCCGTGCAATAAATTTGCATTAAATGGATGAACCTGACGCTTCGAATTCAGCCAAGTCAAAAAGGCTATTTAAAGCACTCGAAGAACATAACAGTTGCACCAATAAAGACGTGTCAAGCGGAGCGGATGCGCTAGTCAGACCGCACATCACATAGACGCGCCCCTCAGCACCAAGCGCTTCACAAGCATGCGCCCCTATGCGGCCCCATACGCCTAGTGGAACGCCGATCGATGCGCCCACTCAACAGACCATCACCTGTCAAAAATATTAAATGCTGAAGTCTGACAGAGTTGGCAGCACGTCTCTCGAGGACTGAACAGTTGACAGCTTTTTTCAGAAAATGAAGCATCGCCAACGTCAGCATCATCGTTACTTCCCTCCGATGGTTACAACCACGTGGCCGCCCAACCATCTCGCATGCGCCTCCGCAGCCATGCGCCCAAAGCTCTGCATGCGCCTCAAAAGCAATGCGCCTCAGACTTTTCTCTGATCCCTAAAGACAGAAGTAAAGTCACTACTGAAGCTCTGCATGCGCCTCAAAAGCCATACGCCTCAGACTTTTCTCTGAAGCAAAGCCACTACTGAAGCCTCGTATGCGCCTCAAAAGCCATGCACCCCGAATGGTTCGTGACTTCTAAAGGTTACGAGCCAAAGTCTCCTCATGCGCCCAATCCCAGACGCATCCTACCAGATCATTCCCCATCAAATTTGAGATCTCCGAGCAATGGGCCTACGACACGTATCCTTTGACTCGATTCATCCAAGATCTCAGCAACAGAAAGATCCTCTCCCCTGCTACGTGCCAGCCCACAACAGTAGCATGAAAAATTTAACTCCTCAATCAGGGCACATCGTCCATGCACCTCCATCAGCAATCACCATATGGCGTCCCCGCATCCAGGCGCATCATACATATGCGCGCATGAGCAGCCAGCCTGCAGACTATAAATAGAGGGATAATTTTCCTTCTTTCGGACGAACATACATAGACAGACAGAGACATCGCATAACCACCGAGGCAGATACAGACACTCAACGTCTTTTTCCTCTCCGCAAGCTCCAGCACCCAGAGCAACTCAGACCTTCAGAGAACCGATAACCGTCGTCAGATCGTCAACGGAGTCAACGTATTACCACTCGCTCCATCGGCACAAGGGACCCAGATAAACAAAAGTGTACTCCTAGGACTACGTCTAAGTCCTACATTGTAACACTGTTCTGTTTGTATCGAAATTATATCAAAAGATTTTAATGGCAAACAAGCTGGCGACTCTGCTGGGGACCTCTTTCTCCTCCACCGAGAAAGCTATGTCGCAATCCGACGACGTGAAGGTAGGCTCCTCCCACAAGACGCTGGTCGTACGACTCAATCAACAGGCGTATGAGGAGTTCATTTCTGAAGGCAGTGCGAGTCCTTCGAAGCGGCTGCCGAAGCCGAAGAAGACTTGCCAAATCTGGGTGCGCAAGGTCGACGCCTCTGGCACCACCACCGAAGGGGATGCGCCGATCCAGCCTTCCCTTCCTGCTGACGTCCTCAACAACCAAGATGCGCCCACCGGTGCAGCGCATCTCTCGGAGAAACGTGCGACTGACCACATTCCCCAGCCATCTCCCTCTCAGGCGAGGAAGATGCGTCGACGGAGCAGGGGCACAGCTAATGCCCCACGCATCACCTCCGATGTGCCACAGAAGGTCTCTGTCTTTGACAGACTCACTCGCTGTAGTAACGAGGAGAATTTGGATTCTGAGTACTACGCGCCCCAGCGGGCTAGTACAAAGAAGTCCAAGGCAGCACGGGCCATGCACCCCAAACGTGCTATGCCAGCAGCAAGCCAGAAGCATGCGCTCACAATCATGTGCGCTGGTGATGGTAAGCTGTATAAGGTCGACTCAGGTGCTTCTGCGCCAGAAACGAGCCAACTTTTAAAGTCCTTGTCTCACTTGGGCGCATCTGTTGCGTTCACAACCAAGTCGAACGAGGCAAACCCAGTGGTCTTGAACTCCCGCGCCTCCTCTGGTTGTGCGTCTGAGGTTCGTTCAAGTCACTTTAAATGTTGTTCCCCTACTACTGATCTAAGCGCCTATTTAGTGTTGGATCAGGGGGCGCAACATTCACTTGACCACCCCGGCGCTTGGCCTTGTCATGCGCCTGAAGGGGGTACAAAGGTGGCACTCTCCTCCAATGATCTGCGTAACGTGATCACTCACAAATGCCGGTCAGGAGAGTCGACTGACAAGCACGATGCGCCCCTCACAGGGCACACTTGTGCTGTAGTCACCATCAACTGCTGTTGCAAGTCAGCAGTCCCACCAAGACAGTCGGTGTTCCAGCGGCTGCAATCATCGACACCCCTCCGACGTCGCCTCGGGAAGAAGGTGTCGACAAAAGAGGAGCCAGAACTAAAGGTTGCTTCATGCAATGTAATCTCTAACTCCGCGTCAGTCCGAAAGGCGACTGGCAATTCCTCGTCCTCGTCCAAGAGCCAGCCGAGGAAAACCAAGACAACTGTCTCGACCTCCGGAGTGTTCGAAGGCACTCGGGGGAGGAAGAAGATCTTGGAGGAAGCAGGGGGTAGTCAAGCCCTTGTTGATCCTCCTTCCAAAAATGAAGGTGTCCTCCAAAGCACAGCTGGGGTGGATCTTCATCCCCGAAGCGAAGTCAGCCTCCCAGACGTAGCTGGGGGTCGTCTAGCCCCTGTGGATCTGCATCTCGAAGATGAAGAAGTCCTTCAAGACAGGATTGGAGGTAATCAGGCCCTAACGGATACTTCTTCCGGAGACGAGGGTGTCCTCCAAAATATAGCTGGGGGGTAGTCTAGCCCCTACGAATCCGAGTCTCGAAGACGAAGAAGTCCTCCGGAACATAGCTGGGGGTAGCCAAGACGAAGCTCCGGGAACAACAACTCCTCTACAGGAGACTAAGGTCGAAAGCGAAGCCTCCGAGCCATCCGACTCCAGCCGTGTCATGACAGTCTACGTGACTGGAGGTGACACCGAGTCGGATGCGCCACTAGCAGACCTCGTCCAGCGCATGGATACCCTGGAGGGAGGATCAAAACCCTCTCTGCCTCCATACAAACACTGACTCAAGCAGTGTTTGAGATACGGTCAGCTTTGGCCAGGACACCTTCTACCGGTCCCGACCCAGGGGCCAATGGAGAGTCAAGTGTACCCCTTCAACGGGTATCCTTGGATACGGATCGCCGTGAAGCACCTCGGACGTCGGAGCCCTCAAATGCTCAACTCCATGTGGTACCGCCTTCTCCGACTCCCAGCTCCACGGAAGACATGGTCGAGATGATCAGGGACTTGCACGAGCGCTTTGAGTCTAAGAATAGACAAGAGGAGCGCCAAAAGATGGGCATCCCCCAACCTTATCCTCTCGAGTGGAACAAAGTGGTTTATCCTCCGAAATATAAACCACAAACATTGACGCCATACGACGGGAAGGACTCTCCGCGTCGCTATCTGACGTACTTTCAGTCCCAAATAGGACATCTTCCGAAGGAGGACGCGCTACTCACCAGCATATTTGTCGGGGCACTGAAAGGAGTGGCGTACGACTGGTACTGCAGCCTCCTCGACAATTCCATATCTTCTTTCGACGACTTGACGTGCCTTTTCCTCGATCGTTTCTACGACGGAGGGAAGGACATGACAATGGCGTCCCTCATAGAGATACGCCAGAAGGAGAAGGAAACAGTTCGGGTATTCATCGAACGCTTCCGACAGGCCTGCTTCAGACTGCCCCCGGGCATGCCAGAACATGCACTCCTCTCCTCCTGCAGCATGAACATGCTGCCTGCAGTCAAGCTCTGGCTCAACTCTACTCCTCCTCCCGACTGGAGTTCCTTGATCATTGAAGTAAAAGCAGCAGAAAAGAAGGCGTCCAATGCTCGCCTTCTGGGAGTTAGTTTCCCTGCCTTTGAGGACAAGGGGAAACGGCCTGCAGCCAACAACCCCGGACGAGAGACGAAGGGGAAACAGGCGTTGACTGTCAATGCCTCCAAAGGTGCATCAGTGCCTACTCAGAAGCCTCTACTTGCACCAAGGCCAAAAGAGGTGTATTCTTTCAACGATGAAGACACCCTACAACTTTTCGAGATACTAAAACAGGGTGACAAGATCAAGTTGCCGGACCCGAAGCGTCCCGACGAGGTTGGAAAAGTGGACAATCCGAGGTACTGTCACTACCATCGGTTTGTCGGACACCCAACCAAGGATTTTTACGTCCTCAAAAACTACATCCAGCGCATGATCAATACGGATGTTATCTCTGTCGACTACGAGGAGAAGACGGTTTCGGCCAACGTGGTGTCACTCCAGTTCGGCACCTTGCCGCCAACTACAACACAAGACGGCATCGTCCCCATCCCTAAGGCGATAATGGAGGTGGTTAACTTACCACCTGCTCGTGACAACGTGAGTGGACTCACCCCGCTCACTACATCTCGGGAAGAGATCTTATGGGTTGTTCCTGATCTCGTCTCCGAGGTTACTCAACCGGAGGTACGCTCTGCCTCCAAAACCAAAGGCAGGAAGATCAAGTCTTGCCGTATGGTCTCTTCCTCCGCGAAAGAGGCACTTCCTGTACAAATGCGTTCACAACAGAACGCCCAATCCGACGAAGCTGCCGTCGAGGTGGTGCCTCCTTGCACCGTCCCTGCTGCCCAGAAAGAGGGCCCATCTAAGCCCCCAGTAGCCAATAAGCAGAAGCATGTAGAGGCTCGTTTCGACAGGCCTCTGCAAAAGGAGAATGCTTCGGGGCTAGCCAAGCCCCACAACTTTGACATACTGGCACAACTTGCCAGTACTCCTGCCTGCCTATCTCTGTTTGAGCTCCTTCGTCTTTCCAAAGACACTCGTGAAGCTCTCTGTGAAGCTCTGAAGGATGCCGAATCCTTCATCAGTCAGGTCAAGCAGCCTGAAGATCTTCCAACTATATGTGCGCACTGTCATTGTACGGATGAGGTTATCCCCAATATAACCTTCACCCAACAAGACATGCTGCTCAAGCACAACCGACACAACAGGCCGCTGTATTATACAGGGTATATCGGTTCTGTCAAGGTGAAGCAGATTCAGACCGATCCGGGGTCTTCCCTCAGCATCATTCCGAAGACGCTGCTCTCAACACCCGGGATCCCAATGTACCAACTAGCGCCTTCTAACACAACAATCAGTGGCTTCAACGCTAGCAAAAGCGAGCCACTGGGCAAGATACGACTAAAGTGCCATATCGGTAACCTCAGAACCGAGGTGACTTGTTATGTCGTGGATGCCGACGTCAACTACAACCTCTTGTTGGGTCGTCCATGGCTGCATGAGTACATGGTGGTGCCATCCACACTCTACCAATGTATGAAGTACGTGTCCACCAACGACGTCATCCGAACAGAGTTTGCGGACATTGACCCTTTCAAAGGGGTTGAAGCCTACTTCACTGATTCCAACTTGTACAAATCACCTGACGAGGAGGAAGCCAATGATGCTGACAATGAAGCAGAAACGGCAACAGAGCCCGACATGGAGCCAGAAACGATTCCTGTCGCTCCTCTAAAAATTTGACTCAAAGGGAAGCCGCCTCAGACGTTGCCTCCCATGAGCATCAAGCTACCTGGAAAAGCACCAACTGCTCCAGGTAGAACACCGATTGAAGCTCCCTTGAAGATACGGCTCAAGGAAAAGCCGCCTCAAACATCTGCTCCCCTTGTGGTAAAACTACAGGGGAAGGCACCAATTACTGAAGGCACAGTTGAGGCACCCCTGAAGGTGCGTCTTAAGGGCAAGCCGTCGCAACCATCTGTCTCATCCAAGCTGCCGGAGAAGGCCCACATAGCCCTCTTGGACCCCAGGATCAAATCTATGGTGGACTCTCCCGATCCAATCCCAGTACTCACAGATGAAGAGCTAGGGAAATATATCTCTGCTGATGTAGATGCACCCTCTCTGGATAATGTAATCCTGCGGGATAAAATCTTGTGTTTCATCAATAATAGAGTGTCTTTTAATTATTCTAGTCTTCCACATTGGAATGCCATGTATACATTAGATAACGCTCTACGGTCGTTGCAAACACAAATAATGACCGTCTATCATGTAAATCGAGTAGTCCCGTCCCAAGGGGTCTGTTTTGTAGTCCCGCCGCGGAGTCAAGACGAAGAATCCATCATCTTCGGCAAAGTTGAGCGTCATCAAGACCTTCCGTCACTCGAGCCAGGACCAGATACCGGCAGAATACAAGTCTATCGGTACACGGACAAAGGAAAGTACCTCATCCAAAAGATGGGTTATGACCTAAAAAGCAACAAAGGCCTGAACTACGGCAAGGGTCGACGTCTCCCTCTCCGGCTTCCAACACCTAAAGAAAAGCCGCATGACTACTATAATCGAACTCGACGGGGGATGGGCTATGTCACGCCACCGTCAACTCCAGAGAGTTCGGAGGCAGGAGAAGTAGACCATTCTTACTCGTCCGAAGCATCAACTTGGGATTCCGATACCAGTATCGGCTCAGTCTTCAAGAGAGTGCTATCAGCCAACATGACGTCTGCACAATCGCAAGAAGATGAAGGCGAAGACCAAACACCAAAATTCTTCGAAAAAGAACCCTGGGCTCAATGCCTAGGAGAACAGTGGGAGTCTCGTTTTGAATTACGCGAACCCCCTACCGAAGACGAGGTCGAGCAGATCGACCTTGGGGACGGATCTTCTTCCAAATCCATCTTCATCAGCAAAAGCCTAGAAGGAGAAGACCGGGAATCTTTAATCCAGCTGGCTAAAGAGTATATCGATGTCTTCGCCTGGAGCTACAAAGATATGCCGGGACTTAATCCCCAGATCGCGATGGATAGGCTTAACATCTTACCTGATGCCAAGCCTATCAAACAACAACAGCGACGCTTTCGTCCTGACATCATGAACGCCATCGATCAGGAGGTGGACAAACTCTTGACCAGCGGCTTCATCCGTGAAGAACAACACCCGGATTGGGTAGCCAACGTTGTCCCTGTCACCAAGAAGAATGGAAAGATACAAGTCTGTATCGACTTCAGGGATCTCAACACTGCTTGCCCGAAGGACGAGTTACCGCTTCCGATCACCGACATGATGATCGACAACACATGTGGCTTCGAACGCATGTCTTTCATGGACGGGTATTCGGGCTACAACCAGATCAAGATGTTCCCCGATGACGCAAAACACACGTCATTCAGGACTCCGAAGGGGGTTTTCTGCTACACAGTGATGCCCTTCGGCTTGAAGAACGCTGGTACGACATACCAACGAGCTATGAGCACCATCTTCCGTCAGCATCTTCGCAAGACAGTCGAATGCTATGTTGATGACATCGCAGTCAAGAGCCGTCTCAAAGGTGATCACCTACAAGACCTGAAGACAGTCTTCGATCTCATGCGAGCGCATCAACTCAAGATGAACCCCGCTAAAACCTTCCTAGGGGTTTCTAGCGGAAAGTTATTGGGCTTTATTATCACGGTGAAAGGCATTCATGTCTATCCCGAGAAGACCAAAGCCATCCTTGACATGGACCCTCCGAAGAACCTCCGAGAACTTCGTAGCCTACAGGGGCGTCTGGCATACATCCGAAGGTTTATAGCAAATATTTTCGGAAAATGTCAACCCTTTA
The DNA here is from genome assembly GCA_029216955.1 of Iris pallida. Lineage (NCBI taxonomy): Eukaryota > Viridiplantae > Streptophyta > Magnoliopsida > Asparagales > Iridaceae > Iris > Iris pallida. Next base: position 18,756,214 of record JANAVB010034619.1, read on the forward strand.
CTCAGCTCTTGAAGAAGGGAGTCTCTTACGTCTGGACAGAGGAATGCCAAAAAGCTTTCGACGACATCAAGGCTTACCTGACAAGCCCGCTAGTCCTGGTAGCACCTATTGCCGGCAAATCATTTCTCCTCTACGTCCGTGCCAGGAATCATTCCCTCGGCGCTCTGCTGGCTCAGAACAGCGATACAGGCTATGAGCAAGCTATCTACTACCTCAGTAGAACACTGATCGGGGCCGAACACCGGTACAACCCCGTTGACAAGGAGTGCTTGGTGTTGGTATTTGCCATCCAGAAGACTCGCCATTATGTCTTGGGCCAGACAATTCATGTCATCTCCCGAGTCAATCCACTCAGAGTTCTCATGACGAAGCCAGGGTCATTGAACTCCCGGCTAGCTACATGGGCGATCCTGCTAACGCCATACAACATGGTGTTCATTCCACAAAAAACTGTCAAGGGTCAGGCTCTGGCCGACTTTTTAGCTGCACACCCCATCCCAGAGTCCTCAAGACTCTATGAAGACATCCCGGATGAGCTCCAAGAATCAAACGTCACTAAAGAAAGCTCCGTCTGGTGGATATTTTTCGATGGCGCTTCAAGAACAGGCCCCAAAGGCCAAATCATCGCAGGAGTGGGGGTAGTCTTAGTCTCCCCCGATCAACTGGTCATCCAGCGTGCCTACTTCCTTTCGAAGCCGTGCTCCAACAATATTTTCGAGTACAATACGCTCATCATGGGACTCCAGTTGGTGCAACAACTGGGGGTGAATCATCTGGAAGCCTACGGCGACTCAAAACTCGTTGTAAACCAGATCAGAGGGCAATACGAAGTTCGTCATGAGGATCTGGTTCCTTATCATGAAGTTGCATTGAACATCATTTCAACCTTCACTAAGTTTTTCATCGAACATGTACCTCGTTTACAAAATCTGGAGGCTGACGCTCTGGCTGGCCTTGCAACCTCATTAGCAGCACCCCTCGGGACTCAACACTACGTCACGGTAGTTGGTCGAGACTTGGTCTGTCCTAAAAACAACCTGTGCTCACGAGTGGCCCACGCCATGTCAACAAACGCGTCTATATTAATGTCCGAGACTGAAGAAGCCGTCTCAATCAGGAGGCGCTCCCGAAAGTGCTGGTGTTAATTTCCGTTCATCTACTTCGCTGTCTACGAAATTCTCTCAAAGGACCCGAAAGAAGCCGTCTCAATCAGGAGGCGCTCCCTTCGATTCTACTACGATACAACTACTAAAATGTTGTACCGACGCTCCTACGATGGACTTCTCCTTCGATGTTTGTCCAATAAAGAAGCAGTCGAAGCCCTTCGAGAAGCTCACGATGGAACTTGCGGGGCCCATCATCCTGGTCCTAAGTTGCAGGACCGACTGCGACGCATGGGCTACTACTGGCCAACCATGGCCGCTGACGCTGTCGACTATGCTAAAAAGTGCCATGCGTGCCAGCTTCACGCAGACTTCATCCATACACCGTCAGAACCACTACATCCTACAGTCGCCTCCTGGCCCTTCGAAGCTTGGGGCATGGACATTGTAGGACCGTTCACCCCTCCTTCATCGCGAGGACATCGCTTCATCCTAGCCATCACCGACTACTTCTCCAAATAGGCAGAAGCAGTTCCACTGGCGGAAGTGAAGAGCTCTAGGGTGATCAGCTTCATCAAGCACCATGTCATCTACCGTTTCGGGATACCCCAAAGGATTATCCACGATAACGGTCCTCAGTTCATCAGCCATGTTTTCAGCAGATTCTGTGACAAGAATCGTATTCAAAACCTGGCCTCAACCGCCTACAATTCGGTACCAAACGGATTAGCCGAGGCGTTCAACAAGACTATCGTCAGGCTACTCAAAAAAGTCGTCTCATCCAATAAACGTGACTGGGATGAAAAGCTCGGCGAATGCCTTTGGGCCTACCGCACAACGTTACGGACCCCGACGGGCAACACACCATTCTCCCTGGTCTACGGGAGCGAAGCAGTACTGCCTCTTGAGATCCAGATACCCTCACTCCGTGTAGCAATCATAAATCAACTAACAGAGGAAGACAATCAATGTCGCCGTCTGCGAGAATTGGAGGCACTTGACGAAAAGCGTCTCCTAGCTCAACAACGCATCGAACTCTACAAGACACCAGGAAAGTTCGAGCCCAAGTGGACTCACAAGACACCAGGAAAGTTCGAGCCCAAGTAGGAAGGACCTTTCATCATAGAGATGGTATATTCAAACGGTGCTTACCGCCTCGCTAAACCCAATAGGGACTTGTTCATGATGCCCATCAATGGCAAGTTCCTAAAGAAGTACTACTCTTGACATCTTTCAGACATGTACTTCCACAAAGGATCAGTGGACCCAATCATCAGGGCTCACATACAATTCCCTTCTACAAAATCATATGCTTTCGGAACCCAACTGTTCCGTGGCATCCTCCATTAGAAGGAAAACCACGTCCACATTACCTCTGAGTTGTTCCCCTACGCCCTATAAAGCGGAATCTTACACTCCGTTAGACTACGCTACCCATCATGTTTACCACGTCCACATTACCTCTGAGTAAACATCATGTACAGACAACCCCTGCGTTGTCGTACATTGATCGCAGAACTTCCACGTCCACATTACCTCTGAGTAGTTCCACGTATTCCCCAGAGTCATTCCTACCACGTCCATAACACCTCTGAGTAGGAAGATTCTGTCATTTTGAATCCCATATTTGCCATGTCCACATCACCTCTGAGCAAACATGTTGGTTCTCTCAAACTTATTATCTGTACCTAAAAACCAAGGTGCACAAAAGATAATAGGTCCACACAAATTATCAAGTTCATGATAGCAAAAATGAACACACCACAAAAACTTTGTATTCTTTATTTTCAAAAAAGAGAGTAAAGGATTACACCCCCTGCAAGAGTTGCAAATACACAAAAAAAGACTACAATCCCTAAACATGCCCGGGGTTGGCCGAAAGCTCTTCAATCCGACGCCTCAAGTCTGTCGCTCGAGTCTCCACAGTCGTCAGAACCCGGCGTTCAGCTTCTTGACGCATCGCTTTTATGGCCTCAGAAGAAGTGTCATCCTCATGCTTCTCATCCAACTGTTGCCGCTGCTAAGCCAGGGTAAGAGCCCGGTGGGTGAAAGATGCTTCCTCCTTCTTAAATGCTACATGTTCAGCCTGGACACGCTCAGCATCTAATAGGAGTCAGGCCCGCTGGTCCTCAAGGCGGCAAATCTGGGCATCAACCTCCGCGATACTAGCATCCAACGCAGCTCGCAACTCCATCTTCTCCTGCGTAGACTGAGACAACCGCTCCACTGTAGCTTCAGTCTCAGCCACTTCGCGTTTCCAGACACTCACGGTGGCCTGATAAGAGGACTCACTCTCAGCGATCAACTTCTCCTTTTTTGCATCAATCAGGACGGAGAGATCATTTCGCTGGATACGCTGAAACTCGGAAAGCCGCTGGTCCAACTCGACCACCGAGGCCTCCAGAATGTCGGCCATATGATCATGGCCCTGGTGGGAACGTATCAGATTGATATGAGGTAGTGACAGAGTTTTTGCCGTTGCAAAGCTCCCATTTGCATCCATCACGGCCGATACGCCCCTCTGCAGCATTTTAGACACCGCCTCGATGATGAACTTCACATATTCATCTGCATCCGCCAGCACCTACGGCGTTATAGCAGGAGTCGGAGGAGCTACTCTAGATAGCGGACCAGAAGAAGTCCCACCGGCCTCAACCTGCGAGGCTGGAACCTCGGCATTAACAGGCTCTCCATCAACAGGGGCTTGACTACTTGTCCGAGGAGCCAAAAGAACAGAAGGAGCCGAGAGAGTCGTTGATATAGTACCCCAAGTAGAAGGAGCAACAGAGGGCTCCGCCAAACCCTTACCCTTCTCAAACTCGGAAGGACCACCGACGTCAGCGGCTACCTCATCAGTCCCCAACGCACTATCAGCAGGCGGTACGGGACATTCCTCCTTCGACAGAACAGTGAGATCAACACTTGTCTTCTGACTCGCCCTGGAAGTCAGGACCGGCAGACGAGTCTCATTTTTATCATCAAATCTCTCTACAGGGACGAGATCTGTCGCTACCTCCCGGTCGGCAGCCACCTCAGCCTCCGCTGTTGAGTCTGGGGTAAGGCTCGGTAACGCTACGGCCGACCTCCCTTATCATGACAAGGAGGGGAATCAACCCTCTCCTCTGTTCCTATCACGTCTGTTGCCCCCGTAACAGACTCATGCAACTCTGGAGGAACGTCATCTGAAGATGATGAACTCCACTCTACTTCCTCATCTGGAAGCCCCGTGTCCGCAGGACCCTCAACGTCCAAGGCCCCCATGGCGGTTTGCACCATCCCGGAAGTTGCTGCAACCTCAGTGTCTCTTCCGACAAAGTCTGGAGATACTAAAATCTCCGCAGGAACAACATCTTCAGGATTCTCCTCCATTGGAGACGTCACCATCGGAGGAATGCGCTCATCAGAAGAGGTTGCCACCTCCTTCGGTTTACTGACGCCCGGTTTCGGAACACGAGTTTTCTTCTTCGACGATCCCTACAAGAAGAAAAGCACAGGTCACCAAAATGACAAGATGAGCCAGATTACGGAGGACTCTTTACCTCGGCAGGGACTGATTCCATTGACGCAGCCTTTGGCGTCGTCACTTTCCTCGACATTTTTGGTACAGACAAACGGCTTCTGCGTCAGCCCGTCTCTTCCCAGCAGGGGGATCTCTCAATGATGCTACAGCAGCAGCCCGATATCCCGCCAATTCTGGTGGACGATATGACCGAGCCGCCACCAACATATTCGTCGTAGCCTCTAACTGAGTTCCAATGATGAAGCTGGTCTCCCTATCATAATCAGGAGATACAGTATTCATGGTACAATACAGCTTAACGGCCGAATACAGGATCTGTGGCCGAGGGTTGCGAACTGGCGTAGTGAGACAAACACCAATGCACCCGACATTGTAATATTGCCAGCCCCGGGCTCCGTCCAACAAACTCCTGGCAAACCCCAGACTGTTATTAGGATTCCGTAACATTAGCAGGGTATAGCCAAACTGGCGAGCAAACCGGCTTGGCAGAAATGGCTCCAGATAATACCTATTTTGGTTGCGGTAGACCAAGTGGGAAGGCCGAATACTTTGTAACCAACGAAAATCCTATTTCGGTAGAGTAATCGCATCTTCACCAGAGTCGTCCAAATCTTGGTCAGCCTCGAAATCTTTGAAGATGGGACCGACCTTGACAATCTTCCATCCCTGAAGATAGGACAAAACTATCCTACAGACGGGGGCGCCAGTGTGCAACCACTTCCTCTTGTAGAAGCGGCGAATAAAGGCGTCACCTTCAACGTGATCCTCCTCCGGGCCTGGACTCATCACGTTCGGATGATGCAGAATCAACCATCCCATCAGATAATGGAATGGTAGCTCGGTCCGGGAAAAGTTGTTGTTTCTACCTCTCCCATGGATCATATCCTCAGCAAAGGTCCTCAAGCCCCGCAACAGGTTATACACCATCACAGGGAGAAGAGCCAAAGGGCGACCAAAAGCCAATTTCACTGTTGGCAAAATGAGGTTCCGGTGAACCCTCTCTACGAAACCTGATCCGCCCGCGAACACACAATCTCGGAGTCATATTATCAAGTATGCCGTCAACACGGCCTTGGATGACATCTGGTACACACAGTGCCAGAAGCAGCTATACGCGTCTTCGCCACTCTCATTTGAACAGGGAGCCCTCTCATCTAGTCGGCTCATTTCGAAAGTTACTTCTGCAGGTTTCAGCCCTTGCGGGATCATAAACCGGATCTTCGAGGAGTCCGTCAAATCTTGCTTGAAGACGTAATCCCTCCAAGCAGTCACATGAGGTTGAGACTTGCCTTTGACCCTCCGTTGCATCAGATAATGATGGCTCGCAACCTCTTTGAAAACAGCCATCATCTCCGGGTCCTTCTTTTCCAGGACAAGGATCTCTTCGTTTGACGGAAAATATTCCTCGTACGGTTCCGAGCCCCAGAAAAGCCTGGATACCTCGTATATTTCATGGAGAGCCAATCCCAACTCTCCCACTGGAGTAAAGAAAGTGCCAGTTTGGACATTGAACATTTCTAAGAGCACAAGGAACATATGCTTATTGAGATCCACGCCAGCCTGTGTGGCACGGATAGCGGCCGTCAGCCCAATTTCTTTAAGCTCAGCCTTGAACTTTGACAATGCCCAAAGGGTCAACTCGTCCCACTTCGGCATGTGGTGACACCAACCTTCAACCCTAAAGCTACCTTTCGGATACATGACCCTCGATGTTAGCATTCGATTTGTAAAGGTCGAAGCACTGAAGGCAAAGGTGTCATTAGGGACCTCACTATAAAGGCTCCCAGGATGTAAAGTACGGCAACTGAACGAGGGTCTGGCTCGCGAGGTGGCCAAGGTATCCCTCTGATTCGATGTAGCATCAATCGAAAGAGTACCCCCCACTGCCCCTCCTTGAGAAGGAGTAAGTTCCCAGGGCATCCTCCTCTTGGAAGCTAAACGGTAGAAGGCCGTCAGTGGCAACTGGCATTCAAGTTGTCGCATATACAGAACCATGCCCTTCGCAGAGAAGAACCAGTCTTCTTTGATCTTCAGTATCTTCGCCTCAGTGGAGATCTGTCGGTCACCGAACAAAAAGACAGGTTTTAAGAAGGTCACATCCTCGGATTCAGCAGATTCCAGTTTATCGCTCTCCATCATACTCTGGAGGAAAATCGGCGACTGATTCTGAATTTGCAGCATTCTCTCAGGAGGTTGATTCAGCAGGATAGCATCCTTCACGGGGTTGAGAACCTCCTCGTCAAAATCAACTTCTATTTGACAATGAGAAGCATCCAGAAGGACTTCATTCAGCAAAGGGATAGTCATCAACACTGACACAACAAAAACAAAAGTCAGGCAAGAAGCTCTAAGAAGACAAAGTGTGTCAAGTAGCCTGGCGCGTCATTTGGGTCTAAACCCATGCGCGTTAGCAGTGAAGCTTCGGCGCATCATAAGGGTGTAAATCCATGCGCGTCAGCAATGAAGCTTCGACGCATCATCAGGGTGTAAACCCATACGCGTTAGTAGTTAAACCTCGACGCATAATCAGGGCCTAAACCCATGTACGTCGACGGAATAAACCTCGACGCATCATCAGGACAGAGGTCCATGCGCTTCGGCAACAAAAAGTTAGAGCACACCAACTCAGCCGTGTGATCCAAAACTCGCCTGAACAAAAAAATGGAAAAGACGACACCCACCCGTCACCGCAGGCCGAACGTCGGCCGAAGTCACAATGGTGACAGGAGCGTCTTCCTCGGCAAACTTCGCAGGCTCCTTTTCCTTGCCAGCACCGCCACGAGAAGTCTTGGGAGCCATTCCTTGAAGGGGAAAAGTTAGGGTTTTTCGAAGAAGAACTCCAAAAGACAAAAGCAAAAGAGAGGAAGAACTCTCTCTCTCTCTCTCTTCATCTCACGCCTATTTATAGGCTCAGTCGCACGCGTGAACCTATGAAGTGTGACCTCAACCGCCGCCTCGGGTTCTGCGAGGAGATAACTGCAAATAAATTGTCACGACCCGCTCCCTAGAGTTAGGACACGAGAACGTAACAACGCCCAGCCTACGCCGCAGTGTCGATGGTAGAACGCTGTCCTAGGTCTCAATACATCTAACGGTATAAGACTAAACATTTTATACTCCCCGAATGGGGGTGACAACGCAGAATGTAAACTCAATCACATCTATGGTAGAGCATAAAGGAAGATAGATAAAACATGAAATCGAAAAGAGATACAACAGATAGAAGTCTAAGTGTCTAAGATACAAACTCAGAATATATCTCAAAACTCAAATACAGTAATCCATAAATACAACTCAAGATGACTGAAAATAAACTATAAGAAAAAACCCTAGCTATCTATGCAACCTCTACTGTCTCCTCTAGGCTAGCAGGCAACCTCCAGGCTATCTGTAAAATTTATCAACGGATCCAGTCAGGACTGGAGCAAGCACAGTACATCTCAACAGATCATAGCAGGTTAGAAAATATAATCATGCAGTAAAGTAAGATACATGATCTGAAAGAAATACAGTATGTAAACAGAGAAAGAGAAGTGTAATAGAAATATCTACTATACATAGAGAACTAACAGTGACTAGTGAGTCAGAGTAAAATATAAACATGTGAATGGCATAGGAGATTCATGACTACAGCTAAGAGAGTGATTCATGACTACTGCTACTTGGATAATATTCACATGTCTATTTCTACTCCTCCATCCCCAATCAATTCACAAGGATCTGTTCAAGTTATGTTAAGATTTGTGAAACTTCACATGGCTCATAAAATGAGTGATACGTGAAGGTGATTCATGATGGCTCTATGAACATGAGAGTACATATGTCACAAGCGATTCGTGAATCAGAGGAAGCATAGAGATACGTGATGATTCGTAAAATGCATAAAATATGCAGTATCCGATGCTCCTGAGGGGGATAACATCTCATAAAAAGATCCATATAGTACCAATCCGTGTGACCAATATGACAGTATCAAGTAAAATAATTTAAAGCAGAAAAATAATTCTAAACAGGATATGAAATGATCAGAGAATGTACTCGCCTGATATATGAATGTCCAAGGTAAAGATACTGTCCGAGGAGAGGTGTCTGGCTCCTAATTAGAATAGCACAAGTAACAACATGTCGAGAAGGGTAATATAAAGCACTACAATGCATTCTACATGAATCTAGGTCAAACTAGGCCAAAGTCAACCCTTGGTCAACTCTGGTCAACTGTACTAGTCAAACTAGGTCAAACTAGGTCATGTCCTAACCCAGCAAGTCTTACTAGGCCTAACCAAGACTATCCTAGCAAGCACACATCAATACAAGGCTATACAAGCCAACATACACCCAACTCTATATAGCATGCAATTATTCAATACTCAAATAGGCAAGAATTCACATTGGATATACACTAGGTAATCTATTACTTTAAGCTATATATATGTCTACACATATATACACATGCATATATTGGTATTCAACATTAGGTCTATAATCATGGCAATTCAAATGGTTATATAAACTTATATATTACAACACAATATGCTAACATATATATAATATACATACATAGCTAAGTTAACTACATTCATAAATACTTATTTAAGAGGCTATGTGTGTGTATGTGAACATGGAAAAGGGGCAAGTGAGGGTTAAATGGGCATACATAGTGTATACATATCAAAGAGTGTCAAAGTGTAAGTGAACAAAGTGTCAAGTGTGATAGTGTCAACATAGTGTAAGGGGTACATGAGGTAATATAGGATTTGTGTTAACATAGAACATTACATCTCATTAACATGTATATTGCATACATTACATCTATTATTACATTACATTCATGCTTGCATTCATTCATCAATCATTTATTCTCTTGCACTACTATATGCACCATACATTACATACTATGGAACCTACATATTCATTACAAGCCATACTTATACATGCTTACATTAGATAGGACACTTACACCTCATACATCATTTATTTAAACATTTACTCATGCTTGCATTCTCTATTTAATTACATAACGTATATACATTAATATGGGTTAAAATCAAATAGAACATTATATTACACACAATGGTGCACAAAATACATATGCCGAATAGTAACTCCTACTAATAATCAATACTGTACCATCTCAGCATGAACTAAAATCTAGGATTAAAGTATGTTATAGATCTATGTGTTAGCTTTCCAAAACTTCAAACGGATCGTATTTTCGTTTCCGAAAACTCCCGGAATCGCGAAAACACCGAGAACGTGTTTGTCTTTCGTACAGCTGACACTCAAATAATTCTCCAGAAAGTTACAGAATGAATTAGGCCTATTAATACATATTTTTGGAAAGCTAACTTCAATACGCTTCTTTTAAAAAAAAGGAAGATTAAACCGAGCTTTGAGCTAGAAGTTATGATATTTCTAATTTAGGGCTGAAATTAAAAACGTGGATAAAAATCATGACGGATTTAGATAATTTGAGCCAAAAGAATACACAATATATATCCTAATTATCCACAACAATAATGACAATAATAATATGAGGAACCACACTCACAAACTTGATTATATAATCATCATGAACCATTTATTACATATATAAATATAGATACACTCTCATTACAATATATATATATAAATATATATATATATATATATATATATATATATATATATATATATATATATATATATATATATATATATATATATATATATATATATATATATATATACACACAAATCTATATATGTTACATGAACACATCTATAAGAGATACATGAATGAAATGTAAAGTACTCAAGAACACATCTCTACATATTCAAATCTGAGATTTAATATGAATTAATTCATTTAATCAATATTTTAAATATAAAGTGTGTCCAATTTTGGGGGTTTTCCCCATGAACACAAGACACAACAATAATACAATAGAAATCCCTAAAGGACACATAATGGACACAAGAGGACACAAAATAGGGACACAACAATGGGGGTCATTCCTATGGTTAAAACTTTCCTAAATGTAAAATGGAGAAATAAAAGAGAAGGAAATATTACCTAAAGGAGAGAAAATCCAAGGAGAAAGGCTTCTTCCTTGGGAGAGCTTGAGAGCACTTGGGGAAGAAGACTTCTCAAAGAAAGGAAATGAGATGGGAGTCCTATTAGGGCCGGCCACAATGGTTATCTCCCCCCCCCCCCCATTGAATATTACAAGTTTGCCCCTCCCTTAGTTACAAGTGTTTAAAACAATTTTGGTTAGGGTTTGAGGGTAAAAGGGTCAAAATAAAAACTCTAAATGGTTAACCTAATGATTAGGATTATGACTAATCTTTCTAACATGACTAATTAAAATATGGGCCATGGCTAACTAATGCATGGGTCCAACTAGAGTCTAAGTTACCCCGGGTCCCCGTTACAAGTCGGATTGAGATGAAATTCGAACCCGACTCAAATAATCCCAAAACAATATCATAAATAATAAAATAATTCAAATAGGTCAAATGCAAAAATATTCTTATGCCAGAAATGACATTAAAATATCATAATTACATGGTTAGGCTCTAGGTCAAACAGTCTATAGGGTTTCACTAGCAAAATGTCAAAACCACAAGTCATTGATTTAAATAATTTTAAAATGATTTAAAATCACCAAAAATTATATCATGAATTAAATATTATTATTAAAATAATGATAAACACGAAATTGTAAAATTACCCTCATTTAGAAAACTGGGTGCTACAACTCTACCCACCTTAGAAAAATTTCGTCCTCGAAATTTAAGATCGATAGTACTCCTTCTAGAGCCTCTAACCTACCCAATATCTAAGGTAACACTTCCTAACACTGGAATAATAAATGGACATCTAAATAGTGTCAATCTAGGAATACCTCCAACACTGCTCTGCTGTACGGCGGTAATGGAACTTCAATAAAATATGGACTGGAACCTATATCCAAGGGACTGGACCTATTTTAAAGTGGTCTTAACTAAGGATGAAATAGAACTGATCATAGGCTATAGGTATGCTCAAACTATTATCTTCCTATTAACCATCTATTAATACATTCTATTACCATAGGAACGATACATTACTAAGACATATAGGCTCCTATCTCTCATAACACATTTATACTCACCAAAAGACTAGTACATCCTATCAAGGCTGATACTATAATCTCTCATAAATCTTATAAGCTACATGTTTATAGACACACATCCCCACATCAAAGACTAACCTATATATATCTACAACTGATACTAATGGGGTGACGTCCCTATTTCCCAACAATCAAGGTCTAAATTTTTTTTTATCTAAATTATGCAATTTGAAGGAATAGTATACAAGGTCAGGGCATACCGTAGCAGTTGGAAGTCTCACCTAGGTACACTAATCATTCTAGGTCAAAACAGTACTATGGTATCAACACACAAACAATCTAGGGTGTCCTAATTGGGAAGGTAAAGGAACAACAATCATCAAGGTTGTAGGCTGTCTAGCATCCTATATAAAAATTGGTCATTAACAAGCAACTAAGAAATTATTAAAAGGTTACTATTCCATAAAATGGCAAAAATTAAAATTTAGGCACAACAATCACAAATAGATTTTTGTCTTGACACGATCTAAGTTGATCAATTTCAGGATAAAGCGAGATTTGGGCAAGAAGGGAAATCAATAAAATCAAAGTATGAGCACGAGCATCCAATGATGGAGGTTCAGGTCATGATTAAATTTAATTCGACTGAGTACGAATACGAGGTTCATAGGCGATGAAAAGATTTCAAGAAGAATTGTCAAGGCTGTCGCGAATGAGATTCTAGGGTCAAGTTTAACTATTATCTCCATTCTCGTAGATTGATACATAAAAAAGCGAACCAAAGTGCAATAGGTTGATCAGACCATCATGTACCGGTTCTGATTAGACAATATGTTAGTGGATGGCCACCCAATAAAATATGTCATGACCAAGCTCGAAAATAGATAAGCTTGCAAAACTAAGGCTAATTTATCAGCACAAGATATAAGGGTAGTAATGATGAAAGGAACTACATAGTCCAAGTTTCTTAACCAACGGGTCAAGTAATCAGATAAGGTACAAGGTTAAGCATCTAAGGAAACAAGCAGAACACCATCACATGTCGGGTCGAAAGAATTGAGTCAAGGCTGGATTTCTAATTAAAATAAGAAGAAATTTAGTATAATGGTAGAGGTTATAGTTTAGCCAGTTGACCAAAAAATCATATCAAGAAAATAGAGTACAAGAAGACGGGTTTTAGTGGGACATGATATACCTACACGAAGGTGAGCTCGTCTAGGTCTTGCATATAAGATTTGTTGGAGGGTAACAGCTAGTATTACATTCCGAATATCAAAGTCACGATAAGGAATGTCAAGGATCTCAATTAGAAAGTGGGAGTTCAAGAGGTGGTAATTAATGCACAAAAATAATGAAGATCGAGTTAGTCATCTGCTTCTGATACTCTTAAGTTCATCTGGTCATAACTTGCCAATCATATCTTTACCGCACCAGTCTCCATATGAAAATTTAACCTTTACTTAAACCCTTACCATGACTACCGTAGGCAATTTCCAATTTCCAAACATCACTCTTGAAGGACAGCCCTCACATTTAGGAATCAACATTAACCATTTATTTAAATTTCCAAATTCTTTCACCTTGTCTTAAATTTGATCCAAAACCTCTAAATCCCGTTTACGAATTCCTTGAACTTGTTCAAATTGTTCTCCTCGTATTATTTAATTTAAATCTCTAGGCCTTACAAAACTTATCTTCCATCATAAAATCAACTTCCGTATTTCTTCGACATACACCCTTGAATATTATTCTTCTAAAAATATTTCGCAACAATCTCTAAACTTCCATAACTTTGTGTTCTCTCTATCCCTAGTCATTTCCTCGCAACATCTTGTTTAATATCCTTATTAAACACAATTAACTTCTCTTTTCCATTACTAACCTTCTACATAGCCTCAGAGTAAAAGTTTTTCCCAGAATCAATAACCAAGATTTTCTAAGTTCTCAAAACTAGGTTGACCTTTGATATCCTCATTAGTTTTGAATACATCTATAAACTATCTCATAACCCCAAAATTTCTCTAAATGTAATTGTTTCCAGATTGGCAGTATACATCTCTTTATTCTATTCGAGACCTTTACCACATTTCTATCTCAAGTTTCCATATGGAACACTCCACATTTGATTTCCTTTAGATCATCATAAAATAATCAGTTACGTCTTCTCTGAGCTACATAATTTACGTCACTTCCTTAGCCTTCCCCATGCAAAAGATACGAAGATTCAAGGGTTTCGAAGTACATCTGGTAGGGACGACAAGATATGGGTAATTAATGTAATGAGACAGAGTTTAAGATAAGAGGTAAATAAGAATGCAAGGGAACAATGGGGAGAAAGAATAATGAAGATATGTTCCTTCTCATCGGTTCAAACGAGAGGAACCCATCAAGCTTAAATTCAATAGCAAGGAATGAGGGTGAATCCAAACAAGAGGAAAAAGAATTCCAATTGAAGTTCAAAATAAGTTTCTCAGGGGTCGTCCCAGAAATCTCTCAAAGAATCCTAAGTGTGATTGAGTACCTTGGATTTAAAAATATTAATCTAAATACAAAATTAAATCAACAACTACAAAATTTTATCAAAATCATCAACTAATACCAGGATTCAAAGTTCTACAATGAATCCACAAAACCAAATTCAAATCAAGGAAAAAGGTGAATCAAAACAAGGAAAAGGAGTTTAAATCGGAATTCAAAATAAGATTCTCAAGGGTCATCCCAGGAATCTCTCAAGGAATTCTAACAGTGATTGAGTATCCTCTCATCCTAACATCTTAATTTATATATCCTATAGCAGGCTCGTAGTAGTACAACTAAGTCGTTGCGCTACTACGAAATCGCACTAATGCGAATCTCGACCTGCATGGGCCACCACTAAAAATGTGTCACGACCCGCACCCTAGAGTTAGGACACGAGAACGTAACAACGCCCAGCCTACGCCGCAATGTCGGCGGTAGAACGCTGTCCAAGGTCTCAATGCATCTAACAGTATAAGACTAAACAGTTTATACTCCCCGAATGGGGGTGACATCGCAGAATGTAAACTCAATCACATCTAAGGTAGAGCATAAAGGAAGATAGATAAAACATGAAATTAAAAAGAGATACAACAGATAAAAGTCTAAGTGTCTAAGATACAAACTCAGAATATATCTCAAAACTCAAATACAGTAATCCATAAATACAACTCAAGATGACTGAAAATAAACTATAAGCAAAAACCCTAGCTATCTATGCAACCTCTACTGTCTCCTCTAGGCTAGCAGGCAACCTCTAGGCTATCTGTAAAATTTATCAACGGGTCCAGTTAGGACTGGAGCGAGCACAGTACATCTCAACAGATCATAGCAGGTTAGAAAATATAATCATGCAGTAAAGTAAGATACATGATCTGAAAGAAATACAGTATGTAAACAGAGAAAGAGAACTGTAATAGAAATATCTACTATACATAGAGAACTAACAGTGACTAGTGAGTCAGAGTAAAATATAAACATGTGAATGGCATAGAAGATTCATGACTACAGCTAAGAGAGTGATTCATGACTACAGCTACTTGGATAATATTCACATGTCTATTTCTACTCCCCCATCCCCAATCAATACACAAGGATCTGTTCAAGTTATGTTAAGATTCGTGAAACTTTACATGGCTCATAAAATGAGTGATACGTGAAGGTGATTCATGATGGCTCTGTGAACATGAGAGTACATGTGTCACAAGCGATTCGTGAATCAGAGGAAGCATAGAGATACGTGATGATTCGTGAAACGCACAAAACATGCAGTATCCGATGCTCCCGAGGGGGATAACATCTCATGAAAAGATCCATATAGTACCAATCCGTGTGACCAACATGACAGTATCAAGTATAGTAATTTAAAGCAGGAAAATAATTCTAAACATGATATGAAATGATCAGAGAATGTACTCGCCTGATATCTGAATGTCCAAGGTAAAGATACTGTCCGAGGAGAGGTGTCTGGCTCCTAATTAGAACAGCACAATTCACAATATGTCCAGAAGGGTAATATAAAGCACTACAATACATTCTACATGAATCTAGGTCAAACTAGGCCAAAGTCAACCCTTCGTCAACTCTGGTCAACTGTACTAGTCAAACTAGATCAAACTAGGTCATGTCCTAACCCAGCAAGTCTTACTAGGCCTAACCAAGACTATCCTAGCAAGCACACATCAATACAAGGCTATACAAGCCAACATACACCCAACTCTATATAGCATGCAATTATTCAATACTCAAATAGGCAAGAATTCACATTGGATATACACTAGGTAATCTATTACTTTAAGCTATATATATGTCTACACATATATACACATGCATATATTGGTATTCAACATTAGGTCTATAATCATGGCATTTCAAATGGTTATATAAACTTATATATTACAACACAATATGCTAACATATATATAATATACATACATAGCTAAGTTAACTACATTCATAAATACTTATTTAAGAGGCTATGTGTGTGTATGGGAACATGGCAAAGGGGCAAGTGAGGGTTAAATGGGCATACATAGTGTATACATATCAAAGACTGTCAAAGTGTAAGTGAACAAAGTGTCAAGTGTGATAGTGTCAACATAGTGTAAGGGGTACATGAGGTAATATAGGATTTGTGTTAACATAGAACATTATATCTCATTAACTTGTATATTGCATACATTACATCTATTATTACATTACATTCATGCTTGCATTCATTCATCATTTATTTATTCTCTTGCACTACTATATGCACCATACATTACATACTATGGAACCTACATATTCATTACAAGCCATACTTATACATGATTATATTAGATAGGATACTTACACCTCATACATCATTTATTTAAACATTTACTCATGCTTGCATTCTCTATTTAATTACATAATGTAAATACATTAATATGGGCTAAAATCAAATAGAAAATTATATTACACACAAGGGTGCACAAAATGCATATGCCGAATAGTAACTCCTACTAATAATCAATACTATATCATCTCAGCATGAATTAAAATCTAGGATTAAAGTATGTTATAGATCTATGTGTTAGCTTTTCGAAACTTCAAACGGATCGCGTTTTCGTTTCCGAAAACTCCCGGAATCGCGAAAACACCGAGAACGCGTTTGTCTTTCGTACAGCTGACACTCAAATAATTCTCCAGAAAGTTACAAAATGAATTAGGCCTATTAATACATGTTTTTGGAAAGCTAACTTCAATACGCTTCTTTTAAAAAAACGGAAGATTAAACCGAGCTTTGAGCTAGAAGTTATGACATTTCTAAGTTAGGGCTGAAATTAAAAACGTGGATAAAAATCATGACGGATTTAGATAGTTTGAGCCAAAAGAATACACAATATATATTCTAATTATCCACAACAATAATGACAATAATAATATGAGGAACCACACTCACAAACTTGATTATATAATCATCATGAACCATTTATTACATATATAAATATAGATGCACTCACATTACAATATATATATATATATATATATATATATATATATATATATATATATATATATATATATATATATATATATATATATATATATATATACATACACAAAATATATATATATATATATATATATATATATATATATATATATATATATATATATATATATATATATATATATATATACACATACACAAATCTATATATGTTACATTAACACATCTATAAGAGATACATGAATGAAATGTAAAGTACTCAAGAACACATCTCTACATATTCAAATCTGAGATTTAATATGAATTAATTCATTTAATCAATATTTTAAATATAAAGTGTGTCCAAGTTTGGGGGTTTTCCCCATGAACACAAGACACAACAATAATACAATAGAAATCCCTAAATGACACATAATGGACACAAGAGGACACAAAATAGGGACACAACAATGAGGGTCATTCCTATGGTTAAAACTTTCCTAAATGCAAAATGGAGAAATAAAAGAGAAGGAAATATTACCTAAAGGAGAGAAAATCCAAGAAGAAAGACTTCTTCCTTGGGAGAGCTTGAGAGCACTTGGGGAAGAAGACTTCTTAAAGGAAAAAAAATGAGATGGGAGTCCTATTAGGGCCGGCCACAATGGTTATCCTCCCTATTGAATATTACAAGTTTGCCCCTCCCTTAGTTACAAGTGTTTAAAACAATTTTAGTTAGGGTTTGGGGGTAAAAGGGTCAAAATAAAAACTCTAAATGGTTAACCTAATGATTAGGATTATGACTAATCTTTCTAACATGACTAATTAAAATGTGGGCCATGGTTAACCTAATGATTAGGATTATGCTCGAGCAAACAAATTCACTTCGGGAGGACGTGAGAGAACGAGAAGCAAACTCTCTCCATGCCACTATTTATAGGCCGGGCAAATCAAACCCATGCGCCAAGTGGCTGGCTCTCTGATTCCCGTGTAATAAATTTGCATTAAATGGATGAACCTGACGCTTCGAATTCAGCCAAGTCAAAAATGGCTATTTAAAGCACTCGAAGAATATAACAGTTGCACCAATAAAGACGTGTCAAGCGGCGCGGATGCGCCGGCCAGACCGTACATCACATAGACGCGCCCCTCAGCAGCAAACGCTTCACAAGCATGCACTCCCATGCGGCCCCATGCGCCTAGTGGAACGCCGATCGATGCGCCTACTCAACAAACCATCACCTGTCAAAAATATTAAATGCTGAAGTCTGACAGAGTTGGCAGCACGTCTCTCGAGGACTGAACAGTTGACAGCTTTTTCAGAAAACGAAGCATCGCCAACGTCAGCATCATCGGTACTTCCCTCCGACGGTTACAACCACGTGGCTGCCCAACCATCTCGCATGCGCCTCCGCAGCCATGCGTCCAAAGCTCTGCATGCGCCTCAAAAGCCATACGCTTCAGACTTTTCTCTGATCCCTAAAGACAGAAGTAAAGTCACTATTGAAGCTCTGCATACGCCTCAAAGGCCATGCACCTCAGACTTTTCTCTGAAGCAAAGCCACTACTGAAGCCCCGCATGCGCCTCAAAAGCCATGCGCCCCGAATGGTTCGTGACTCCTAAAGGTTACGAGCCAAAGTATCCTCATGCGCCCAATCCCAGGCGCATCCTATCAGATCATTCCCCATCAAATCCGAGATCTCCGAGCCATGGGCCTACGACACGTATCCTTTGACTCGATTCACCCAAGATCTCAGCAACAGAAAGATCTTCTCCCCTGCTACATGCCAGCCCACAACAGTATCATGAAGAATTCAACTCCTCAATCAGGATGCATCGTCCATACGCCTCCATCAGCAATCACCACGTAGCGTTCCCGCATCCAGGCGCATCCTACATATGCGCATGAGCAGCCAGCCTGCAGACTATAAATAGAGGGATCATTTTCCTTCTTTTGGACGAACATATATAGACAGACAGAGACATCGCACAACTACCGAGGCAGATACAGACACTCAACGTCTTCTTTCTCTCCGCAAGCTCCAGCACCCAGAGCAACTCAGACCTTCAGAGAACCGATAACCGTCGTCAGATCGTCAACGGAGTCAACATATTTCTACTCGCTCTATCGGCACAAGGAACCCAGATAAACAAAAGTGTACTCCTAGGACTACGTCTAAGTCCTATATTGTAACACTGTTCTGTTTGTATTGAAATTACATCAAAAGATTTTAATGCAAACACGAGCAGTGTGCACACGCCACGTTTCAGTGACTCGATTATGTTGATGAATGGACGCTAACCACCCAAGATCTAAGTAACAAAAGAATCCGAACAACTGCCACGTGTCAGCTCGGCAGCAGCCCCCACAGTGAGGTTACAACAGATTCTCCAAAATCTCGTGCACATAGCACCCCTATGCACCAAAACCCCTGCGCACATCGCATATGTGCTCGCCTACAAATAGCAGCAGACTCCCTTCATTCAGGGCCTTCGAAAGTTTCTTCGATTGCTTCATGATTGGCAACCTAGATCACCACCCACAGTCATTCAGAGAGTCAGAGCAAGTTCGTTTCAGCGTCAGATTGTCAACGGAGTAAAGGAGCCACCACAGTGCTCGATCTCCATCGTCACACTTTTCCAGAAACAATTGTACATAGATCTACTATTCAGGAGTCTCTTGTACTCTTTTTAACGTTTGAAATACAAAAGTTCTTAAACTTTTTGTTCATGGCAAACAAAATGGCAACTATGCCGGGGACGTCCTTCTCCTCCGACGAGAAGGTAGTGATGCAATCCAACAACAACCTGCTGGGGTCTTTGCAGAAGATGTTGGTTGTACGTGTCGATCAACAGGCTTTCAAAGATCTCCTCTCTAAAGGCAATTCGAATCCTTTAAAGTGGCTAGTAAAGCCGAAGAAGAAGACTCGACGCACCTGGGTGCCCAAGGCTGCTGCGTCGAATGACAACGTTGAAGAGGATGCGCTCCAAGTTTCTCTGAACTCAGGCGTACTCAACCTGCCTTCATCAACTGATGTTGCAATTCCTCGGTCAACTCCAGTTGCAGGAAAGCACAGGGAAGTTCGTCGCTCTCAGGCTGCGCGCTACGAAGGCGCAGCCAAATAAGAAAGGTGCCGAATCTCGTCCGTACACGAAGATGGCTACGCAGGAAGGAACTTCCATCTTCGACAGAAATGCCTACCCTTTGGGTAAGGCCAGGTTGGACTCTGCATACTATGCACCTTCTAGGGGTAGTACAAAGAAATTTAAGATAGCACACGCCTCGTACGACCAACATGCTATGCCAATAGTTGACCGAAAGCATACGTTGACAATAAAGCGCACAGCTGACGGCAAGCTGTACAGAACTGGTCCGAGTGCTTCGACGCCTCGACCAACACAATGTTCAAAATCCCCCCGTTGATTGGAAACTTTCGCACATGAACCAGGCCAAGGGATGAATACTGTAGGGACAGCACAGTGCTTAAATTCCCCTGTTGCTTGGGCGCTTTCACGTACGAACCAGGCTAGGGGATGAACACTGTGATGACAGACACATGCAAGTAGCACAGCTATAAGCATGAAGTGAGTCTGCCTCGTGCGCAACTCTTTGCCCAGGACCTAAGCATACCCCATGCACAGAAACAGAGTCGAGGGGCGCATCCTTCACATTTTCACTCACGCGCAGTGCTCCTGAGCCCACGAAGTGGGGGTAGATGTAAAAGCTTCTTCCTATGACTTGAGCAACGTGATTTCTCACAAGCGCAAGGAGGACTCTGTTATGAATAATGTGCATGTCTCAGGGGGCACTTGTGCTAACATCACCATTAATTGTTGTTGTCACCAAACATTAGCATCTCCACCAAGAAGGCGATCGGTTTTCCAACGATTGCGACCCACGGTGCATGTCCACCAAAGGCTCGACAAGAGATTGTCGATCGAAGAAGAAGATGAACTCTTGGTTACTTCATGCAATACTGCATCGCTTGGGCTACTACCGGCCAACCATGATGGCAGATGCCGTTGATTATGCTAAGAAGTACCGGATATGTCAGCTGCATGCTAACTTCATCCACCAACCTTTTGAGTTCCTACATCCCACTGCGGTCGCTTAGCCGTTTGAAGCATAGGAAATGGATATCGTCGGGCTAATTAGCCCTCCATCCTCCAAAGGACACCGATTTATCCTTGCCGTCACCGACTACTTTTCCAAGTGGGCGGAGGCGATACCTTTGGTGGAGGTGAAAACCTCAAACATGATTAGCTTTGTCAAGTATCATTTTATCTACCGCTTCAAAATTTCTCGTAGGATTATCCATGACAATGGCCCCCAGTTCGTGAGCCATGAGTTCCATCGGTTTTGTGACAAAAACAGGATACAGAATGTAGCATCGATGACTTACAACCCTGCAGCCAATGGGCTAGCTGAAGCATTCAATATGACAATTGTTAAGTTACTCAAGAAGGTCGTATCTTCTAATAAGCGCGACTGGAATAAAAAACTCGACGAATGCCTATGGGCTTGCCGTACAATCGTTCGGACACCTACTGGCAATACGCCATTTTCTTTCGTCTACGGGAGCGAGACGGTACTCCCCCTGAAGAACCATATTCTGTCTCTATGGGCGGTTGTCACTAACCAGCTGACAGACGAAGACAATCAACATCGTCGGCTACAAAAGTTAGAAGTATTGGATAAAAAGTGTCTGCTAGCTCAGCAACGTATCGAGCTGTATCAAGCTCGAATTTCCAGGGTCTTCAATAAAAAAGTCAAGGAAAGGACATTTCGAGTTGGTGACTTGGTCTTATCAGTTCGAAGACCGATGGTCATGACTCACAAAACATCGGACAAGTTCGAGCCCAAGTGGGAATGACCATTTGTCATAGAAACGGTCTATTCTAATTGTGCGTACCGATTGGCCAAACCCAACGACGATTTGCTGATGATACCAATCAATGGCAAATTTTTAAATAAGTACTATGTCTGAAATCTGTCAACGTATATGTCTACATCCCCAGCAAGTGTCCATGAATTCGGCAAACGAGTTTACTTCTCATTGTCATCTCAGAAAACAACCATGTTCAAATCAGCTCTAAGCTATTTTCTACACCCCGATAAGGTTGAATCTTACCATTAAAATAAGATGTCATTTAAAATAAAAAGTTTACCATGTACATATTACCTCAGAGTAAACCTTCTCATATAACAAACCTTGGGTTGTTATATTTTTATCTATAGAACGGCCACATCCATATTGCCTCTATGTTGTTCTCTTCCCATAGAATTTTCTCTTATCATATTCGTATAACGTCTGATTAAGTAAATTCTACCGCAAATTCGGTATTTACCATGTTTATATTACCACTGAGTAAATACCCCACAAATATCACCAGCAAAAGTTTACAGCAGATGGACAAGTAAAGAAGTAAAAGACTTTTTATTCTCTTATAAGGTGAAAAGTGTTGCTACATCAAAATAAAAAAGGCCTCTCAAAGGAAGGGGACAAAAAGAAAATAATAGAGTGGTTGTCTAAGAGGGCCGACGAATGAGCTCATTGATTCGATCCCGCAAGAAGGTAATCCTGGGTCCAACGGACTCTTTGGCTCGGTGCTTTGCTTCCCGACGTCTGGCCGCCCCATCCCTAAGGTAGGACATGCCTTGGTACGCAATTTCCAGCTCTGCCTAACGGGCACCAGCACTCTCCTTCTCCTTAGCTAAGGTCTCGGATCGCTAGTGAAGGGACCCCTGCTGCCCATTCGACTTCTTTAACTCACTCTCTGTGGTGGCCAACGTCTCTTCCAAGTGCCGAATTTGTTCTCAGAGGTCTTCACACTGCTCCTCCAGGGTTTCTTGATGACAGACTTGGACTTCCTCGGTGGTAATCACTTTACCGATTTCCACATCGATTTCAGCGATCCTGTGGGCAATAACTTTTTGCTCTAGTTCATGTAGAAAGAGTTCAGCGGTCATTTTCTCTAGCTCAATGTCTGCTATGGCCGAAATGTTACGCTCAAGGCCTTGTAGCTCCAGGGCAGCAGCTTCTAACTCGGCCAGGGTGGTCTCCAGGGCATCAGCTTTCACCTCGTATCCAGGATATTCACATAATGCAACTAACTGGGCCCTTATTGTAGACCGAGCCAACACAAAGGTTCGGTTATGTTGCAAGACAACCTACACACCGCGCTTGAAGGCACTGTAAATGGTGCCAATGATTAGGTTGGCATAATAATCATTGTCAGCCATAGTCAGTCGGTTCACTGGAGGTGCCACAGTGGAAGGCTCTGAACGAGAGAGTGTCGGGGCAGGAATAGCCATGGCCGAGCCAGAGGCCATCGGTGGAACGACAACATTAGTCCTCGACGCCATTTTAACCCCATGAGTAGCTCCCCATGAAATATACGCTAGGTCGAGACCTCCCAGAGGAGAAGGCCCCTCCATCTCAGAGCCAACTTCTATTTCCCCAGCTGGCGAAGGTGTTCCAACTATTTCAGTGGCTGACTTATCAGTCCGGTCTCTGCTGGCCTCTTCATTTGACTTATTAACTACTCCTCTGGCCGACTCACCAGCCTTCTTGGCCGGCTCTTCTATAGCCACCTCGGGCGACGTTTCAATGGCAGCATCGGCCGACTCTCCAGTGGCCTCCTCGACCGGCTTCTCGGTGGCCTCCTCGGCCGGCTTCTCAAAAGCCTCCTCGATCGACTTCTCACCAGCCTCCTTGGTCGGCTCTTCTACGGCCTCCTCGGCTGGCGTTGCAATGGCATTATCGGCCGACTCTCCAGTGGCCTTATCGACCGGCTTCTCAGTGGCCTCCTCGGCAGACTTTCTGAATGCCTCCTCGGTCGACTTCTCGAAAGCCTCCTCGGACAACGTCCCAATGGCCTCCTCGGCCGGTTTCTCAACGGCCTCGTCAGCCGGTGTCTCCATGGCCGCATCGGCCTACTCTCCAGTGGCCTCCTCGGCCAACAAGGAGATTTCTTAATCAAAGTTTTTGGTTGATCGAGCCTAATTCAAATTGTTTTGCTCCAAAGCTAAGATATCCACGGAGGCGGTCCATCCTATTCAGATATTCACGACCAAGAGGTACTGGATTCTCTTTCGGATAGGCCCTGAAACAACCTATATCCTCCACACTTAACTAGCATTTGATAGATTATCCAACCCCGAGCAATCTTAGTTATTGGTGGGGGTTCGGTCCGTTAGCTGGTATTTGTTTAGTCATTCAGATAGTGACTGGCATTTTTTTAGCTATGCATCACACACCTCATGTGGATCTAGTTTAAGAATTTAAAATATGGTAACTGAAGTACAACAATGGCAAGGTACACTTGCCTGGCCCCGATCGCTCAAGAGGAAGAGCTGGTCCAATGTTCAAGTCCGTAGAGTTCAAAGAATCCGAGGAGCCTATAGAACAATTTATGAATTAATTAATTAATTGCTACAAGGGTTACTTATGGCAATGCTCATAGTTTATTGGCTAAAAATGCATTAAGGTTTGATTTGGTAAGGAGTATTAGTATTTGATAGCAAAATAATTTAGGCTTGTTAGCAAAGATAGTTTGGGCGTGTTACTCAAAAAAAATCTTCACTACCACCCATTTCTGGCTTTGATCCCAAAACCTCTAATGTATTTACCCACCTCCACAACCAGTGGGCTACTATTGCTCACAGTGCTCGTATATGGGTAGCAACCCTAGATTATGCTGTTGGTAACATAGAACAAATCAACCAATGTTACCAATCAAAAGAGAAAAATAAAAAGGAAACTCTTTCCACCTTCAGGATCCGAACCTTGGATCATTCCAACACTATCTCCCGCATCAACCAACCGAGCTAATGCTCACAGATGTACACATAAAGCTTATGTTGATTATTAATCTTCACAATCTAATTCCCTACTTTCCTTCTAGTTAATTTGTTTATTGCCACATGAGCCACCCTCCTATTTGTACCACAAATATGAACCCTACATTAGTGCACCCATCAGTAATCCCCTTTTTCCTAGAACCACCTCACTCAAATGTTTAGATTACAAGCACATTATCCTTCTCCCCATGCTATGCACCATAACTCAAGTCATGCTTACAACCGGTTTAGGAACACAGTGGCTTCCAACTTCCCCATGCCACATGTTTGCAGCAAGGCGTATAGGAAGGGATATACACACATGGATACGTTTTTAGTCCACAATTCTCTCATCTCCCAAATAACAAGTACTCACAGAACTCCTTTGTTCTCCATTGTTTTACTCTCTCTTATGAGAACCTAGCTAGTTATAGAGATCCTTCACACTCTCCTGCTAGCCAGGAACACACACAGTATAATACGTAGGGAAGAAACACACATGTATATGTGGACACACACAAAAAAAGAAGAAGAAAACGCTGTCTTTTCTTTTATTGGCGCAAGGCACCACAAATCGAGTATGCCTGAGAGATCCTGCGCTGAGGATCCCCGAGTACAAAAAAGAATTCTGGAGAATGGGACGATGGAGATCGAGCGGCAGTTGCTCCTTTATTCCGTTGACACTCCGATTACAAAAGTGGGAGAAAACCTAAGAAAGTTGCTAAATCTCGGCTCACTGGCAAGAAGTGCAGCAATTTGGCTCTTGAAAATGCTCTCCGTTCTCTTGTTTTGAAGAGGGATGAGGCCCCCCTTTTATAGTCGTTCTCGAGCTGGAATGATGTTATGCGCCCACAAGAGGAAATACGCTGGTTCTTATGTGGGAGCATAGTCCTGCTTTGGGCGCATAGGGTGTAGGCGCATACAGGCCGCGAGATCGTGGGTTGGTCGTGGTGTTGACGTGGCCGCATGCTTAGGTGCACGACTGCTCGTGGAGACTGACGTGGCCATGCACTTCGCTGCACGTTTTGATCATGGCTTTGACTGAGTCAGGCTTGGGCGCATAGCCATGTCTTAGGCTATGCGCCCTCCTTTCGGAGGAGCTAGTCTTGGGCGCATGGAGCTACACTGACTGGGCGTATGGAGCTACATTGACTGAGAGCATGGAACTTCATTGAGTAGGCGCATAGAGTTACACTGACTGGGCGCATGGAGCTTCACTTGTCTTGGGTGCATGGAGCTATATTTGCTGAAAAATTTTCATGCTTCTACAGGACCCCCTTCAAAGTTTTCGACACTTGAACAAGTTCGAAATACTTTGAAAGAAGAATGGATCGTCTTCTTGCGAGGCAATGGACGCATAGCACGGCCCTCTCCTTTGGGCACATAGTATTTGGCCAGCCTGTCAGGGAGATACGACTGTTGAGATTTTCCTCAAAATCCGAACTGATATATTTATTGGAACATAATTTGAAGCGGTCCATCCTTTATGTGCCGTAGACGTCAGCAAGAGACAGTCGCATAGTATGTAGAGAGCTGGTCCTTCACGTGGGTGCATAGGCTGCAGTGGGCATATACACCACAATGGGCGCATACAGTATGTGGGCGCATAGGAAGTGGCCCATGCCTATAAATAGTGGTGGCCCATGCAGGTCTTGTAAATCAAGATATGTGAGGGTTTACCGAATAGATGTCTCAATCAGTATCCGCCTTTGATCTCTGCTCGTATCCTCTTGATTCTTGAAAATTCTTGTCCTGATCACATGCTTGTAATCGTTGATCTGTCCTGGTCCTTCCTTATTGTTCCCATGTCGTCTTCTTCAACGGCATTGAACCTGTACCTGCCGGCCAGCAAGGCGGAGCACCTCCCGCGGACCAGCAACAACCCGGAGATCAAGTCCAGCACTCCGGAGTAGCCTCCAGAGTCGAGCCTATTGTAGAAGAGCCTCCAGTTCAGCCAGTTCAACCTGTAGAACATGATGACGGCACTTTAGTAGGACTCGTCAGGACCTTGTTAGCTTCTCAAGATCGTCGTGGAGATGCCTTGCACCAGGCAGTGACGGATGCTTTGGCCAGAGGAGGTCATCAGGGTAACAGCGCGGCGAACAGCTTCAAGCGCTTGAACCCTCCATTCTTCGACGGTAGTGAAGATGCTATCGCAGCAGATGCTTGGCTTCAGGACACCGAGGTGATTCTAGAAGCAGCCAGGACTCCGGAGAATGAGAAGGTAGCTGTGGTGCGTCTGCAGTTGTTAGATCTTGCTCGTAGCTGGTGGGCGGCACAAGCCGTTAGGTTAGCAGCACCTATTGCTTGGGCGGTGTTCAGAGAGAGATTCCAGACCAAGTATTTCGATGTCGTAGCTCGGTATGATCTGCAGACGAGGTTTACCAATCTGAAGCAAGGAGGCAGGACGGTCGACGGATATGCGGCCGAGTTTTCGAGACTCAGTCGGTTTGCTCCCACTTTGGTGGCAACCGAGTATGATAGAGCCCAGCGATTCCAGCGGGGACTTCACCTGGAGATCTTGTTGGCAGTCGAGCAGTTTGAGCATCAGACTTTTGATGCAGTCTTGAGAGCAGCCCGGAGGCATAAGTATACCTTCCAGAGGATTGTGGATAGGACCGGAGGTCGGAAGAGATCTCACGGCCAGATGAATCAGTCTTCAGCACCAGCCCCGGCAGCCAGGGCTTTGACTATTGGAGCTCCGAGGTGGGCGGCCTCAGTAACGTCGGTTCAGCATTCAACTCCGACACACCCTCAGCAGCAGCAGAAGCAGTCTTCCGCAGTGGGATGCTCTCATTGTGGGAAGCCAGGCCATGTAGTGGCAGAGTGTCGTAGGGCATAGGGATTGTGTCTGGCTTGTGGAGCACCGGACCATAGGGTTGGATCCTGTCCGAATAGGGATGGTTCATCATCGTCCAACCTTTCTAGCTCTTCGGTGAGAGGACCAGCACCGGTCCAGCAGCAGCAGCAGTACCCATTGTCGAGGCCCTTACCGCCTCAGTCCCAGATGTTCCAGCAGCAGAACCCCCAGCAGTATGCACAAGCCCAAGCCTTGAGTCAGAGCAGGCAGCGAGGATTCCAGCAAAGGGGACCAGCACCCCGAGGGCATGGTCATGCTATGGTGATGACCGCAGATGAAGGATTGGCACCAGGAGAGGTAGTGGCAGGTACTATTCTCGTCAACTTCTTTCCAGCTTCAGCTTTATTTGATTCTGGTGCATCGTATTCTTTTATGTCCGCACGATTCGCGACACGGGTAGGATTGGAGCCCGAGTCATTATCAGTAAGGCTCAATATACTTACTGGTAACGGACTTGTGGGAGTAGATAGAGTGTTTTCCTCGTGTCGGATCGTAGTTAGCGGTAGAGAGTTTCCCGCTAGATTGATAGAATTCCCAATGACCGATTATGATGTGGTCTTAGGGATGGATTGGTTGAGGAACCAGTATGCTAGAATAGACTGCCACGTTGGCAGGGTTGTTTTTAGCATTGCAGGCGAGCTAGAATTTTCCTTCTCTCGAGGCGAGGTTGAGTCTTCTCCTCCGATATTGCGGATGGCAGTAGCAGCAGTTCAGTTGCCCAGGATAGTGGATGAGTTCCCAGATGTTTTCCTAGAAGAGCTTCCAGGGATATCGCCAGAGCGGGAGATCGAGTTTACTATAGACTTGATTCCCGGGACAGCCCCGGTAACAGAGAGAGTCTACAGGATGGCGCCGTCAGAGTTGGAGATTTTGTACAAGATGATTGAAGAACTTCGAGCCAAGGGATTCATTCGTGCTAGTGGATCGCCTTGGGGAGCCCCGATGCTTCTTGTAAAAAAGAAGGATGGTACGTCCAGGTTATGTGTTGATTATCGTGCCTTGAACTCCGTGACAATCAAGAACAGATACCCTCTTCCGAGGATAGATGACTTGTTTGATCAACTCAAGGGGGCTTCAGTATTCTCGAAGATTGATTTGCGCTCAGGTTATCATCAGATCAGAGTCAGAGAGCAGGACATCCCGAAGACAGCTTTTAGATCGAGATATGGGCATTGGGAGTTCCTTGTTATGCCTTTTGGAGCAACCAATGCGCCGGCGGTATTCATGGACCTCATGAATCGCATTTTTATGCCTTACTTGGATCAGTTTGTGATCGTGTTCTTGGATGACATCCTAGTCTACAGCAAGAGTGAGGCGGAGCATGAGCAGCATCTCCGTATAGTTCTTCAGATCCTCAGAAAGCACCAGTTATATGCCAAGTTCAGTAAATGCGAGTTCTGGCTCGATCGCATTTCGTACTTGGGTCATATCATCACTCGAGGAGGAGTAGAAGTGGATCCCCAAAAGATTGTGGCTATTGAGTCATGGCCAGTGCCCAGCACAGTTGTAGAGGTTCGTAGTTTTCTTGGATTGGCCGGCTATTACCGGCAATTTGTTTCAGATTTTGCTCGGATTTCAGCGCCATTGACGCAGTTGACCCGCAAGGATGCGCAGTTTGCTTGGACATCAGAGTATCAGAGTTCTTTTAAGCAGTTGAAGCGAGGCCTGATAACAGCTCCTATTCTCACGCTTCCAGATGGAACCGGAGGATTTTTAGTGTATTGTGATGCTTCAGGCAGAGGCCTAGGATGTGTTCTGATGCAGCATGGGAAGGTAATAGCTTATACGTCACGACAACCTCGTGATCATGAGAGGAATTACCCAACCCATAACTTGGAGCTGGCAGCAGTGGTGTTTGCACTTAAGTTGTGGAGGCACTATTTGTATGGAGACAGGGTGGAGATTCTCACCGACCACAAGAGCCTGAAGTATGTTTTCACCCAGAAGGATCTTAACATGCGTCAGAGAAGGTGGCTGGAGCTTCTTGTGGATTATGATGTCAACCTGCAGTATCATCCTGGAAAGGCCAATGTTGTTACGGATGCATTGAGCAGGAGAGCCGGAGTTTATTTCCTAACAGCGCAACCAGAGCTGTTGGCAGATCTTCAGAAGATGGGTATAGAAGTTGTTCTTCTTTCCAGTGTGGCATTGATGGCCAGCATGCAAGTACAGTCCACTATAATCGAGAGGATCCGGATGGCGCAGTCGGCAGATTGTAAGCTTCAGCGACTCAGAGCAGAGTGTGAGGCAGGACGAAGGCCAGAGTTATGCATTCATGAGGATGGTACACTTCGACATGGTAATCGTCTTTGTGTACCCAGCGGAGATATCCGGTAGGAGATTATGTCAGAAGCGCACAGTTCGCAGTATTCCATCCATCCCGGCAGCACGAAGATGTACCGTGATATCCGGCAGCATTTCTGGTGGAATGGCATAAAGCGGAAGATAGCTCGGTTTGTCTCTCGGTGTTTGGTTTGCCAACAAGTCAAGGCTGAACATCAGAGACCGGCTGGACTTCTTCAGCCCTTACCAATTCCAGAATGGAAGTGGGAGCATGTGACCATGGATTTCGTGACTGGATTACCTAGATCCCCAGCTGGTAGAGATGCTATCTGGGTTATAGTTGATCTGCTCACGAAAGTGGCTCACTTTCTTCCCTTCAGAGTTGGTCAGTCGATGGCTCAGCTAGCGGAGATGTACCTCAGGCAGATTGTCAGATTGCACGGTATGCCAGTCAGTATTACCTCGGACCGAGATTCTAGATTTACGTCACACTTTTGGCGTAGCTTGCAAGAGAGTTTGGGAACTCGTCTCCAGTTCAGTTCAGCATATCACCCGCAGACAGATGGCCAGTCGGAGCGTACGATCCAGACTCTTGAAGACATGTTGCGATCTTGCACACTTGACCTCGATGGTTCGTAGGAAGATCACTTGTACCTGGTGGAATTCTCGTACAATAACAGTTTCCAGGCCAGTATCCAGATGGCACCGTTCGAGGCACTGTATGGTAGGAAGTGCAGATCCCCGCTAGCTTGGGACGATGTCGGAGAGAGACAGATGCTCGGTCCGGAAATGATCGCTCAAACAGTTGAGGTGGTCAGGAGAGTCCGAGATTATCTTAGAGTTGCCCAAGATCGCCAGCGCCATTGGGCCGATTCTCATCGGCGCCCTCTCGAGTTTTCGGTCGGCGATCATGTATTCCTGAGGATTTCGCTTAACCGTGGCGTCATTCGTTTCGGCGTCCGGGGAAAGCTTAGTCCTAGGTATATAGGACCATTCGACATTCTGGAGCGAGTAGGAGATGTATCCTATCGTCTCGCTCTTCTGCCGTCGCTAAGCAAGGTGCATGACGTGTTCCATGTATCCCAATTACGACGGTATATCCCAGACCCGAGCCACGTCCTGGATCATTCAGAATTGGTTGTTGGTACCAACCTTTCGTATGAGGAGAGGCCCGTGTCTATATTGGACCAGAGAGAGAAGATCCTCAAGAACAAGACTATCAAGTTAGTCCGAGTTGCTTGGGATCATCACTCTTTGGGGGAGTCAACGTGGGAGCATGAGGATGATATCCGATCGCGATATTCCGACTTGTTTGACTCGTGAGGTATAATGTCTTTCTTATGCCTCATGCCTTCGATTCCTTGCTTGAATGAGTGATTGTCTGCCTAGTTATAGCTTGCATGTGATTAATATAGCTTGTCATTGTTCCTCTAGCCTCTTGATTAAATTCCGAGGACGGAATTCTTTTAAGGTGGGTAGAGTTGTAATGCCTGTGGTTCGTATTACGTATTTCTGGAATACGTGTATGTATTTAATTCTGTATTACATGATTCTTTGTCTAGCTTGCATCTTGGCTTGGTTATTTCTTGGCTTGGTTCGGCTTGGCTCGGTTTTCTTTGGTTCAATATGAACCAATTTGAACCCCCTACCTACCACCATTTTGTATTTATTAGCCCTCTTCATTCTCTCTCTTCATTTATCATCTTCTTCTTCCCCATTTACTTTCCTACCTACCAGAGAGAGAAGAGAGAGGTCTAGGCAAGTGCAACTTGCTTCATGGAGGAACTCTGATTTTATTGCTCCATTCTCTTCTTTACTACATTATAAAACACTTTAGTACTTGGCTTTTCTAATTTCCATGGCTAGATTCTTGTAGATCTAAGTTTGTATTATTTTTGGATTTCTTGGGTTTTGATCAACTTAATCTTGTTATTTTTGAGTTTTGATGGTTCCATATTGTAGAGAATCTCGTTCTACCCCATTTTGACCTATGGAAGTTCGGATTTAGGCTCCGGATGATAGAGTTATGGAGCTTGAGGACTTGGCTCTCATGGTGTTCTTCTTCTCTAAAATTTTGGAGAAGATGAACAGTGCTTGACTTGACCGCATGAATATTCATGTGGCAAGTGTTCTCTTCAGCCGCATGGCTGGAAGTACTTGAGCCGCATGAGGGCCGAACTCATCTGGCCGCATAACTCGCTCAATTCCCAGCCGCATAAGTTCTGAACTCTGCAGCCGCATGCGCCATTCCCGTTGGCCGCATGAGACTTGCTTGACCCAGCCGCACGAGGACTTCACCCTGAGCCGCATGAACTCAACACTCGCGAGCCGCATATGCGCACTTGCTTCCAGCCGCATAGGCATTGCTCCCCGCAGCCGCATGAGTACTCTTTCCTTCCCAGCCGCATAGGCATTACTCCCCGCAGCCGCATGGGTTGCTTCTTCTCGAGCCGCATGGAACCACACTTCCCCCCGACCGCATGTACCTGATTGGCCAGCTAGCCGCATAAGACCCATTCCCCCAGCCGCATGAGTTTCCTATCTTCCTGACCGCATGCGCCCCCTTGTCTTAGCCGCATGGGATCCAGTGACTCTGGCCGCATGCGCTCTCCTAATTGGGCCGCATGAGTCTACCCTTTCCTGACCGCATATGACTTAGCCGCATGACTCTTCTATAGCCCTGAATATTGATATTTTATTAGATATTTTACGTCCACTTTTACGCCTTTTGTCATGAACTTGATAATCATGGATTTGTTTAATATGTTTGGTAATGATACCTGAGCATGACACGATAGTGACCCGTAGTGGTGCACTCTTGACAAGTAAACCTGACATGACCTAATAGTGGCCCGTCATGGCGCACTCCTGACAATTACACCTGACATGATTATCTTGAACAGCTGTTGCGACGGCTACCTGACATGACATGACATGACCTGTATAACTAATCCTGGACACCGTGGGTGATTTTGCTTGTACAAATAAACCAGTCCTGTCTTGTATCATGTCTAGGAGGGGACTCCTGAGTACCACGGTCAGGAGTACCTATTGAAATGAACTAAGGACTAATAACTAGATTAATACATTAGTCATGAAGAGATTTTCCCAGCTACAGGAAATCCTGTTACCTGGGCGCGCCTGGGATCTGTAGCCTGCCGTCGAGTAGGGCACATTTCCAGTACACTGTCATGTGTTGTACCCTTCAAGCTACTTAAGGGTACATGCATTTCCTGGACGATGTACCCACCTGAATTCAACCCTAATCTTTCGACCTGGGTAACCTGGATGGTCTGCAGGGCTTGTGGCTGTGGAATAATCTCATTACATCTTGTTAGTAACTAGGCCTGTGATAACCCTAGTTAGTTAAAGTATCAAGCCGTAATTCTTGCTTGTCCGTGAAATGATTGGATGGAGTCTAACCAGTCTAGTCTTGCCCTGATCCAGATTACTGCATGACCAGAATGCCTACATTTATTTTACCGATAAATGGTGAGAATTCCAAGTTCTGTTCAGACGAAGGGTTACAACCCCGGTCCTTGTTTGGTTTACGGGTTGTAACCTGGTTATCTGAATAGTTTCATGGTTATCTCGTCGTATATCATCCTGATGTATTTTCTTAAATTTCCAGTTCTTACTTTTATTTATATCTTGTGCTGATTGCTGGTTTTAGTTCCTAAGTGAAGCTTCCTTTGTGGCACTTGCTCTTTCTGGGATCTGACCCAGCTCGTTTTGTGTGGCCAGATTTCGGAGCAGCTCCAGAGGATCTACCGACTTTCCAGCCCGATGGTGGCGACTAGACGTAACCCGGGCAACGAGTGGGTTTATTTTTGCTCTCCCACTTATTTGTAAAAATATTCTTTTGAGGCGTTTAGCCGACAAGCACCTGTTTAGCTCGATTGTATTTACTTACTGTCTGCCTACGGGCTGTAACATGATTGACAGATCCTAGGGTTGATCATGTATGACTAAACTCTTGCTAGTCCTCATATTTTGTAACGACTAGCTTCATGATCAGCTGAATATGTAATATTTGGGATGCCTTATTATTGTATATTTAATGATCATACATCTTGTAACATCTACTTACTTGCTTGTGATTGAGACACTAGGCTTGTTCATGACCATAGGAGACTGTTGGCTTGTAGTAAACTCTCATGTATCTAGACAGCCGTGACCGTATAGCGAGATGGATTCCATTTCAATATACGTAGCTGGCTATGTCTGCCCCCGCTCTCCAGTATTCTGGTTCTGGGGCGTGACATAAATAGACCCTGGGAGAGAAAATTCATTATTTCTTTTCCTTGAATTTTTTAGAAAACTCTTCGTCTTCTTTCTTTGAGAATCATGTCTCCCAAGGCCGCCATGAGATCCGCGAAGGGCAAGGGGGTTGCGTCGAGTGGCTCTCCTCCTGCGACAGAGTCCTCGGCAGTCCAGGACCCGATTTTGGGTGAGGGCATGCTTCAAAAAATGAAGTCTCGAGAGTTAATTTGCGACGCTCGGACTTCTCTTCTGCTTGGGCGTTTTCGTCTAGGGTAACATACTTTCTGTGAGCATTACTATGCGTCCACAAAAGTCATGCGCCAACACCGTGGTGTGCTATGCGCCCACGTGTTGTCATGTTTATGTGCTCTTTAAGCTGTGGCACGTTATGCGCCCACTAGCTGTCCGTGTGTTTATGCGCCCACATATCTTGTTTTGGGCATATATCCATTTGGGCGCATAGCCGTTTTGGGCGCATAGGAGTCTTCAGGACTTAGTTTTTTTCCTGCAGCTCCCTGAGTCTGACTTTCTTTCTGTCATTGC
Organism: Iris pallida; assembly: GCA_029216955.1. NCBI lineage: Eukaryota > Viridiplantae > Streptophyta > Magnoliopsida > Asparagales > Iridaceae > Iris > Iris pallida. The sequence continues at coordinate 18,791,194 of JANAVB010034619.1, forward strand.
AGTAAACATGTTTGTCCCAGAGCTTGGCGGTATCCCTTTCGGTTCTGCTTGCCACGTTCTCGGCACGAGCCTTATAACCAATATGATCAGCGATGTTCAAGCAAAGATCAGTCATGATCAACCTACAGAGCGGGCGATCGCCCTTATTGAACAGGAAAGAACCTTTTTGAAGTAGATGCTGAATGATGAGAAGCTCGGAGGGTCGCACTGTTGGAAGAAGCCATACTTCCTATTTGGTGATAGTGTAGGATTTGAGGACGACACGACGATATGTCTGGAAGAGTCTTTGGTAACTGTGTTGAATGACCAAAGAATAGGGCTGCCATCAATGAACAGCCAATACCCTCTATCGGTGTTTGCTGATTTAGCTGTGCAGAGACAAATGAAATGGGACCTGACTCCTGAATTGCCTGAGGTTGTTTCTGGCAAGATCCAGTTCAACTCTGGTGACCAGAAAAAGGACACATTCAAGTATGTCAAGGGTTCCACATCTTATTCTATGAGGGGGCTGCAACCTGGTGCCGTAGTGAACGACATTCCCACTAACCTCCATTCATATGCCGCTGACACGCTTTGCCATTTGATGATGACGGGGGGTGTGTCGAATCCCGCAAGGAAGATGCGAATGGAAGGTTGGCGGTACCCATCTTCATTTTGGAGCAATCTTACTGGCTAGATTCTTTCCACATATGAAGCCACCCTGAAGACAGCTGGCCTTTACTATGCTATTCGGGCCACTCAATATGGTGTGAGGGTCAACTGGCCAATGTTTATCTCCTTGGTCGAGTTATATAACCTTCATACTTGTACCTTCTTTACTCCGGCTGGGGAGATGGGATTGGCTCTCCATGAAATGCATGAAGTGTCGAAGCTTCCCTGGGGTACGGAGCCCTATGAAGAGTATGTGCCTTGTGATGAAGAACTCCGGGACCTGGAGAGTAAAAACTTCGGAATAACTAGTGTATACAAGGAATTGCTTTTTCATCTTCTTATCTGTCATAGGATTAATAAGAAAGGGAGGACCGAGGGGGCCAATCCCCATACGAGAGCCTGGACGGGCTATGTCTTCGTTCAGGGAGAAGGGGAAGATCCGGCCTCCTTTTCGATCATGAAACCTATGACTAAGTCCGATATAGAGGTTCGGATGGCAGACTATGAGACGACAGATACTGAGGACAGCGATGATCCTGGGTCTCCGATTGGCCACTACTTCCGTCAAGCCGAATATTCGTTGTCGGAGAAAGCTGTGTTGGCAGCTTTCTTAATGATCTGGCTTCGTGACTGCGTAGTCCCTGGAGGTTCAGGGTCCATTGAGAGAATAAACCGGATTATAATACTTCCACCTGTGAAGTTGGCATTCGGACACCGTCTTGCGTTGCTTCCTGCGATGGTCAGTGCCATTGGGCGAGGTCTGCAGGACTTTGTCAGGGATGCGGTGACTCCCGATGGCAGGCCCTACTTTATCCGGACCGAGCTTCCGTACCATTTCCTAATGGGGTGGCTGCTACTGCATTGTCCTTCCCTAATGAATGCTGGGCCGGTGGTGGACTCTGTGGCAGAGGATGCCTTACTTCGTAGATTTCGTGATACAGATTGGGCCGTCACCGGTGTACCTACTTATAGGAAGGCTTTAGGATTTTTATAGAACTATAAGTTCTTCAGAGTATCCCCTCCGTCCGGCAGCGGTACCGCGGGAGATATCTGTCACCCCCGTTTCCCGTATTTCGTATTCATGCTCGTAGTTGGATTTTGCCATATATTTTTTTATTTTTCTCGACTTGTGGAATTTTGGGTTTTCTCGTATTTTGGGTTTCGGCTCGGCTCGGTTTTAGTTGGTTTGGTTTGGTTTGATTTTAAGCCCAAAGGAACACCTTAGCTATACTCCACCCTCATTCCACCACAACCCACCCTCATTAATATCTCCACCAACATTCTCTCTCCTCATTACTCTTCCATTAATTTTTCCATCATCTCCTTCCTTCTTCCATACAACACCCCACCCATAGGAAAGTGCACCTTGCCATAAAATAAGAATCCATTTTGATTTGTCCATTAGATAGATTAGCTCTCTAGAAACAACGTTAGAACTTGTCCTTTTTGGTTTTGGTCCATGGATTTCCATAGATCTAAGTTTCCCCTATTTTTGGATTTTCATGGTTTTGATCTATTTAAGTTGGATTTTTGTGGGTTTTGATGTTCCTATGTTGGGGAGAATCAAATTTCACCCAAGATAGAACTTTACAAATCCGGATTTGGAGTTGTGATGGCCAAGTTGTGGTATTTTGAAGTTTTGGAACCCATTGGAGCTCCTTCTCAACAAATAGAGAAGAAGACCCCTCCAGCCGTGCTGTTTAGCGCCGTGCTGCCCTCCCCCGCGCCGCGCTCTTTAACGCTGGTTGCTGACCGTGCTGCCCTCGCCCGCGCACGCTGTGCTGGGCGCTTGCTGGCCTGCGCCTGAGCGCGCCCAGCTGACCACGCAGCCCTCCCCCGCGCGCTTGGTCCTTGCGCGCCTGGCCGCTGCCCGCTTGTGCGCGCGCCCCTGCGCGCCTGGCCGCTGCCCGCTTGGCCCCTGCACGCCTGGTCGCTGCCCGCTTGTGCGCGCGTCCCTGTGCGCTTGCCCCCTACGCGCTTGCCCCCTGCGCGTTTGCCCCCTGCGTGCTTGCCTCCTGCGCACTTGACCCTGCGCGCTTGACCCTGCGCGCTTGTCCCCTGCGCGCTTGCCCCCTGCGCGCTTGCCCCTGCGCGCTTGCCCCCTGCGCGCTTGCCCCCTCCACGCTTGACCCTGCACGCTTGCCCCCTGCGCACTTGACCCCGCACGCCCTAGCGGCTGCGCCTTCTGCGCACCCTAGTGGCAGCGCCACCGCGCCCCTTAGCCCGAGCCCTTGCCCGGCGCCCTTTGGGCTGCCTCTTGACCTAGCACACCTTGTGCCATGGTGTCCCTTGGATTTCCCTTGGTCTTGCCTTCTCTTGTTGATTTGTGTTTTTCTGAGATTTCTTGCCCACAGCACGACTGGGACTTGACCCGACACGTCTTGACACGAATTTTCTAGGAATTGACTTGTGGCTAGCTTTCTTGATCCTGGCCATAACCTGAGATGAAAACTTGTAACCCACAACTTATAACTTGATTTACTTGATAACTTGATAGTGGCCCGCCGTGGCGCACTTCTGACTTGACTTGACTTGATAACCTGATAACTCAATGCTGTTACGACAGCTAACTTAACTTAACTTAACTTGACTTGCCCTTGACACCGTGGGTGTTCTTTCTTGTTGCTTGTGCAATCTACTTGTCTTGTCTTGTATCATGCCTAGGACGTGAATCCCTGGGTACCACGGCCAGGGATTCGTACTAAATATGAATTAGGCTAATGATTAGATCAAACTAGAACATGGAGAATTTCCAGTCATAAGCAATCTCGTTATCTGGGCGCTTTAATGGACTTGTAGCTTGCCGACGAGTAGAGCACATTTCCAGCACACTGTCATGTGTTGTACCTCTAAGTCACCTAAGGGTATATCGTCTCTAGGACGATGTACCCAATCATACTCTCAACCTGCGGAAGGATAACTGGATAGTCTGCAGGGCTTAGGAATGGGAAATTCTCGTCTGCATCTTGTTAGTAACTAGGCTTGTGATAACCCTAGTTAGTTAAGTAGTAAGCCGTAGTATTTGCTTGGCCGCTTGTGAATGGATGGTGTCCAGCATTGTTTAAGTCTCGTCTAGTCCCAGTACCTGGTACTCCTGAACATGATTGTTTACTTATCTTTAATAATAAATGGGTAGAGACAAGGTGCTATTCAGGCGAAGGGTTACGACCCCGGTCCTTATTTGGTTTACGGGTTGTAACCTGGCTTCCGGAATGGTTCCATGTTCCTAGTCATTTATTGTCTTGTTGTACTCTTATTTACTAGTACTTTCTTCTATTTTTGTATGTTCTGATATGCTGGCTTTTGTTTTTATTTCGTGGCCTCCTTTGTGGCACTTGCACTTTCTGGGGTTTGACCCAGCTGGTTTTGTGTGGCCAGATTTCGGAGCAGCACCCGAGGATCTACCGAACCTCCAGCTCGATGGTGGCGACTAGAAGGAACCCGGGCCACGAGTGGGTTTCTATTTTGTTTCGTTCACTCTATTGTAAAATTATTCTGTTGAGACGTTTAGCCGATGAGCACCTGTTAGCTCGATGCATATTTACTTACTGTCTGCCTACGGGCTGTAAACATGATTAACAAATCCTAGGGTTGATCATGTATGACTAAACTCTTGCTAGTCCTCGCATTTTGTACGACTAGCTTCATGATCAGCTGAATATGTAATATTTGGGATGCCTTTTATTGTATATTTGGCGGTTTAACATCTTGTAACTATATTACTTGCTTAAGATTGAGACAATAGGCTTGACCTTAAAGAGACTGTTGGCGTGTAGTAAACCCTCATATCTAGACAGCCGTGACCGTATAGGGAGATGATATTCCATTTCGATATACGTAGCTGGCTATGTACGCCCCCGCTCTCCAGTATTCTGGTTCTGGAGCGTCACATGGTTTAAGTGGTGGCCCATGCAGGTCTTGGCATTCAAGATATGTGAGGGTTTGCCAGATAGATGTCTCAATCAGTACTCGTCTTTGATCTCCATTCATATTCTCTGAATCTCTGGATTTTTGCCCTGATTATGTGCTTGTATCGTTGATCTGTCCTGGTCCTTCCTTATTGTTTTCCCTGTGTCGTCTTCTTCAGCGGCAATGTACCTGACCCCGCCGATCAGCAAGGTGGAGCACTTCCCGGGGACCAGCAACCCGGAGATCAAGCCCAGCATTCTGACGTAGCCTCCAGAGTTGTACCTCCCGGAGGAGAACCCCCAGTTCGGCCCGTCCAACCTGCAGAGCCTGACGATGGCACCTTCGTAGGTCTCATCAGGACCTTGATAGCTTCCCAGGATCATCGAGGAGACGCCTTGCACCAGGTAGTAGCGGATGCTTTGACCAGAGGTGGTCATCCAGGGAACAGCGCGGCCAACAGCTTCAAGCGCTTGAACCCTCCCTTCTTCGACGGCAGCGAAGATGCGATTGCCGCGAACGCTTGGCTTCAGGATACCGAGGTGGTTCTAGAAGCAGCTAGGACACCTGAGACTGAGAAGGTGGCGGTGGTACGCCTACAGTTGCTGGACTTGGCTCGCAATTGGTGGGCAGCGCAAGCCATGGGATTAGTGGCACCTATTGCTTGGGCAGTATTTAGAGAAAGATTCCAGACGAAGTATTTTGATGCTGTAGCTCGGTACGACCTACAAACGAGATTCACCAACTTGAAGCAAGGAGGCAGAACGGTCGACAGTTATGCATCTGAGTTTTCTAGACTCAGTAGGTTTGCCCCCTCCTTGGTGGCAACCGAGTTTGATAGGGCCCAGCGGTTCTAACAGGGACTACATTTGGAGATCTTGTTGGCAGTCGAGCAGTTCGAGCACCAGACGTTCGATGCAGTTTTGAGAGCAGCTAGGAGGCACGAGTACACCTCCCAGAGGATTGTGGATAGGACCGGAGGTAGGAAACGATCCCACAGCCAGATGCAGCAATCATTAGCACCAGCCCCGGCAGCTAGGAGTTTGACCATTGGAACTCCGAGGCGGGCGGCCTCAGTGACGTCGGTTCAGCATTCAACCCCGGCGTACCCACAGCAGTAGAAGCAGAAGCAGACTTCCGCGATGGGATGTTCTCATTGTGGGAAGCCAGGCCATGTAGTGGCGGATTGTCGTAGGGCACAGGGATTGTGCCTGGCTTGTGGAGCGGCAGATCACAAGATAGGAGCCTGCCCGAATAGGGGTAGTTCATCCTCTTCTAACCTAACCAGTCCATCGGTTAGGGGACCAGTACCTATGCAGCAGCAGCAGTACCCGAGGCCCTTATTGCCTCAGGCCCAGGCATTTCATCAGCAGAACCAGCAGCAGTACACCCAAGCCCAAGTGCAGAACAGACATGGAGGTTTCCAACAGAGGGGACCCGCAGCTAGAGGACAAGGTCAGGCCATGATGATGACTATGGAAGAAAAAGTTACACCAGGTGAGGTAGTGGCAGGTACTATTCTCGTCAACTCCTCTCCAGCATCGATATTATTTGATTCTGGTGCATCGCATTCATTCATGTCTGCACGATTCGCGACACGGATAGGATTGGAGCCCGAGTCATTATCAGTGAGGCTCAATATACTTACTGGTAATGGTCTTGTGGGAGTAGATCGAGTGTTTTTCTTGTGTCGGATCGTAGTTAGCGGTAGAGAGTTTCCCGCTAGATTTATAGAATTCCCTATGGCAGACTATGATGTAGTCTTAGGCATGGATTGGTTGAGGAACCAGTATGCTAGGATAGACTGCCATGCTGGCAGGGTTATCTTTAGTATCCCAGGCGAGCCAGAGTTTTTATTTTCCAGAGGCGCAGTGGAACCATCATCTCCAGTATTGCGGATGGCAGTAGCAACAGTGCAGTTACCTAGGATAGTTAAAGAATTTCCAGATGTCTTCCCAGAAGAACTTCCAGGAATGTCGCCAGAGCAGGAGATCGAGTTCACTATAGACTTGATCCCCGGGACAGCACCAGTATCAGAGAGAGTCTGCAGGATGGCACCTTCAGAGTTGGAGATTTTGTACAAGATGATTGAAGAATTAAGGACCAAGGGATTCATTCATGCAAGTGGATCACCTTGGGTAGCCCTGATGCTTCTTGTGAAAAAGAAAGATGGTACGTCTAGGTTATGTGTAGATTATCGTACCTTGAACTCAGTAACAATCAAGAACAGATACCCTCTCCCGAGGATAGATGACTTGTTTGATCAACTCAGAGGGGCTTCAGTGTTCTCGAAGATAGACTTGCGGTCAGGATACCACCAGATCAAAGTCAGAGAGCAGGACATCCCGAAGACAGCATTTAGATCGAGATATAGGCATTAGGAGTTCCTTGTTATGCCCTTTGGAGCGACCAATACGCCGGCTGTATTCATGGACCTCATGAATCGTATTTTTATGCCTTACTTGGATCAGTTCGTGATCGTGTTCCTAGATGATATCCTGGTCTACAGTAAGAGCGAAGCAGAGCACGAGCAGCATCTCAGAATCGTCCTTCAGATGCTTAGAGAGCACCAGTTGTACGCCAAGTTCAGTAAATACGAGGTCTGCCTCGATCGCATTTCGTACTTGGGTCACATCATTACTCGAGGAGGAGTAGAAGTGGATCTCCAGAAGATTGTGGCTATCGAGTCATGGCCAGTACCTAGTTCAGCGGCAAAGGTTCGCAGCTTCTTTGGATTGGCCGGCTACTACCGGCGATTCGTTTCAGATTTTATAAGGATTTCGGCGCCGATGACCCAATTGACCCGCAAGGATGTGCAGTTTGCTTGGACAGCGGAGTGCGAGGAATCATTTGAGAAGTTGAAGCGAGGTTTGATAACGGCTCCCATTCTCACACTTCCAGACGGGACCGAAGGATTCACAGTTTATTGCGACGCTTCAGGCAGAGGATTGGGGTGTGTCTTGATGCAACATGGGAAGGTAATATCTTATACATCACGTCAACTTCGTGATCATGAGAAGAATTACCTGACCCACGACTTGGAACTGGCAGCAGTAGTGTTTGTACTTAAGCTTTAGCGGCACTACTTGTACGGAGACAGAGTGGAGATATTTACGGATCACAAGAGCCTGAAGTATATTTTCACCCAGAAGGACCTTAATATGCGACAGAGAAGATGGCTCGAGCTATTGGTAGACTACGATATGGACCTGCAGTATCACCCAGGGAAGGCCAATGTTGTGGCAGATGCGTTGAGCAGGAGAGCCGAAGTTTACTTCCTAACGGCGCAACCAGAGTTATTGGCAGATCTTCAGAAGATGGGAATTGAATTGGTTCTTCCTACCAACGTGGCGTTGATGGCCAGTCTACAGGTTCAATCTAGCATAGTTGAGAGGATTCGGATGGCGCAATCTACAGATTCCAAGATTCAGCGGCTCAGAGCAGAGTGTGAGGCAGGAAGAAGACCAGAGTTGTGCATTCATGAAGATGGTACACTTCGACACGACACTCGTCTTTGTGTACCCAGTGGAGATATCAGACAAGAGGTCATGGCAGAAGCTCACAGTTCACAGTATTCTATTCATCCCGGTGGCACGAAGATGTACCGTGATATTCGTCAGTATTTCTGGTAGAATGGCATGAAGAGAAAGATAGCCCGGTTTGTTTCTTTGTGTTTGGTTTGCAGCAGGTTAAAGCTGAACATCAGAGGCCCGCTGGACTTCTTCAGCCCTTGCCGATTCCAGAATGAAAGTGGGAGCATGTGACCATGGATTTTGTGACTGGATTGCCTAGATCCCCAGCTGTTCGAGATGCTATTTGGGTTATAGTTGATCGGCTCACGAAGGTGGCTCATTTTCTCCTATTCAGAGTTGGGCAGTCTACGGCTCAGCTAGTAGAGATGTACCTCAGGCAGATTGTCAGGCTTCACGGTGTGCCCGTTAGTATCACCTTAGATCGAGATTCGAGATTTATATCACACTTTTGGCGTAGCCTGCAAGAGAGTTTGGGAACTCGTCTCCAGTTCAGTTCGGTATATCATCCGCAGACAGATGGTCAGTCGGAGCGTACAATCCAGACCCTTGAAGACATGTTGAGATCTTGTACACTTGACTTCGATGGTTCGTGGAAAGATCACCTGCACCTGGTGGAGTTCTCGTACAACAATAGTTTTCATGCCAACATCCAGATAACACCATTCGAGGCACTGTATGGCAGGAAGTGCAGATCCCCGCTAGCATGGGACGATGTCGGAGAAAGGCAGATGCTCGGTCCAGAAATGATTGCCCAGACAGTTGAAGTAGTCAGAAAAGTCAGGGATCATCTTCAAGTTGCCCAAGATCGCCAGCGACATTGGGTCGATGCTCACAAGTGTCCCTCAGAGTTTGCCATCGGCGACCATGTATTCCTTAGGATCTCGCCTAACCGCGGCGTCATTCACTTTGGCGTACGGGGAAAGCTTATTCCTAGGTATATAGGGCCGTTCGATATCCTGGAGTGAGTAGGAGATGTATCTTATCGTCTTGCTCTTCCGTCGTCGCTAAGAGAGGTGCATGATGTATTCCATGTGTCCCAATTACGACGGTATATCCCAGACCCGAGCCATATCCTGGACCATTCAGAATTGGTTGTTGGTACCAACCTTTCGTATGAGGAGAGGCCCGTGTCTATATTGGACCGGAGGGAGAAGATACTCAAGAACAAGACTATTAACTTAGTCCGTGTTGCTTGGGGTCATCACTCTCTAGATGAGTCAACTTGGGAGCGTGAGGATGACATCCGATCGCGATATCCCGACTTGTTTGACTCGTAAGGTATAATGTCTTCCTTATGCCTTATGCTTTCCATCCCTTGCTTGCATGTATGATTGTTTGATTATTTGCTTAGTGTAGCTTGCCGTGGCAATCTCTAGCTCCTTGATTAAATTCCAAGAACGGAATTCTTTTAAGGAGGGTAGAGTTGTCACCCCCGTTTCCCGTATTTCGTATTCATGCTCGTAATTGGATTTTTCTATGTATTTTTTTATTTTTCTCGACTTGTGGAATTTTGGGTTTTCTCGTATTTTGGGTTTCAGTTCGGCTCGGTTTTAGTTGGTTTGGTTTGGTTTGGTTTGGTTTGATTTTAAGCCCAAAGGAACACCTTAGCTGTACTCCACCCTCATTCCACCACAACCCACGCACATTAATATCTCCACCAACATTCTCTCTCCTCATTACTCTTCCATTAATTTTTCCATCATCTCCTTCCTTCTTCCACACAACACCCCACCCATAGGCAAGTGCACCTTGCCATAAAACAAGAATCCATTTTGATTTGTCCATTAGATAGATTAGCTCTCTAAAAACAACATTAGAACTTGTCATTTTTGGTTTTGGTCCATGGATTTCTATAGATCTAAGTCTTCCACACAACACCCCACCCATAGGCAAGTGCACCTGTGCTGGGCGCTTGCTGGACTGCGCCTGAGCGCGCCCAGCTGACCACGCAGCCCTCCCCCGCGCGCTTGGTCCTTGCGCGCCTGGCCGCTGTCCGCTTGCGCGCGCACCCCTGCGTGCCTGGCCGCTGCCCGCTTGGCCCCTGCGTGCCTGGTCGCTGCCAGCTTGTGCGTGCGCCCCTGCACGCTTGCCCCCTGCACGCTTGACCCTGCGCGCTTGCCCCCTACGCACTTGCCCCCTGCACGCTTGCCCCCTGCGCGCTTGACCCTGCGCGCTTGCCCCCTGGGCGCCTGCCCCCTGCGCGCTTGCCCCCTGCACGCTTGACCCCGCACGCCCTAGCGGCTGTGCCTCCTGTGCACCCTAGTGGCAGCGCCACCGTGCCCCTTAGCCCGAGCCGTTGTCCGGCGCCCTTTGGGCTGCCTCTTGACCTAGCACACATTGTGCCATGGTGTCCCTTGGATTTCTCTTGGTCTTGTCTTCTCTTGTTGATTTGTGTTTTTCTGAGATTTCTTGCCCACAGCACGACTGGGACTTGACCCGACACGTCTTGACACGAATTTTCTAGGAATTGACTTGTGGCTAGCTTTCTTGATCCTGGCTATAACCTGAGATGAAAACTTGTAACCCGCAACTTATAACTTGATTTACTTGATAACTTGATAGTGGCCCGCCGTGGCGCACTCCTGACTTGACTTGACTTGATAACCTGATAACTCAATGTTGTTGCGACAGCTAACTTAACTTAACTTAATTTGACTTGCCCCTGACACCGTGGGTGTTCTTTCTTGTTGCTTGTGCAAACTACTTGTCTTGTCTTGCATCATGCCTAGGACGTGACTCCCTGGGTACCACGGCCAAGGATTCGTACTAAATATGGATTAGGCTAATGATTAGATCAAACTAGAACATGGAGAATTTCCAGTCACAAGCAATCTCGTTATCTGGGTGCTTTAATGGACTTGTAGCTTGCCGACGAGTAGAGCACATTTTCAGCACACTGTCATGTGTTGCACCTCTAAGTCACCTAAGGGTATATCGTCTCCAGGGCGATGTACCCAATCATACTCTCAACCCGCGGAAGGATAACTGGATAGTCTGCAGGGCTTGGGACTGGAAAATTCTCGTCTGCATCTTGTTAGTAACTAGGCTTGTGATAACCCTAGTTAGTTAAGTAGTAAGCCGTAGTATTTGCTTGGCCGCTTGTGAATGGATGGTGTCCAGCAATGTTTAAGTCTCGTCTAGTCCCAGTACCTGGTACTCCTGAACATGATTGTTTACTTATCTTTAATAATAAATGGGTAGAGACAAGGTTCTATTCAGGCGAAGGGTTACGACCCCGGTCTTTGTTTGGTTTACGGGTTGTAACCTGGCTTCCGGAATGGTTCCATGTTCCTAGTCGTTTATTGTCTTGTTGTACTCTTATTTACTAGTACTTTTTTCTATTTTCTTATGTTCTGATATGCTGGCTTTTGTTCTTATTTCGTGGCCTCCTTTGTGGCACTTGCACTTTCTGGGGTTTGACCCAGCTGGTTTTGTGTGGCCAGATTTTGGAGCAGCACCCGAGGATCTACCGAACCTCCAACCTGATGGTAGCGACTAGAAGGAACCCGGGCCACGAGTGGGTTTCTATTTTGTTTCGCTCACTCTATTGTAAAATTATTCTTTTGAGGCGTTTAGCCGACGAGCACCTGTTAGCTCGATGCATATTTACTTACTGTTTGCCTACGGGCTGTAAACATGATTAACAAATCCTAGGGTTGATCATGTATGACTAAACTCTTGCTAGTCCTCGCATTTTGTACGATTAGCTTCATGATCAGCTGAATATGTAATATTTGGGATGCCTTTTATTGTATATTTGGCGGTTTAATATCTTGTAACTGTATTACTTGCTTGAGATTGAGACAATAGGCTTGACCTTAAAGAAACTGTTGGCGTGTAGTAAACCCTCATATCTAGACAGCCGCGACCGTATAGGGAGATGATATTCCATTTCGATATACGTAGCTGGCTATGTACGCCCCTGCTCTCCAGTATTCTGGTTCTGGGGTGTCACAATATCTTTGTGGATGAAGGAGTTCAGGCCACTAGTTTGACTGCTGGAGTGTTTTACTGGCTTTAGTCTATTAGACTATCGCATCTGGTGCTCCGAAACAGGAACCATACCTATCTGGAGCCGTATTTGCCGAGCCGTTTTACACGACAGTTCGGCTATGGCCAGCTCCTTCTGGAAAACACTAGCCCATATTTGGAGTCGATAGGCAGCTTGATTGATGGGGTACGTGCTTCGATGTACTACAACGTCGGGTGTACGGGGGCGATCTTTGCCCTACCCCTGGATAAGCCTGAGACCATTTGTGCTATGCCGTCGCCAAATTTTACGTTCAGATTAATACTCTTCATCCTCAGTATGATCGTAAACATAGCTTGATATTGGGGAGTCGGTTTGACCCCCTTCCCATAAAAAAGGCGTCGAAAGGCCGTAAGAAGGAAGGTATTGTTCCCTCCGCGGAACCAGTCATAGTACCGCTGCCAGAAGCTATCTTTAGGGAGCCAACAGTGTCTCCGAAGAAGGACACGAAGGATGATGATTCTTCTCCTCTCAATCCTCCTCAGAAGAGGAAAGCTTCAACTGAATTGGCCCAGGGACCAACTTTAAAGCGAAAGAAGAAAACTGTTGCTCCGAGGAGAGCCAAGGAAGTGGGTGCTGGCTCGGCTCCCTTGAGGAGGTCCTCCCGGCAAACTGGAAGAGGATGAACGGCACCACGGGCCGTTATTGTCAGGGAGGTAGATCCCTTCCTAGATTCCATAGCCGTTCTGGTCAAGCCTTTAGCAGCTTTCTCACCCTTGCATTTGTCCTTTACACAGGACCCTGAATTTGAAGCTGAGGATGGTATCTTTGAGGAGGTGGATGCGACAATGGTGTCCCCTGTCCGCCCTCAGCCGATGGATGAGGGCGGATCTTCTTCGGTTGTAAGAGTTGAGCGAGAAGATCGGGATAGAGGCCTGGACCGTGATGGCGATCAGAAAATCAGCTTTTCCTATGACATATCTGTGGGGGATATGTCTGCAATAGGAACTGCGATGAAGGAGATGGACTAGAACCAAGTCCAATCGGGTGGTACGCTATGACTGGCCGTCTGTCTGCGGATGGTACGCCGTGCTAAACTTCAATCGGGTGCCCAAACTCTCTTGCATGCTCCTCCAAAAGTGCGAGGTAAATCTCGAGTCGCGGTCCGACACAATACTAACAGGTACACCGTGTAATCTCACAATCTGCTCCATATACATCTCTGCCAATACCTCTGTCGACTGGCCCACTCTAAAAGGTAAGAAATGGCCTGACTTTGTGAGTCTATCAACAATCACCCACACTGCGTCATGTCCCCTAGGACTCTGAGGAAAACTCGTAACGAAATCTATAGTAATGTGCTCCCACTTCCACTCGGGAATGGATAGCGGCTGCAATAATCCGGCCATCCTCTGGTGCTCTGCCTTCACTTGTTGACATACCAAGCACTTGGTAACAAAACGAGCTATCTTCCGCTTCGTTCCATACCACCAATAATACTGTCGTAGGTCGCGGTAGATCTTGGTTCCTCCGGGATGAATAGAGTAAGTCGCACTGTGAGCCTCTGCCATCAGCTCATGCTGTAACTCTCCATTAGGAACATAAATACGATCATCACATCGTAATGTCCCATCGGAATGGATCCTCAATCCCGTCTGCTCTACTGCTTCAGTCCTCTCTCTGAGCCGCCGAAATCTAGCATCAGTAGGCAATGTTGCCTTGATGCGCTCTACCAATGATGATTGCACTTGGAGGTTTGCTAATACGCCATCGGCTCCAGGCAATACTACCTCAATACCAAGCTGCTCCAAGTCTCTAATTAAATCCTTCTGCGTAGTCAAAAAGTGTGCCATGGGCTTATGGCTTAATGCGTCTGCCACGACATTAGCCTTGCCCGGATGATAATGTAGCTCGATCTCATAATCCTTCATCAACTCCAACCAACGTCGCTGTCGCATATTCAACTCCTTCTGCGTGAACACGTACTTGAGGCTCTTATGATCAGTATAGATATCAACTTTCTCGCCGTACAAGTAGTGTCACTATAACAAATAGGGCATACAATAGCAGTTTATCTATAGCGTTCAAGCCTCCCTGCTATAGTATGTCATCATCAATAGCGTTACTTTCGCAGTGCTATTAAAATAAAATACAATAGCAGTTTATCTATAGCGTTCGAGCCTCCCTGTTATTATAATATAATCATCCATAGCGTTCATATTGAAGTGCTATTAAACGTTCATACAATAGCAGTTTATCTATAGCGTTGAAGCCTTCCTGCTACTAGAATGTCATTATCAATAGCGTTCATTATGCAATGCTGTTAACAGAACTTTACATAGCGTGTTATGAACGTTGCTAAAGGTATATTTTTTTCTGAACGTTGCTATGCCCGTATGTCTAGGGGTGAGCATTATTCGTTTTTTGGACCGAAATCCGAACCGAACCTAACCGAATAAGAGTTTCGGTTCGGTTTGAAAAAGATTCGGTTCGGTTTCGGTTTCGAAAATACTAAAATTTCTTATTCGGTTTCTGTTTCGATTTTAGGATTCGGTTTCGGTTTAATCCAACTAACCTTTCAGAAATTTTATCTAAAATTTCTCTCCCTGGTAAGCCGAATAAAAAAATTTAGTAATATATATAAGAAATATATCTTTATATATTTAGTTACTATATATATTGACAAAATTTTTTATAAATAAACTAAAGTATTGGTTAAACCAAATAAACTAAAAAGCGAACAGATTTATTCTGTTCGGTTTGGTTCGGTACGGGATATTTCGATTGGTTTCAATTTTTGTTATTCGATTTTCTTTCGAATTCGGTATTTGGTAATTCGGTTCGGTTAACCGAGTTAATCGAATGCTCACAATTGAACTATCTACTATTCTAATCATGGGAGAAGCAACACAGTTTTCTGTTTTATATTGAAAAATAAGTTATAGGAGCGATTCAGTTTTGCTGTAGAATCTATAACGTTCTCGATAGCGGACGATCCCGCCTGTTGGATTTTTAGAAACTAAATTGGTACCGTCCATAGCAAAATGTTATGGGTTATGTTTGAAAAAACCTTAATGTATTCTCCCCCAACCTTTCAACTCCTCATAACCCGTGCGCCAAGGGCCCGTTTGGTAAACCGTATTTGGAAGTGGGATTTGGATTTTTATGGATTTGAAGAGAAATCCATGGAATCCTATGTTTGGTTGGAAATGGATTTGGATATGGAAAGTATGACAAAATCCAGAACTTGAATTTGGTTGGATTTGGGAGGAAAAAATTAGTTATTCTTTAATAATTTTGTTGAAATATTTATTCTTTAATAAATTTGTTAAAAATTAGTAAATTAAAATTAGTTATTCTTTAATAATTTTGTTAAAATATTTATTCTTTAATAATTTTGTTAAAAATTAGTTAATTAATAAAAAAATAACTACTAGTTAGTTATCATAATTATATTCTAAGTTAATAATTTATTAATTAATAATTTTATTAATTAATAATTTATAATAATCCTAATTAATAATTTATTACTTTATTAATCATAATTATAATAATTTTATTAATCATAACCATAATCTTAATTAATAATTTATTAATTAATATCCAATTATAATGATAATTAATAATCTATTAGTATTATTATAATATTAATTAATAATTTGTTAATAACTATTTTATTATAATCTTAATTAATAATATTTTCATCACGATTAGAATCATATTTTATGATAATTTAATTAATAATTTACTAATCACCATTATATTAATTTAGAATTATTATTTTTAAAATATTTAATTTATGGTTAATTAAAAACTAACTAATATTTATTTAAAAATTAACTAATCGTTGATTATTAATCATTAATTATTAATTTTATAATTATAATAATCGTTATTTATTTAAAAATTATTAATCTTTAATTATTAATCGTTAATTATTAAAATTTATTAATTGTAAATTATTAATTACTAATCGTTAATTATAATTCATAATTATTAATCTTTAAGTATAAATTATTAATTATTATTTATTAATCATTAATTATAATTATTAGTTATTAATTATTAATCATTAATTATTAATCGTTATTTATTAATCGTTATTTTTTTTAAAATTAACTAATCGTTAATTATTAATTTTATATTTACTAATCATTAATTATAATTTATAATTATTAATCGTTATTTAAAAATTATTAATCTTTAATTATTAATTACTAATCATTAATTATTAATCGTTAATTATTAATCATTAAATATTAAACGTTATTTATTTAAAAATTAACTAATTATTTGGTAATTAATTTTATAATTAATAATAACTAATTGTTAATTATTAATTATTAATCGTTAATTATTAATTTTTTAATCAGTAATAACTATAATTAATTAATAGCTTAATTATTGATCATGACTATAATTTAGTTATTAATCATAAATCCAAATCCTATGTTTTGTTGGAGTTGGATTTGGACTTGTACTTGGATTTTGAAATCCATGATTTAGATTTGGATTTGAATTTTGGATTTCCAAATCTAAAATCCAAATCCATTTAGCAAACAAGCCCCAAACTGAAATATTGGTTAAACCAATTTTTTTTTTGCAATTATTCAGCAGCCATTTTTTTTTTCCCTGTCATTCTCTCAAAATTTCGCTCCTTTCATCGCATCTTTCCCTCTCCTTCCTGAATTTCTAGCTTTCTCTCATCTTTCCCTCTCCTTCCTCTGAATTTTGGGCTTCATCTCCTTTCCTTAATGCCCCTTCTTCAAATTCAAATTTTTTTAAATCTCTTTCGCCTCAACCAAATCCATAACCCTAATCGGGTTAAAATTTCTAACCCAAAATTTCCCCCACATTGTTTTTATTGTTCCCTCCCTCTCCAATTGCTGAATAAAATATAAGAAATCCCTTCCTTTTTCGAGTTTCTCTCGAGAGAGAACCTCCATCCCTTTCTCGAGAAACCCTCGTCCCTCCCTAAAGAAACCCCCTCCCTCTCTCGAGAAACCCTCGTCTCTCTCTCGATTTTCTGTAAAGCCCTAAAAAGTTTGCCTACCAAAGTGATGTCTTCTCCATCATGGCGGAGAGAAGGTACGTCCCCTCATTATCTCTCATTATCTCAATTTGATTAGGGTTTGATTTTGATTTAATTAGGGTTTGATTAAGGTTTGAGAATTTTCTTTGATTAGGGTTCCAATAAGGATACCTCCACCACACCTCCAGCATCATCGAAGCGGTAAGGGTACTGTCAGCCCATCTAAAGGTACTTTCTTCTTTTTTGGAAGAAATTATTGTTCGCCGTTGATTTTATTTCTTTAATTTATGATATTTTGGTGCCACTGGCTAAGAGTTCCACCAACAATGTGCGATATAATTAGCTAATTTTTTTATCTAGTAGCATCTATGTATTGTACTTTATTTCAAATTTTAATTTTAGTATTATGTATAACAAATGTAGAAAATGCCTAAGACCAACAAGAATTGAGTCCGACTTGATACAATCAACAAGCAGAAGGAAATCTAAAAACTAGATAAAGGTTGGTTATCCTATTTTGCGAAGGTGAATTTGAGATGAGCAATGGTATCGTTTTCAACAAACAATCAATTATCGGTGTGCTTGCAGTATTCTTTTGTATTTTTAGTTATGTGGGAGGATGAATTATTGAAATAAAGGCTTATCAGAGGAAGAGAAAAGTTCATCCTTCAAAATTGGTTCTAAACTATCCAAAACAATTCGTAAGTGGTCTTGGCAGGTCTGCACCTTTTGTTCCAAAAGAGTGCCTTTCTTTCTGAAAATTTCCAGGGGCGATACTTCTGATTTGAAGATGATTCTTGAGACATATCGACATTTTCAAGATACACTCTTCTAAGTTCCGTGATAGTTTTTTATTATATCCTAAAGAAATTTGAGGCAGTATATATGAATGCAACTTAGACAAAGTTGAACCCATATATTTTTATGAGCATACCTCATACATTAGTCGGTGGAAATTGGTACCGGGATAGTTGTGCGCTTATTTGCTAAACTTGATAGATCGATATATAAGAATTTTTTTGGACCGAGTGTCTACTATGTTGCAACCTGCAATTTCTTGTACTTCTACTATTCTTATACTTGAATGTTCTTTGTAGCTTGGGCTACTATCTAATCTTATATTAACAAAAATCCTTGACTGAACATACATGGATGCATTGTACCTTAATTCATGAACAATTGCATGTCATTGTAATTATAATTATGTAGTGCTCTACGAGTCTCTTGATGGCTTTAAATGGCTTGAGCAAAAACAAAAAGGAATTTCTTAGAATTTTAAATTTGTTCTCGACTTCCTTTAATTCCTTTAAGGGTACCTCGACTTTTAACACAATTCGTCTTGTGATTCATTATTACCCTAAAAGTTCAATTTTATAATATCAGTTCATTAATTTTCTTTAAATCGGCTTATGTTCTTGTCAATAGTGTCCTTTATATTTATTATTAGAGAACATGAACATTTTACCTGAACTCCTTAAGGTAAAATTTCTCCTTAAAGATGTGAGTTTTCTTCCATCTACTGCCCTGTTTAATGGCAAGGTTGCCAATTATACCTTATATTTATGTGTTTATAATTGAGTTTGGTTCAACATTCTTATCTGACACGTCATCTACTGACCAGGTTCAATTTAGGTAAGAGAACACTCCAAATTGGCTGAGGAAGGCTTTGCATAATGATGAATTTGCATTTGTAGAGCAATATGTGGTACTTATTTTTGTTATCCTATTTTTTTAATAGAACTCCATTTTTGGGTAGTGTCAGATGTGTGTTTTGTTTATAGACGAGCATTCAGAATCAGTTAGCCTTCCACGAGGAGATAGCCCTCGAAGGGAATCGGGTGATCCATTCCTCCTTTTCTTCAATTCAAAATTTAATTTCCTTTTCAATCTTAAAACAAAATTTAACTATGTTACTAGTTTACATGGCACTGATATTATTTGTGTTTGTTATTCCTAAATCCTAGTAGAAGTAGTTCATGTGGGTCTGGGTGTCCTAGAAGAAGAAGCTGAGCTATTTGATGTTATCGTCTTGAGTGCAGGTTTAGGAACGAGCTACCAGATCCAACAGCACAACCAAAATTATTGTCCATGAATACTAATAGAGATCAGTAAGTAGCTTATGCAATCAATGAAAAAGATTTAGAACATTTCATTTCATATAATACAATTTTTTACTCTGTGTTCTCATTATTTGACCAGTTTGTTTCTTCTTAATGTTTACTGTGTTAAAGAATTCCCCACAAAGTATTTTATTTTCTTTTACCTAGTATCTCTTTCGTTATAGGTACTTAAAGATTTGGTTAAACATAAACACCATCTTAATGATGGAGAATGGTTAAAAATTTGAGTTTCTCGGTTGAAATTTTTGTTATGTATCGGTGCAGAGAATTCTTATATAAATAGGTATTACCTACCTTTTTGCCAAAGAAACAAAAATAATGCAGACAAAAGTTGCTCCATAACTAGCTAAAAACATATGTCGACGAAAAGGTAGCTACATGATCTCTGATCATCTCATGTACTAAACATGGTGGAAATGGAACCCCAAACACTTACTAAATAATAGAATTTGTGTCTTAAGTTGATGAAAGTCTGTTACTGGGATAGTGCTTCTTGTTATTGAATGTACTGGTACTAGACTACTAGTTTATTTATGATAAGGATAATGGGTATGGTTGTACTAGGTTACCATTATCTAGTAAGAAGTGCAAACTTTCTTTTTGGTGTTTCCTTTGTTCTTTGGCAACTTGGCATGCTCACTTGACTCTTACTATGCTCTCTGCGAGTAAGCTTCAAGCTTCGGTTTCTCTTTCCATGATTTCGTCCCGTAGGGACTCAATTGTCATGCAGTTGAGTACTAATTTGATGTTTGGAGGAATTCTTATTGTTTGCTTGAATATTGGAAGTACATCCATTGTGATATTTTCCATAGTCTGCCGTTGCTCTAAGCCTCTAACACAGTGCTGACATCCTATACCATGTTTCACATTATTTTGTGCATTGGGATATATGTGTGCTTTTGTAAAAGATATCCATGACATTTATGCCTTAGATATTGGTTTGCTTCATCAAGGTTATTTGTGTGCTGTGAAATCTATCTCAAGTGTTCTTTTGTACTTTTACAGAAGGAGGTCTACATCTGGACATTTCAATTACTGTACGTGAGACCCTTTCCGTGAGTTCAACAGATATGGATGGTGCGACAGCCTTTGAAGTTTCAGGTAAATTTATTGGAGTTCATGTGTTTCTGTTCTGCTCATATTTCCATCAGTTAATTTGGAGTAGTTTCAAATGTTGGCATAATATCATTTATAGGATTCATTGCCAATAATGTTCTGAGAAGTATTTTAACTGATGTATTACGAGTCCGGGGTTGAAATTTTTGTTATGTATCGGTGTAGAGAATTCTTATATAAATTTGAGTTTCCTTTTCTTTCCTTCACTTCCCACTCAAATGAAACAGAGACCAAGGGTGGCTCATTATTACACATTGTAATAAAATGTAGATCAAGATAACTTTAGCTATGCAGAATATCAAATCTGAATTGACGACAAACAATAGATAACACAAGTAGTACATGTGAATGTACACGTATACACAATAAAGCAAAACAAAAATAGGGGCAGTCTAGTATCACAATACAGCAATTAGGGAGGATCAAAGATGTGCAAAGCCTTATCCCTATTTTATGTAGAAGCTGTTTTCATGACTCTGACCCTGAAGCCTTTTCTGATCCTGAATCAACAACTTAATGAGTTAATATATCCTACAGAAGCTGAGGTATCGCAAGCATGGGGCATTACCCTATGCCTTTTTAACTCTTCCTCATTCTCCTGCTTCACAATAGTGTACTCTTCCAACATAGAAAGAAGGTGAAGCTGCAATGGTGTTGGACGACATATAATGTTAAAAATATAAACAATGTATATAAGCAAAATAAAATATGAAACAATATTAATGAAGAGAGCAGGAGTAACTAATACAAATACCATTTACAAAATAAGAATTAGTTCATCCGAAATAATATATTAGTTTTTTGGACTAACAAATTATGAGATGTGAAATTTTTATTTTTGTATAGTTTTACTGCAAACAATTTGAGAAGTCGTTGTGCTACGAACAAAATTGGAATTAGTTAAGTTTTGTATAGTTCAATTGTCTGGGTCGGCTGGAGATGGTTTTTTCTTTACACTAATGATTTTCCTCCTATATTTGTGTAGGTTGGATGAAGGAAGAGGATGCTTTCTGAGGAGCTTTGGTTGTGGACAGGCTCGAAGGGTTCGAGCTAAATTTTAGATAGTCAACATTTTGGATATATGTAGCTGACTACGCTGTTAATGTTTAATTTTTGGACATATGTTTGGTACTACTTCGTTGTTCTACATGGAGAAATTAAGGATTTTAAATGTTTGGTACTACTTCCTTGTTCTACATATATTTGACAGTGAAATTAATGAATTTACTTACGTTCGGAATTCATTGTGTGTAACTGTGGCATTATCTACAAAATACCTGCATTCTGTGTAACTGTGGCATTATCTGCAATAGTATTCTGATGTGCTGCATTCTGTAAATTTTTGAATATAGAATTTTGACTCTGCAATTGCATTCTGACATGCTATTGGTGCACATATAATAGCAGAAAAGAAATGCTATAAGAAGCAGATATATATCGAAACGCTATTAACAAACAATAATATACATGAATGCAATTAAAACTCAACAGCGTTCAAGAACGCCATAACAAATTTATAGCATTAACAAAGGTTATTAATGGTCTATAGCGTTCCTAAACGCTATGTAACTATATACCGTTTGTCAGTGCTATAACATGTCTATAGCGTTCATGAAAGCTATACTACATTAATAGCGTTCATGAATGCTATTAATGTTCTATAGCGTTCGTAAATGCTATAAGCACAGTATAGCGTTTATAAGCGCTATAAGTCATCTATAGTACCATAGAACGCTATAATCCATGAATAGCGTTCGTGAACGCTATAACTTTATAGCGTTCTTGTACATGGGGCAATTATAGCGGGGGCATTTATAGCGGACGGAATATGCTATAATAAGTATTCTACAGCGTTCAGCGCATGCTATCATATCCCATATCTATTGTAGTGTGTCTCCATAACTTCAAAGCAAAGATAACCGCTGCAAGCTCTTGATCGTGGGTCGGATAATTCTTCTCGTGCACCCTCAACTGTCGTGATGCATATGCTACTATACGACTGTGCTGCATCAATACACATCCTAATCCTTTTCCGGATGCGTCGCTGTAGATCACAAATCCTCTCGGGCCCGATGGTAGTGTCAAGATCGGTATTGTGGTCAATCGCTTCTTTAACTCATCAAATACAGCTTGACACTCGTCCGTCCATACAAACTCCTGATCCTTGTAAGTTAATCGAGTCATAGGCCCCGCTATTCGAGAGAAATCTTCTACGAACCATCGGTAGTAACCCGCAAGTCCGAGGAAACTTCTCACCTCAGAAGCTGATATGGGAGCAGGCCATGATTCGACTGTTGTAATCTTCTTAGGGTCCACTGATATACCATCACCCGTAACAATATGACCAAGAAATGATACCTTTTTGAGAAAGAAATCACACTTGCTAAGCTTTGCGAAAAGTCGTTCATTCCTCAACGTTCCCAAAACTATCCGTAGATGCTGCTCATGCTCCTCTTGACTCTTGGAGTAAATCAAGATATCATCTATAAAGACTACTACAAATTTGTCCAAGTATTGGTGAAAGATCTTGTTTATTAAATTTATGAATACTGCGGGGGCATTGCTCAAACCGAAAGGCATGACCAAGAACTCGTAGTGTCCATACCTTGATCGAAAAGTCGTCTTTGCAATGTATTCCTTTCGGACCTTCAATTAGTGATAGCCTGATCGTAAGTCAATCTTGGAGAATACTTTTGCTCCACTCAGTTGATCGAATAGATCGTCTATACGCGGCAAGGGATACTTGTTCTTCACCGTCACTGCATTCAATGCTCTCTAATCGATGCACATGCGCACTGTCACATCTTTCTTAGGCACGAAAAGAACGGGTGCTCCCTACGGTGATTCACTGGCACGAATAAAGCCCTTCTCTAATAAGTCATCAATCTGCGCCTTCATCTCTACCAACTCCTTGGGTTCCAGGCGATATACTCGAGATGAAATAGGCTCGGCTCCGGGAATAAGCTCAATAGAAAACTCAATGTTTCGGTCATGTGGCAGTCCTGGCAATTCTTTAGGGAATACATCCTCAAACTCGGGGATGATAGGGTGCTGAGGGGTGTCCTGCATCATCATATGAGTCCCTAATGCAGGTGCATCACAACTCTCTATGTCTTCTTTGGTGAACTCAAACTCCTCCGTATTCAGTGGTCTAAAGACAATACTTCCCCTATGGCAGTCTATGAGAGCGAAATACTGGCTCAACCAGTCCATTCCAAGAACCACATCGAATGTCGGTATAGGAAATACAAGAAGTCGTGCCCTCATCTTTCTACCACTTATTACTACAGGACAAAGTCTACAAACACCACTAACAAGTACAAATCCTCCTCCAGTGAGGATTCTAACATTCTTAGCTAAGGGTGTGATGGGAATGCTGTGTCTAGTGGCAAAACTAGTGGCTATAAATGAATGTGTGGCTCCAGCATCAAATATTGTAATAGCAGGAAAAGATGCAACTAAAACAATACCTGCTATAACCTCTGCCTCTGTCTCTATATCCTCAACAGCAAGTGAGAATACCTGCCCATAATTCTGTCCTGGGCCCTGAGCTCTGGCCTTGTTGTACTGTACGCCTTGGGGAGGCAATGGTGGACGAGGTGCTCCTGCTACAGGTCGTGGTGCTGGAAGAGCTGGGGCTGTAGGCCTCGGGTTCTGTCGAGCATGTACTATCGCCTGTTGCTCTGGACAGTCCTTGAGCATATGCTGATTGGATCCACATCTCAAGCACAATCCAAGGCGAGTCCTACAGTCGTTCTGGAGATGTCCTTGCTTTTCGCAGTAATGGCAACGAGCTTCTCGTAGGAGGTAGTCCTCTGTTGGTACTGTCCTGTGATCCTCCTGATAGGTCCTCCCTGCGTAGCTCGGGCTGGTGAACTGCTGGGGAATGGCGCCTCGATGCCTGCTGCTGTTCCTTGCAAAGAATCTCCTGAGCATTAGCTTCTTCCAGGACAGCTGAATGGGAGACTTGAGACTGGGTAGTCGTATAAGACTTGAGCTCTGGCGCAAGCCCCTGGTGAAATCTCCTCGTCTTCTCTAACTCTGTCGGTATCAATCCCGCACCAAATCTACTCAGACGATTGAACTCTGAGTCATACTCATCAACTGTCATATTTTTTTGCTTCAGATGAAGGAACTGGTCGTAGAGACCATCTCTGACATGAATAGGGAAGAACCTCTCATAAAATGCATCATAGAACTGCTTCCAGGTGATCCCAGTGCCTAATCGTCTCTCTTTTGCCTTCTACCATTGGTGAGCATTGTCTTCTAACAGTAGGTCCACTGCTGTCATCCAATCTCGAGCTGGCAACTGGGATGTCTTCAGTAGCTTTTCTGTACTAATAAGCTATTGTGACACCTCTAGTGGCTTTTTCGTTCCTCTAAAGGCCTTAGGGTTCATATCTGTGAAATTTTTGATAGAGCCTTCATAAGGATGCAGAGCCGGTACTGGTGCTGGTACTGGAGGTGGTGGTGGAGGTCTAGCCAATGCTGCCATCATCGTCTGTCTCATCAACTCAGTCTGCTGCCCCTGAGCCTGCATCATGGCGTACATGAATTGGGAAGTAGGGCTTCCATCAGTCGGTGGTGGAGGCATTTGAGGTCTCGACTGTGGGGGAAACTGCTGAGGGAATGGTGGTGGTGGAGGCAGTGGTACATTCCCTTCCGGTGGCATGGTAGTGGTCTGTCCAGCCTGGCTGCCTGAGGGTGCTGCGATCTCTGGGTACTCCGTCGTCGGTGTCGTAGTAGGCTACGACTGTCCTGGCTGGTATGGTGTCACTGGAGTCATGGAAGGATTATGTCCCTCCGGAGTATCCTCTTCACCAGATGTGAGGGCCAAGGCAGAAGTGCATCCGCTTCTTAAATGCATATTGTTGGCACGAGGAAGATAAGTTGATATTAGGAAAGATTAGATATGAGGTAAATTAAATAATCAAGGAAGTTTCGAAAAGATTGGAATTCAAGAGGTAGTAGTAGTTCTGGATGAGATATTCTTATTCCTATATGCAGGCTTATTGGGTACAGTCATGTAACCCAACAATATTAACGTTGACCTGCATGGGCCACCACAAAAATATGTAACATCCCAGTCCTAAAATACATAGGACCAAGAATACATAGGACCAAGCATGTGAACATGCCAGCTGCATATATACGAAGAATACTCCAATATATGGAATCCTCATATATGCACATAAGCTGTAAATAAAATAACCACAGGCCAGAAATATATAATCTAATCTCATCACAGCTCAACGCAGAAGATAATAGAGTCCAAATAAATAAATAAGTATATCAAAAGATAGCCTGGTGAATAAGCTCACTCCAAACAGCTATGAAAAATAATCTCACATGATCGGAGTCCAACCTCCGCAAAATAGAAAGAAAAGAGATATAAAAATAATGTCCACTAATGTCTCAAATAAAGAATAGACTAGAAATCAGTAGGGACTTGCCTCGTCATCAATGTAGGATAGCTCCAACGTCGCTCCGTACTCCTGTGGAAAGTCGTCTAACACTGGAGAGATGACCAGGCCCTCAGAGGGACGTAGAAAGATACAAGAAAACACCATGCCATATAAACTGTAATAATATAATAAGAGTAAAAGGTATGCATGCAATCGGGTTCCTGACCATTCTACTGTGAATATGCAGTTGAGATACAATCATTCGACGCATGAGCCCTGGCTGTAAATGGGATCGGCATAGTTCCCGTAAAGGGCACCAGGGGCCTACGTCTATAACGCTCGGGAAGCGTCAGAGGGCATCATGTACAAGGGCTACGTCCATAACACTCTGGAAAGCATCAGAGGGCACCTGGGGCCTGCGTCTCCGGAGGAGCGCACAGGTAATCAGGTAAGTGCAAAGAAGCCCATACGTCAGGTATTGTTTTCCTCACCCAATACCTAGTATCATTATCTCCATGAATGATATGAACCTCTAGTAACCGCCAAGTCTTCTAACATGCAATTCTATTGGCAGTTACTCCTATCCGTCGCACGCTCCATACGTATCGGTGGCCAGCCGACTACGCGGATACATGTCCTACATGTGACTCACATCACGTGGTAAAGCAAGTGTCAAGGCCGTACAAGATATACCAATACCTCATCATCAATGGGTGGTCACTAGACTAAGTCAATGCAAGAGAAATAAATAAAGCAAAAAAAACGACCGATAGAGTCGTTGCACCCAAGTGTGACTTGGACGCACAGTTTAAATATCAAGAAATAAGAAATGCTAAAAATAACAACTAAAAATAAGAAATATGATAATCACAGAGTAAGGTGACAAGGTATCTTGCCTGATGGTGCAAGTGGCAAGTCCTAGAAATCACAATGTCAGCCAAGAAATGGCACAATCACAGATGACTCCAGACGCTGAAACAAACATCAAAAATGATCTCGATGAAAAAGATATACCAAGGAAACGCCTGTCCAAAAGTCTAATTCTGGAACTGGGGTAAAATCGTAATTTTGGGTCAAAACGATGTCCGCCGTTGGACCCGCTTCGCACCGAAATACGTGCCAAAGTCTATGGTCTCTAAATTCGTCAAACTATAAGTCTACGGATTCGGTTTGAGGAAAGGAACTCAACGGTATGTCCAATTTTGGATTCCGATGAGCCGTGTACAAATTTGTCTGTTTGAGTGGGTCGCGGGCCCGCCAAAAAGGGGTTCCGATTCGACCTTCTCAGAATCGAACCAAACTTGGCATACAGGACCGAAATTTTGATTCGGACCTGTTGGTGCAAGTTTCATCTCGATTTGACGACTGTACACGAAGTTAGGGCAAAGTTTGCAAATTGGCGATACGGGGGTATCTTGACGGATACGGACTGATTTCGTCGCGCATACACGACGAAACTGAGTTCCGTCAGTTCCCACACGTCGGCAACGTCCATATGCGCCTTTCGATGCATATAGCATGCGATGTCGCCCGATTTGTCGGGGCGCACGTCGTATCGATTAATTTTTCTAAATTTTGGTTTTTTCAAAAACAGGTTTTTCTCAAACTTTAACATCATAAATATTAGCAAGTAGGGTGTTATAAATTATTCTAAAAGATAGGGTTGGTAGTCCTATAGTGTTCTAAAAATTTGCTCAGAAATTTCCCAAAAATAATTAATAGGTTGTGCAAAATTGAAGTCGAAACAGGGGTCCTACAGTTTTTATGATCTGCCTTTGGGGCAGTTTTTCGACAATTTCTCGTCGATTTCACGAAGAAGCTAATGGGTCTCGGTTCAATCTATCGAAGGCGGCTTGTAGGGGGTTGTATAGGCCTTATGTAGGAACTCGTAGAATCGAAAATGATGTAATAGATTGGAAGAACTTGGATCGAGAAGTGGGTACCTCGGTTGCTGAACGAAGAATATGGAGGATCTTTCTCGGTCGGGACGGGTGGCTGGCGAAGCTCCGGTCGACGGCAGCAGTCGCAGGCCCACCTGGATGGTTCGCCGGGTCCGGGAAAAGGTTGGGGGCGCTCTGGTGGATGGGTTCGAGAGGATTGAAGAGATATGGGGGGTTAGGGTTTCGACCAATCGATAATACTTTTTGTGAATTGAGATTTATTGTGGGTCTTCGAATTTCGAAGACAAAATTTTTCAAGGGGGAGAGATTTGTAACTCCACTTTTTCCATTTTAGTGGAATTTAAATTTTTTAATAATACTTCATCTCCTTTTTCCTATAATATATATATATTTTTTAAAATTCAAAAGTTGGTTACAACTAATTCAAGTGGTCCCCAATTTTTCAAAATCTCCTAAACAACTTTTTAATTAATTTTCGGTCAAGTTTGTAATAAATGAAAAGGGCCAGGGCTAAGTTGTAAAATAGCCAATTGGTGGAGGGGCTTAAATGCTAAATAGCCTTCCTCTTTATATTTTCGGCTAGAGAGAGAATTAAATCTCATTCTCCATTCTTCTCCTCTAATTCCGAGGAGCTCTCTCCTTGCTTCCCCAAAATCTTTTGGAAGGAAACCTAGCAAGCGGTGGCGATAGCAGGCATTAGCGACAGCCGGCGAAGATGACAGCTAGCTAGTGACGGCAAGGTGAAGAAGTCTTTCCTCTCGACGTTGATTCCTCACCAAGTCTATCATCGATGATCAAGGTGAGTCGAGATTCCTTATGGAAATTCGTTCATATCGATTCTCAATTGAGTCAGGAATCGAATACGCGATCGGATCTAGATCTGGATTGATTTTGAGTATTGCTGTGATCTTCTATGTTCTTAGGTATAGAGGATCACAAGCTTTTGATTGCTCTGACCTCAATTTCTTGAGCCATCTCAACGATTGGTTGATGGAGATCGAACTGATCGGTGGGGATCACATTTAAATCCATTCCAGTGTGAGTAATTCATTTGTTCTTGATTGACTGCTCTTTTCCCAAACTAGGAAATTCAGGTTTAGTTAATTAATTTAGTCACATGAATGCTCGAAATCTGCTCTCTAAATGTCCAAGCAGGATTTTTAGATCATCTTGGACGCAGGAAGACTATATCGGACATGTTGAGATAATGTTTCCAAGCTTCGCTGATCTGCTCTGTTCTGATCAGGTATTCCCTTCAACTCCTTCTAAATTATGATTGGTGGATCCAATTTGATTTCAGTATCAAACTGAGACAGTAGAAGTCGAAATCCTGTTGACTCCACCGTGTCTGGTTAATGGGGAAATTGTATCATGGTTGGTCGGATACGAGGGATGTGACTCATATCCATAACTGTATCCTGTGTGATTGATATCAGAATTGGTTATGGGTTGCAGTAGGTAGAATGGCAATTTATATTTTTACTTGGCAGTATGAGATATGCATGGTTTAGAAGTTTTCGTGGTGCATCTTCCCAGTTTAAGTGGTTCAACTAATTATTTTCTCACATGAACTGATAATGCAGATCGAATAGTTATTTTGTTATTGATTGGCCATGAGTGTATGGGTGTCTCTTTAATTCAAGCATCAGTTGGATTAAGGAAGTTCTCATATTTTCCTAAAGTTTCAGTTAGATGGTTTAAGTTTGAAATTCGATATCAGGAGGATATGTTCCTTTAATAAGTTTGCTGCCAACCTTAAAAAAACATGAGAGTTGAATGTCAGGTTACTGACATTCAAGAGGGATCAACAGAGGGGAACCAGAGATATGTTTTCTGTAAGAGGGTTGAGGAGTATCTAATGTATCAGCTTAGAATCTGAGTTCAGTCTTGAATATATTAATACCTGAACTCAGTTGCATTTTCTGCAGTGGTTGTCATGAGTTAGTTTGAACTTACTTTCCAGTCCTATCATTTTACTGCAGTATCTATAAAGAAGTCTCTTTGAGCTGAACTTAAGGAAAATAAATCACATGTTGAAATATCTGGGTGTGTTGCACTTGTTCTCCCAAAGCCTTGTGATCTAATTCATGCAATTCAGTCTTAGAAGTTACTGTTATAAACTGCTGATTAAAATTGTCACTGCCTGTAGAATGAAGATAGTCCCATAGCAGAACTATGAAGGTAATATTGGTTTAACTCTTGAGAATTCTGGGTAAATTCAGGGGGAGTGATAGGTTATATAGTGTGGATCATTTAGCTCAGTATCCTGGACTGTATCAGTCTTAATCAAGGCTGATTGTATCAGCCTGAACATGGAATGACTGTATGCTCTATTAGACTGAACTACATCAGTATATTAGCTAGATGGGTCTGTAATTAGTTTTGCTTGGACTGATTGTGCCAGCCCTATTCAGGACTAATCCTTTGGAGAACTGGTTTAAATTACTTCAGGTAATAACTATTCAAGAAGTGGACACCTAGATATGTGGCTTGACTAAATTCATGATACCAGTAGGAAATGGTCTATTGATATTGATCTAGACAATTTCCTATTGGACAATGACATTGGGAATGCCTGCTTATCACTATTTAAGGATGAGCATGAGATTGAAGGATCCATCATGCTTTGGATCAATTATTTTCTTTAAACACTATTAGCCTAGTGTTGTTTTAAGTCTTACACTATGAATATGTATTAAGGTAAATGAATTAGTGTAGATTACTGTCATGTTCTTTTGCAGTCTTATTCTTAGTTGGATAAATTAGGCCATTCTCTTAGTTAAGTATTTTTCTGAGTAGCTAGATGGGTTTGCTACCAACCAATACATAGATACCTGCTAGAATAGTTAACATTCATGTTACTTTACAATTTAAGCTTGGTTATTGGATAAAAACTAGTAATTAGGATTTATTAGAGATTAACCAACTTGTATCCATTAATCAGGTGGATACACAGATCAGCTTCATTACCCGTACTTTCCTGGAGCAAGGCAAGTACACTCTATGGTCTTGTACATTTCATTATATCATGTGCTTCCTTGATTGACACACTGCGACACGACATATTTTTCTGTGCTCATGTTTCTTGTTCTTATTACTTGTACCTGGGGTAGGGAAATATACTATTTATGTGACCAAACCTAAGAAACAACTCAGGTGTGTTTAGCTTAGACCCCGCATCGTGCACGCGTGTCCTAAGCCGTACCATTCATGTGCTTTCATGTGCTTCATGTGCTTTCATGTGCTTCATGTGCTTTCATGTGCTTCATGTGCTTTCATGTGCTTACCCCTAGCCGGTCATATACTTATCAAATATTGTACACACATGTTCAGAAAATATATCATGTACTTAGTTCCTGTGATTCCTGAGATATCATGTTCTTTCATGTTCTTACACACCATATTCTTTCATGTTCTTATATACCATGTACTTTCATGTACTTATACACCATGTTCCTTCTTGTGCTTTACATACCCCTTGTACTTTCATATCATGATGTCTTGTTCATTACATAGAGCTGTACTTTACTCCGCTCCTGACTGGATAAGTTGCAGGTATGCTTGCAGGATATCATTCTACCATATGGGCCAGAGCCCGGGATCTTAGCTGAGCAGGATGGGTCATGACTTAGCTTGAGGTTTCAGGTTTAGACTGTTAGCTTTACTCTTAGATATTGTTTTAGAATTCATAGTACATTTCATTCTTGATGACTCGTACATTATATACATAGAATTGTGGATTATGGTGATCATTCTGGGATACGTTTTAGATGCTGTGATTATTTACATTTATGATTATCTGGTTAGATTTTCCTAGTTTGGTACAACTTACTTCGTCGTGCCTAACGACGAAGGCTGGGCGTGTCTGACTCGTGTCCGATTATTCGGAAGTGGGTCATGACAGTACACATTTTCATTTTCCTTATTATTTGCATAATGAATTTATATAATGCATATATATAAATATACACACTCAAATTTTCCATGTATATTTAAATATACACACAGTAATATATATTCATTTACATTATTAACAATAATGCTATTTTTATTATTACTAACATTTATTTTTGTTATTATTAACATACACTCACAAATATTTGTATACATGCCTAAAAATATCAAATTAAAAATTAATTTAAATATACCAAAATTTAGGGGATTTTACAGTCTTCAACTCCAGTTCTTCCAAGTTAGGAACGTCGTTTTCAACAGCATCAGCGGCCCAATGAAATCGGGCCATGTATTATACTTATGTATATCCAGACAAAACTTCACTGTAGGAAGGAAGTTGTATCGGCAAGTATCCATAAGTTCTGAGTCTGGTATGTCGAAGGGCATCTTCAGTGCTAGCTGCCTGAAGCGTTCGATGAAGGCGATGACCGACTCAGTCCTCCTTTGCTTAGTCTCAATGAGGGTGGACATACGGACATGCATGCCACTCTCGTAAAACCTGTTGAGGAACAATTGTAACGCCCCAGTCCCAAAATACGTAGGACTAGGAACGTAGACATGCCAGCTGTATTCATACGAAGTACATAGGCCTCGTATGGATACATAAGCTGTAAAATACAGTAGAACCATAACTAATCTCATCCACACAAAATAAATGAATAAAAGATGTCATATAATGAGAAAGAATTGTCTTGATACGATATGTTGGGCGGAGACAAATCCACTACCAACAAGTAAAGGAAAAATACATGAGAAAAGAAATAATTTTTGGCGAGCGAAGCGAAGACGATCCAAGTACAATCATCCTCGAAGAAATAGTGATGATCACGGCTAGAGCTAGAATACCTGCGAAAGACAATAGCACACACCTGGCGAGATAACCAGGTCCTCAGAGGGACGTAACAAGACACATAATATCATGCCATATAAACTGAATAAATATTGCTCAAATAAATAAGTCAATTGAATTATAACATGGTCCAATACACACCTATTGAACTAGCGTACCATCCTCCCAACCAAACAAGGACAGAAGATGGTAAACTAATTTACGGTGACGTATCTTTCCACGCTATGAATCCAATATGGTATCCGGACTCCAACAAGGTTCAATACCTTCTCATCGGAGTAGTAAGTCACGCCTACAAGTTTGCAAAAGGTCGATATGGGGGTATCCGGACGGATACGTACTGATTTCGTCGTGCACACGCAACGAAATCGAGTTCTGTCAGTTCCCACACGTCGACAACATCCATACGCGCCTTTCGATGCGTATAGTGCGCGACCATGTTGCCCGATTTGTCGGGACGCATGGCGTATCGATTGGTTTTTTTAAAAATTTTAGTTTTAGAAACAGATTTTTTCCTAAAGTTTGAAAAGATTTTAACAATGATATAATTAGTTTAAAAATAAACTAAAAGTGGGGTCTCCATCTGGTATATGTTGTTATCAGATTTGTTCAAATAGATTCTCAAGGATGACGAGGAATCGGCAAAATTTTGCCTTCCAAGAAGGGGGTTTGAATCGAGTTTCTTGTCGAATTTAGGACAGGTTTTTGGTCAACTTGGTGTCGTGTTTCAGGTCGATTCTGATAGGGTATAATCAAATTCCTTTGAAGAGGATTGAAGAGGGTCAGATGGGCTTTATCTAGGAATTGCTAGATCGAAAAGTTATCAAGTAGAATCGAAGAAAAGTTCGAGGAAAGTTGAATACCTGGCGGAGTTTAGAAACAGGGTATCTCTGTTTTAGGATCGGTTTCGACGTACTTGGCAATGCTTCGATGCACGCACGGTGGTCGCAGGCGGCCTGGGATGTGCGCCTGGGGTTCGAGACTTCTCTGGGATCAAAAACTCGATCTCGAGGGTGGATTTCTCACGAACGTAGGGTTTCCCTATTCCCGTTTGTTACCTATATACTCGGTTGAAAAAAAAACCGAGTTCAACCGAGTTTAGGTATGCTTTAGAGGGTTTAGATAAGGCCACTGTTGATCAAATCCTTAGGAGATCTAAAGATTTGATCCTGCTCC
Organism: Iris pallida; assembly: GCA_029216955.1. Taxonomy (NCBI): domain Eukaryota; kingdom Viridiplantae; phylum Streptophyta; class Magnoliopsida; order Asparagales; family Iridaceae; genus Iris; species Iris pallida. Next base: position 18,824,808 of record JANAVB010034619.1, read on the forward strand.
GCTCCCTTTTGAATCCGCATTTTTTATGGCTCTTTCGCGTCCCTGTTATGGGAACAGCCTGCTCGGGATGCTGGACGAGCACTGTTTATTTGAAACAGTGCTGACGTCAGCATATCCTTTTTTTTCTTATTCCTTTTTCTTTCTTTTTACAAAAAAAAACCTTTTGAAATCAACAAAATATATAAATATATTTATATCTAAAATTCTAGTTTAACCACATATTTCATAAAAATATATTTCATATATTTATAAATTCCTAAAATACCTTGTAGCATTTACTTACTCTATATATAAAAATAACTCACTTAATATTGAAACCCTAATATCATTAAACAAAATATAATTTCCAATTATTTCTAAAATAAGTAAATAATACATAAAAAGGAATTTATAAACAAGTATAAAAATATTTCTTAAAATAATTGAATATTACGACAAGTAATTTTAGAGGGGTACGACGCTAGTCAGGGCACACGATGCCACTCGTCGTACCACATTGTCTAGTCAATGAGCATAACAATTTATAAATACGACTAAGACTTTATTTATAAATAAATATCAAATAATTTCAAAAAAATCAAGCAAATATAGAATAATAATAAAATCATTTAAAAATTCTGGGGGTTTACATCCTACCCAACTTACAAGAATTTCGTCCTCAAAATTTAGGAATAATAGGGTAGATGGGGTTGAGGGGTATAAGGAGTAGTTTAAGGCGAGGATATCGCCAAATGACTAAAGTGATACCTTGGATCCATTTCTCAAGTTCCGTGCATTGTCTCTCTAAGACAAGAACAATAAAGGGGTTAAAGATGATGCCATTGAGTACGAATGAGTAGTTCATAGGCGACGAAAAATAATTCAAAAGAGAATTATCAAGGCTGTCGCAGATGAGACTCCAGGGGCAAGTTTTACTATGTCTCCATCCACGTAGGGTAATATAAGTACAGCAAACCAAAGTGCAATAGGTTGATCAGACCATCATGCACCGGTTCTGAATAGACAATATGTTAGTGAGTGCACCCAATAACACATATGTCATGAACAAGCTCGATAAAAGAATAAGCTTGCAAAACTAAGACTAGATTAGCAGCATAAGATAGTCAAAATGTACCGGAGGTAATGATGAAGGAAATTAAATAGTCCAAGGTCTTTTTAAAATCAAGTCTTGTCCGAAGTGTGGCCTATGCAGTTGGCTTGGTTGGCTAGCTAAGTTAGGGTCCTCTGAGTTTATAGTCTAAGTGAACTCATCAACATGATTCATACTGACAAAGGATTTGTTAGGTTGTGGGGTATTCTACCCAACTTACAAGAGTTCAACTAATAATGTGATGGGACAACGGGTTAAGCAATCAAGATAAAGTACAAAGTAAAGCATTTAAGAAATTAAGTAGAACACAATCACATATAGCGTCAAAAGACTTAGTCAAGGTTGGATCTCTAATTGAGGTCAAAAAGTATTTGGTATCATGGTAGAGGTTATAGTTCAGTCATTTTGACCAGAAAGTCACATAAAAAAATAGAGTACAAGGAGACCTATTTTAGTGGGACATGATATACCTAGATGATGGTGAGCTCGTCTAGATCTTGTATATGAAATTTGTTTGAAGGTAACAGCTGGTCTCGTGCTCCGAATAGCAAGGTCACGATCGAGGACACCAAATGATCTAAATAGAAAGTGGGTGTTCATGAGGCACTAATCTATCATCTAGTGGAAACCAATTTATCCTACTCAATTGGTAAAAGAAGTCTAGAGGCATTCAATCTATAATCTCCAGAAATTCCTCTCTCAAAACTAAAACCAGGGCACGAATTTATGATTGATAAAGTTAGAAATATTCTAAGTCGTGGTATCATACCTTGACTTGATATCAAAGGGTAACAGATAACATAATGCAGTGGATATGAATCAAGGACGAAGTGATTACGAATAGATGGAAGAATATTGTGTCTGTCATCCTTGTGTTCCCATGGGAAATCCTTCTGGCATGAAACACTATAATGACATACAAACCGAGGACATGGGCCATTTCACATATACAAGGTCTACAAAAAGGCATCTAACTCTAAGGCTTGTCTTGGAATCCTTCTTAACCAAATCCTTACTCATTATTCTACTCAAGTCTGGCTATGATACGGTTTATGGGTTTACTAAAGATGTTTATAGGTAGTACCCTGCAGTGCAATTGCTAACTCTTAATCCCAATGAGTTTCGGGAGACGAGATAACTATTCTATGCATGGATAGGACATAATTGAAGGTGCATCAATAATGTATTAACTAGAATAATACATGTGGTATCTGTCAACTCGGGAAGGGTGTCTAGCACTGTCATGGTGAATGCTTGTCCTTGTCTCAGATTATTCATCTCTTCTCTAGCAGGCCTATACTCTGGTGTCTGGCCCTCCAAGGCTGGTCCCTCCTGATATTCTTCTAAGGGAAGTGGTTGTGGTGCACCTGGCCCGAGAGTTATTGGCCCTCGTAACTGTTGTTATGATGGTGCTGGAGCTAAACCGGGTATGGCATGTCGGTTGGGACAATCTCGAATTTTATGCTCATTGGAACCGCAATTGAAGCAACACTTTAGTCGCCGACGAAAGTCCTTCTGCTGGTGCCCTCTCCTTCCACAAAACTGGCAGGTTATTGTACTTGGAACTTGATAGGGCACGGCTTGCTGTTGATATTGTGTAGTAAGTCGTCGTTCGGGGCCTCCTGAACCAAGTTGAAATGGAAGGTCTATCTGGGCATAATATCTTTGAGTTTGTGGTGCCTCCATGTGAAGGATCTCCTGACTTCTAGCTTCTTCCAATACTGTGGCGTGCGAAATTCTAGATTGCACAGTAGTGTGTGTTTTAAGCTCAGGCCTTATCCATTATGAAACCTTTTTGCCTTCTCCTTCTCCGTTGGCATCAATCCCTCGACAAATCTGCTTAGTCGGCTAAATTCTGTATCATACTCGTCAACCGACTTGTCGCCTTGTTTGAGATGGAGGAACTGATCATACAATACATTCCGAGCAGCGATTGGAAAGTACCTCTCGTTGAAGAGTTTGTAGAACTCTTCCCATGAATGATTGGTACCCAAGCGCCTCTCCTCCGCTTTCCACCAATGATGGGCATTGTCCTCGAGAAATAAATCAACTGCGGCCATCCAATCTTCTTTAGGCAACTGTGACGCCCTTAACTTCTTCTCGGTTCTGATAAGCCATGAAGAAACTTCTAGTGGGCCTTCGGTACCTTTGAAGGTCTTCGGCTTCATTAGGGTAAAATCTGAAATACTGCCTACGTATGAATGGGGCCTTGGTGGAGGTGCTGGTACTTGGGCTGGTGGTGAAGATGGGGGTCTATTACGTGGGACCATCACGTCTTGTCTCAATAGATCATTTTGCTGCCACTGAGCCCGCAATAAAATATAAAGGAACCGATTGGTATCATCTCCATCAATCGGGGGCATAGGCATCTGCGGTCCAGCTTGAGGTAGATTCTGATGAAGGGGTGGTGGAGTATACCCTCCTTGGGGTGTAGGGGTCTGCTGAACAGGCTGAACTAACTGGGGTTCAGAGGCTTGGGGATGCTGGTGAGTAGGTGGGGTCGTCTGGTCTGGCTGAGAAGGCATGGTTGAGGTTACTATAGGATGCTGTGAGTAAATTTGCTCCTCTTGGGCTGCCGAGTTTCCTAGGGTGATGGCAAGTGGTGCAGCGCTACCGCTATGAGGATTCATTTTCTGGTATGAGATATAAAATTTTGTTAGAACAATTTCAAGCAAGATGCAAGTCAAGCAGTCAATGGGAGTTTGAAGAGGAATCAAGAGAGGTATCAAACATGTGGATGAGATTCCTAATTTCTGATCCTATATGCAGGCTCGTATCAGCATAGTTATGTAGCCGATACGATATGCTCTGGACCTGCATGGGCCACCACAAAAACATGTAACGCCCCAGTCCCAAAATACGTAGGACTAGGAACGTAGACATGCCAGCTGTATTCATACGAAGTACATAGGCCTCTTATGGATACATAAGCTGTAAAATACAGTAGAACCATAACTAATCTAATCCACACAAAATAAATGAATAAAAGATGTCATATAATGAGAAAGAATTATCTTGATACGATATGTTGCGTGGAGACAAATCTACTACCAACAAGTAAAGGAAAAATATATGAGAAAAGAAATGATTTTTGGCGAGCGAAGCGAAGATGATCCAAGTGCAATCATCCTCAAAGAAATAGCGATGATCACGGCTAGAGCTAGAATACCTGTGAAAGACAATAGAACACACCTGGCGAGATAACCAGGTCCTCAGAGGGACGTAACAAGACACATAATATCATGCCATATAAACTGAATAAATATTGCTCAAATAAATAAGTCAATTGAATTATAACACGGTCCAATACACACCTATTGAACTAGCGTACCATCCCCCCAACCAAACAAGGACAGGAGATGGTAAACTAATTCACGGTGACGTATCTTTCCACTCTATGAATCCAATATGGTATCCGGACTCCAACAAGGTTCAATACCTTCCCATCGGAGTAGTAAGTCACGCCTACAACCAAACAAGGACAAGATGAGACGAACTAGTTCGCGACAAGTTATTATTCCAAGCCACGATCAGATACAAGTACCCAAACCAAGAGTACTCGTACCTAACGGATAAGGTAGCCTAACCGTTCTAATTGAATGCAGTTTTAAGAACAGTTCATGGTCGCATGACTACCGGGTCAAGTCAAGAAAATACCAATGCAGTACCTCAGTAGCGAGTCACAACACCATATACTATTCCTCAGTATCGAGCGAGTCTATAGCATATAGTCTACCTATCGTTCCTCAGTAGCGAGCGAGTCTACGATAGATAGGGTGGTAGTCAACTTCCAATCATGTTCTTCCCGCCCAATGCCAACTCATAACTGCTAAGTCTTCTAGCATGCAATTCTATTAGCAGTTATTTCCTAACGCACGGCTTATACGTACTGGTGGCCAGCCAATCACGCATGTCCGAGTCCTATATGTGACTCACAATAACGTGGTATAAATGTGTCAAGGCCTATGAATGCAACACACAAAGGTGGTCCCTTAACTCTAAGTTTAATGTGTAGGAAAATAATACATAGCAGGAAATATAACTGAACAATAAGTTCTAACAAATTATGTCATGTATCACAGTTATTTTGCATAAAGTGAATAATGAATAATGCATGAGATATGAGCTAAAATAAATAAACAGCAAATGGCAAGGTGTCTTGCCTGAGGGTGGTGCGAGATGTAGCAAAATTCGACAGTCAGAATACTCCACACGAAAGTCAAAATCCACAAGAAGCTCCGAATGCTGAAACAATCATCACGAACGAGTTTGAAATAAAAGATATGCCTAGGAAACGCCTGTCCAAAAGTCCAATTCTGGAACAGGGGCAAAATTATAATTTCGGGTCAAAACTATGTCCGTCGTTGGACCCGCTTTGCACCGAAATATGTGCCAGAACCTACGGTCTCTAAAATCGTCAAACTATATGTCTTTGGGTCCGGTTTGAGGAGACGAACTCAACGATATGTCCAGTTTTGGATTCCGATGAGCCGTGCACAAATTCGTCCGTTATAGCGGGTCACGGGCCCGCTAAATAAGCGTTCCACTCGACCTTCTCAGAATCGGACCAAACTTGGCATACATGACCAGAAAAATGATACGGTCCTGCTGGCGCAAGTTTTGTCTCGATACGACGAACGTACACGAAGTCATAGCCAAGTTTGCAAAAGGTCGATACGGGGGTATCTTGACGGATACGTACTGATTTCTTCGTGCACACGCAACGAAATCGAGTTCTGTCAGTTCCCACTCGTCAACAACATCCATACGCGCCTTTCGATGTGTATAGTGCACGACCACGTCGCCCGGTTTGTCGGGACGCACGACGTATCGGTTGGATTTTCTAAAAATTTTAGTTTTAGAAATAGATTTTTCCTAAAGTTTGAAAAGGTTTTAACAACGATATAATTAGTTTAAAAATAAACTAAAATGGGGTCTCCATCTGGTATATGTTTTTATCAGATCTGTTTAAATAGATTCTCAAGGATGACGAGGAATCGGCAAAATTTTGCCTTCCAAGAAGGGGGTTTGAATCGAGTTTCTTGTCGAATTTAGGACAGGTTTTTGGTCGACTTGGCATCGTGTTTCAGGTCGATTCTGATGGGGTATAATCAAATTCCTTTGAAGAGGATTGAAGAGGGTCAGATGGGCTTTATCTAGGAATTTCTAGATCAAAAAGTTATCAAGTAGAATCGAAGAAAAGTTCGAGGAAAGTTGAATACCTGGCGGAGTTTAGAAACAGGGTATCTCTGTTTCGGGATCGGTTTCGACGTACTTGGCAATGCTTCGATGCATGCACGGTGGTCGCAGGTGGCCTGGGATGTGCGCCTGGGGTTCGAGACTTCTCTGGGATCGAAAACTCGATCTCGAGGGTGGATTTCTCGCAAACGTTGGGTTTCCCTATTCCCGTTTGTTACCTATATACTCGGTTGAAAAAAAAAAACCGAGTTCAACCGAGTTTAGGTATGCTTTAGAGGGTTTAGATAAGGCCACTGTTGATCAAATCCTTAGGAGATCTAAAGATTTGATCCTGCTCCGCTCCCTTTTGAATCCGTATTTTTTTGTGGCTCTTTCGCGTCCCTGTTATGGGAACAGACTGCTCGGGATGCTGGACGAGCACTGTTTATTTGAAACAGTGCTGACGTCAGCATGACGTCAGCATATCCTTTTTTTTCTTCTTATTTCTTTTTCTTTCTTTTTACAAAAAAAACCTTTTTAAATCAACAAAATATATAAATATATTTATATCTAAAATTCTAGTTTAACCACATATTTCATAAAAATATATTTCATATATTTATAAATTCCTAAAATACCTTGTAGCATTTACTTACTCTATATATAAAAATAACTCACTTAATATTGAAACCCTAATATCATTAAACAAAATATAATTTCCAATTATTTCTAAAATAAGTAAATAATACATAAAAAGGAATTTATAAACAAGTATAAAAATATTCCTTAAAATAATTGAATATTACGACAAGTAATTTTAGAGGGGTACGACGCTAGTCAGGGCATACGATGCCACTCGTCGTACCACATTGTCTAGTCAATGAGCGTAACAATTTATAAATACGACTAAGACTTTATTTATAAATAAATATCAAATAATTTCAAAAAAAATTTCAAGCAAATATAGAATAATAATAAAATCTTTTAAAAATTCTGGGGGTTTACAACAACCTCTCCAAGTCTTTGAATGAATTGATACACCCGTCAGGCAGACTGCAGAACCATTCGAAGGCTACCCCCTGCAAGGTGCTGATAAACAACTTCGATAGGAATGGATCGTCTCTGGGCAAGTGCAGAGTCTGCGTGTTGAAGTACGTCATATGTTGACGAGGAGAAGTCAATCCGTCAAATGAGTTCAGCGTCAGCGGCTTGTAGTTAGGAGGTCAAGTAGCGTTCTCCCATTCAGAGGGGTACGGTTGAGATATCCCCATCTTCTGAAGCTCGTCTTTGTGTGAGATGGTGTCGAAGCGAGCGACCAAGGAATCAATTGCATCATGTTGATTGAGCAGGTGTTGGAAAACGACTGCTGAACGGTTGTCAGGCGTTGTTGGCGAAGGTCCATCCCCGTCATTTGCAAGATTTAGAGAAGGTGCAACAGAATGATACTCCTTTTGTAGTGAAGGAGGGTTGTTGCTGTGAGCCGGACTAGCTGGGCCGAGACATTATGTTGAGGTGGAGGAACAGCCCCAGCAGGTTGAACTGTCATGATACTGGTAAGCATATCAGTGATCTTGGCGAATGCTGTTTCGAGACCCTCTAGCCGTTTGCTAGTCTGATCACTGGCTTCTTCAGGTCTTTCTCTGTCTACCATGTATGTAGAAAGCATGCGAGGATGAACAGAGGAAGCAGTGCAACTGGTGCTGATACTGTCTGTCTCCGAGTGGGTAAGTGTAACGCCCCAGAACCAGAATACTGGAGAGCGGGGGCGTACATAGCCAGCTACGTATATTGAAGTGCAACCCACCTCGCTACACGGTCACGGCTGTCTAGATACATGAGGGTTTAACTACAATCCATAAGCCTCCTATGGCCATGAACAAGCCTATTGTCTCAATCACAAGCAAGTAGTAACAGTCACAAGATATTAGAACATCAAATATACAATAGTAAGGCATCCCAAACATTACATATTGGATGATCATGAAGCTAGTCGTACAAAATATCAGGACTAGCAAGAGTTCAGTCATACATGATCAACCCTAGGATATGTCAATCATGTTACAGCCTGTAGGCAGACAGTAAATAAAGGTGCAATAAGAGCTAAACAAGTGCTCATCGGCTAAACGCCTCAAAAGAATATTTTTACAATAAAGTGGAAGGACAAAAAGAAACCCACTCGTTGCCAGGGTTACGCCTGGTGGTCACCATCTGGCTGGAAGACAGGTGGATCCTCTGGTGCTGCTCCGATATCTGGCCGTACAAAACCAGTTGGGTCAGACCCCAGAAAGAGCAAGTGCCACAAAGGAGGCTTCACTTAGGAACTAAAACCAGCAAATAACAATAGATTATTAAAGATAATAATAATTAAAGAACTGATAATAATAGAGGTAACAACAGTAAACTGAGTACGAGGAAACCATTCAAGTAGCCAGGTCACAACCCTTAAACCAAACAAGGACCGGGGTTGCATCCCTTCACCTGAATAGAAACCCGTCTCAAATACTATTGGTACAGTGAAGACAATAAACGAAGAGAGGACATAGAACTGCTCCGGGAGCCAGATTACAACCCTTAAACCAAACAAGGACCGAGATTGTAACCCTTCGCCTGAACAGAACTGGACTCATGATCTTTATTGCTAAGGCCAGTATAAATAATCATGGTTTTAAGGTAAGGTAGAACATAACGAACATGGCATGGAGTTGCAATAAGACAATAAATAAAGAGAGGACACAGAACTGCTCCGGGAGCCAGGTTACAACCCTTAAACCAAACAAGGACCGGGGTTGTAACCCTTCGTCGGAATAGAACTGGACCCCTGATCTTTATTGTTAAGGCAGGCATAATAAGCAGGACGATATATGATAAGATAACCACGAAACTATTCAGATAGCTAAGTTACAATCCTTAAACCAAACAAGGACCGGAGTTGTAACCCTTCATCTGAACAGAACTTGGTATCCCATCATTTATCGATACAAAAAATCATGTCATGATACCATCTTGTACAGGATCATGACAAACTAGACTGGGCTGGACTCCATCCAATCAATCACGGCCAAGCAATAAGTACGGCTTGATACTTTAATTAACTAGAGTTATCACAGGCCTAGTTACTAGTAAGATGCAATGAGATTATTCCAACAGCCACAAGCCCTACAGACCATCCAGGTTATCCAAGTCGAATGTTCGTTTATGAAGGATGCAACACGTGACAGTGTGCTAGAAATGTGCCCTACTCGTCGGTAGGCTACAAGTCCACTTAATGCGCCCAGACAACGGGATTACCTGTAGCTGGGAAAATCTCTTCATGACTACTGAATCATTCTAGTTAATTAGCCTTAGTCAATTTCAGTAGGTACCCCTGACCGTGGTACTCAGGGATCCCCATCCTAGATATGATGCAAGACAGTACTAGTTTATTTGTACAAACACAATCGCCCATGATGTCCAGGTCTTTCATACTTGTCATGTCAGGCTAGCTGTCATAACAGCATGTCGAGATATATCATGTTAGTTTACTTGTCAAGAGTGCGCCACCGCGGGCCACTATCGTGTTCTATTCTTACATTATCATGAATGAGAAAAACTTGCATAAAATAACTAGTGACATATTCTTGAAGCCAGGAAAAAGATCTACAACTTTCATGTTTTGAGTTTTTCAAGCTTCTAGCTACAAAACAACATAAACAGGCAAAAACTGTGAAATAGAGCAATTCCGGCGCATGGGATTCCTGCACAATCGGTACGTGGGATTCCTGCACAATCGGTGTGTGGGATTCCTGCATAATCGGCGTGTGGGATTCCAGCACAATCGGCGCGTGGGAATTCCTGCACCATCGGCGCATGGGATTCCTGCACCATTGGCACGTGGAATTCCTGCACATCGGCGGGTGGGATTCCTGCACCATTGGAGCGTAGGATTCCTGCACCATTGGCGCATGGGATTCCTGCACCATTGGCGCATGGGATTCCTGCACAATCGGTATGTGGGATTCCTGCACCATTGGCGCGTGGGATTCCTGCACAATCGGTGCGTGGGATTCCTGCACCATTGGCGCATGAAAAACTCACGTTGCGTCTTCAGTACATGCACGTAGGGAACCTACGCGCATGACACGCTCGGAGTTAAGGTATGCGTTGCCGGGACTTCACAGCGCATGGCCTCCCGACGCATGGCCTCCCGGGCGCATGGGGGTCATCGTCCCCAAACAGCAAGTTCAGCCATAAAAGTTCTGAAAACTTGCCATGGCCATAACTCCATCATCCGAAGTCGAAATCAAGCGAAACAAAAGCCAAAACCGCATAAAATTGAATTCTCTACAACATAGAACCAATAGTTTTCGAAAATAACCAAGTTTTAGAGATCAAAATTAAGAAAATCGAAAAGTTACAAACTTAGATCTACAAGAATCCATCCATCAAGTCCAAAAATGTCAAGTTCTAAAGAGGCTTAGAATCAAGTAGGGAAAAGAATGAAACAATAAAACTTGAGATCCATCATGAAGCATGTTTGCACTTGTCTAGCTCTCTTCCCTGGTAGGTGGAAGAGTAATGGTGGAGAAGAAGAAGTGAAAGAGAAGAATAAATGAAGAGAGAGAGAGTTAGGTGGAATATAAATGAGGGTGGTGGTGGTAGGTGGGGGTTCGGTCCACCTAAACTCAAGTCAAGCCGAACCATCAACAAGTTGAACCGAGCCAAGAAGAAAATGCCAAAATAACCATGCAGGGAAATACACAATATGAGTCAAGAATACGTACACGTATACCAAGATACGTAATACGAACCACAGGCATTACAACTCTACCCACCTTAAAAGAATTTCGTCCTCGGAATTTAATTAGGAGGCTAGAATTGTAAGGACAAGCTATACTAATCACGAGCAAGCTATACTAATCAAGCAACCAAACAATTATTTATGCAAGCAAGGAATCGAAGGCATGAGGCATAAGAAAGATATATATACCTCATGAGTCAAACAGGTCGGGATATCGCGATCAGATATCATCCTCACGCTCCCACGTTGACTCACCCAAAGAGTGATGACCCCAAGCAACTCGGACTAACTTGGTAGTCTTGTTCTTGAGTGTCTTCTCTTTTTGGTCCAATATAGACACGGACCTCTCCTCATACGAAAGGTTGGTACCAAAAACCAATTTTGAATGATCCAGGATATGGCTCGGGTCCGGGATATACCGTCGTAGTTAGGATACGTGGAACACGTCATGCACCTCATGTAGCGACGGTGGACGAGCGAGACGATAGGATACATCATCTACTCGCTCCAGAATGTCGAACGGCCCTATATACCTAGGACTAAGCTTTCTCCGTACACCGAAACGAATGACGTCACGGTTAGGCAAAATCCTCAGGAATACATGGTCGTCGACAGAAAACTCAAGAGGGCGCCGATGAGAATCGGCCCAATGACGCTGGCGATCTTGGACAACTCGAAGATGATCTCTGACTCTCCTGAACACTTCAACTGTCTGGGCAATCATTTCCGAATCAAGCATCTGCCTCTCTCCAACATCATCCCAGGCTAGCGAGGATTTGAACTTCCTACCATACAGTGCCTCGAACGGTGCCATCTGGATACTAGTTTGAAAACTATTATTGTACGAGAACTCCACCAGGTGCAGGTGATCTTCCCACGAACCACCAAAGTCGAGTGTACAAGATCTCAACATATCTTCGAGAGTCTGGATCGTACGTTCTGACTGGCCATCTGTCTGCGGGTGATAAGCTGAGCTCATCTGGAGGCGAGTCACCAAACTCTCTTGCAGGCTATGCCAAAAGTGTGACGTAAATCTGGAATCTATGTCCGAGGTGATACTGACTGGTATACCGTGAAGCCTGACGATCTGCCGGAGATACATCTCCGCTAGCTGAGCCGTCGACTGACCAACTTTGAATGGGAGAAAGTGAGCCACCTTCGTGAGCCTGTCTATGACAACCCAAATAGCGTCTTTGCCAGCCGGGGATCTAGGCAATCCAGTCAGAAAATCCATGATTATATGCTCCCACTTCCATTCTGGAATTGGCAAGGGCTGAAGAAGTCCAGCTGGCCTCTGATGTTAAGCCTTGACTTGTTGGCAAACCAAACACCGAGAGACAAACCGAGCTATCTCCCTCTTCATGCCATTCCACCAAAAGTGCTGACGGATATCACGGTACATCTTCGTACTGCCGGGATGAATGGAATACTGCGAACTGTGTGCCTCTGTCATGATCTCCTGTCTGATATCTCCACTGGGTACACAAAGACGCTTCCCATGTCGAAGTGTACCGTCTTCATGGATACATAACTCTGGTCTTCATCCTGCCTCACACTTTACTCTGAGTCGCTGAAGCTTGGAATATCCCGACTGCGCCATCCGGATCCTCTCGACTATAGTAGACTGAACTTGCATGCTGGCCATCAATGCCACACTGGAAGGGAGAACAACCTCTATTCCCATCTTCTAAAGATCCACTAACAACTCTGGCTGCGCTGTTAGAAAATAAACTCCGGCTCTCCTACTCAATGCATCTGCAACAATATTGGCCTTCCCTGGGTGATACTGCAAGTTGACATCATAATCCACAAGTAGCTCTAGCCACCTCCTCTGACGCATGTTAAGATCCTTCTGGGTGAAAACATACTTCAGGCTCTTATGGTCGATAAAAATCTCCACCCTATCTCCGTACAAGTAGTACCTCCACAACTTAAGTGCAAACACTATCGCTGCCAGCTCTAAGTCATGGGTTGGGTAACTCTCATGATCACGAAGTTGTCATGACGCATAAGCTATTACCTTCCCATGCTGCATCAAAACACATCCTAGACCTCTGCCTGAAGCATCGTAATATACTGAGAATCCTCCGGTTCTATCTGGAAGCGTGAGAATGGGTGCCGTCATCAAGCCTCGCTTCAACTTTTCAAAAGAATCCTGACACTCTGCTGTCCAAGCAAACTGCATATCCTGGCGGGTCAACTAGGTCAATGGCGCTGAGATCCGAGCAAAGTCCGAAACAAATCGCCGGTAGTAGCCGGCCAATCCAAAAAAACTACGAATTTCTGCCACTGTGCTGGACACTGGCCATGTCTCAATGGCCACGATCTTCTGGGGATCCACTTCCACTCCTCCCCTGGTGATGATATGACTCAAGTACGAAATATGATCGAGCCAGAACTCGCATTTACTGAACTTGGCATACAACTGGTGCTCTCTGAGAATCTGAAGGACAACTCGGAGATGCTGCTCATACTCCGCTTCACTCATGCTGTAAACCAGGATGTCGTCTAGGAACACAATCACGAACTGATCCAAATAAGGCATGAAGATACGATTCCTTAGGTCCATGAATACAGCTGGCGCATTGGTTGCTCCAAATGGCATAACAAGGAACTCCCAATGCCTATACCGGGATCTGAATGCTGTCTTCGGGATGTCCTGCTCTCTGACTCTGATCTGATGATATCCTGATCGCAAGTCGATCTTCGAGAACACTGCTGCCCCTTGAGTTGATCAAACAAGTCATCTATCCTCGGGAGAGGGTATCTGTTCTTGATTGTCACTGAGTTCAAGGTACGATAGTCAACACATAATCTGGATGTACCATCCTTCTTTTTCACAATAAGCATCGGGGCTCCCCAAGGCGATCCACTAGCACGAATGAATCCCTTGGTTCTGAGTTCTTCAATCATCTTATACAATATCTCTAATTCTGACGTCCCCATCCTGTAGACTCTTTCTAATACTGGGGCTGTTCCGAGAATCAAGTTAATGGTGAACTCGATCTCCCGCTCTGGTGACATCCCTAGAAGCTCTTCGGAGAAAAATTCTGGAAACTCTTCGACTATCCGAGGTAACTGCACTGCTGCTACTGCCATCCGCAACACTGGAGGAGAAGGTTCAACTTCGTCTCGGGAAAAGAAAAACTCTGGCTCGCCTGGAATGCTAAAAATAACCCTGCCGATATGGCAGTCTATCCTAGCATACTGGTCCCTCAACCAATCCATCCCTAAGGCCACATCATAATCGGCCATCGGAAACTCTATCAATCTAGCGGAGAACTCCCTACCGCTAACTACGATTTAACACGAGAAAAACACTTTATCTACTCCCACAAGTCCGTTACCAGTAAGTATATTGAGCCTTACTGATAATGACTCGGGCTCCAATCCTATCCGTGTCGCGAATCATGCTGACATAAATGAATGCGAGGCACCAGAATCAAATAATACTGAAGCTGGAAAGGTGTTGACGAGAATAGTACCTGTCACTACCTCACCTGGTGCTATTCCTTCTTTCTTCTCCTATGGTCAAAGCCAGCACTTGACCATGCCCTCTGGGTGCGGGTCCTCTCTGCCAAAAATTCCTCTGCCTGCTCTGGATCAAGGCTTGGGCCTGAGCATACTGCTACGGTCTCTGCTGCTGGAATGCCTGGGCCTGCATCGGTAATGGCCTCGGGAACGGGTACTGCAGCTACTGATGCTGCTGGACTAGTGTTGGTCCTCTAATTGAAGGACTAGAGAAGGCCGATGAACTCCCCCTGTTCGGGCAATTCCCAACCCTGTGGTCCGGGGCACCACAAACCAAGCACAAACCCTGTGCTCTGCGACACTCTGATACCACATGCCCTAGCTTCCTACAGTATGAACATCCCACTGCGGAAGACTGCTTCTGCTTCTGCTGCTGAGGGTGCATCGGGGTAGAATGCTGAACCGACGTCACTGAGGCCGCCCGCCTCGGAGCTCCAATGGTCAAAGCCCTGGCTGCCGGGGGTGGTGATGAAGACTGATTCATCTGGCTATGGGATCACTTTCGACCTCTGGTCCTATCCACGATCCTCTGGGAGGTATATTCATGCCTCCAGGCTGTCCTCAGTACTGTATCAAAGGTCTGATGCTCAAACTGCTCCACCGCTAACAAAATCTTTAGTAGAGCCCCTGCTGGAACCGCTGGGCTCTATCGAACTCGGTCGCCACCAAGGTGGGAGCAAACCGACTAAGCCTGGAGAACTCGGCCGCATATCCGTCGGCCGTCCTGCCCATCTGCTTCAGATTGGTGAACCTCATCTGTAGATCGTACCGAGCTATAGCGTCAAAATACTTGGTCTGGAATCTTTCTCTGAATACTGCCCAAGCAATGGGTGCCACTAATCCAACGGCCTGCGCCGCCCACCAGTTGCGGGCAAGATCCAATAACTGCAGGCGCACCACGGCCACCTTCTCGGCTTCTGGAGTCCTAGCAGCTTCTAGAATCACCTCTGTGTCCTGAAGCTATGCATCTGCAGCGATCGCATCTTCACTGCCGTCGAAGAAGGGAGGGTTCAAGCGCTTGAAGCTGTTGGCCGCGCTATTACCCTGATAACCTCCTCTGGTCAAAGCATCTGCCACCGCCTGGTGTAAGGCATCTCCTCGACGATCCTGGGAGGCTAATAGTAACCAGATGAGACCCACCAAAGTGCCATCATCAGGCTCTGCAGGCTGGACGGGCTGAACTGGTGGCTCTCCTCCAGTAGACATGACTCTGGAGGCTACTCCTGAATGCTGGACTTGATCTCCAGGTTGCTGCTGGTCCACAGGAGGTGCTCCGCCTTGCTGATCGGCAGGTCCAGGAATAATGCCACTGAAGAAGACGACATAGGGAATAATAAGGAAGGAATATGACAAATTAATGATACAAGCATGTGATCAGGTCAAGAATTCAGGGATTCAGAGGATACGAGTAGAGATCAAGGGCGAGTACTGATTGAGACATCTATTCGGTAAACCCTCACATATCTTGATTTTCAAGACCTGCATGGGCCACCACTAAAACCATGTAACGCCCCAGAACCAGAATACTAGTGAGCGGGGGCGTACATAGCCAGCTACGTATATTGAAGTGCAATCCACATCGCTATACGGTCACAGCTGTCTAGATACATGAGGGTTTAACTACAATCCATCAGTCTCCTATGGCCATGAACAAGCCTATTGTCTCAATCACAAGCAAATAGTAACAGTCACAAGATATTAGAACATCAAATATACAATAGTAAGGCGTCCTATACATTACATATTGGATGATCATGAAGCTAGTCGTACAAAATGTTAGGACTAGCAAGAGTTCAGTCATACATGATCAACCCTAGGATCTGTCAATCATGTTACAGCCCGTAGGCAGACAGTAAATAAAGGTGCAATGCGAGCTAAACAAGTGCTCGTCGGCTAAACGCCTCAAAAGAATATATTTGCAATAAAGTGGAAGGACAAAAAAAAACCCACTCGTTGTCAGGGGAACGCCTGGTGGTCACCATCTGGCTGGAAGACAGGTGGATCCTCTAGTGCTGCTTCGATATCTGGCCATACAAAACCAGCTGGGTCAGACCCCAGAAAGAGCAAGTGCCACAATGGAGGCTTCACTTAGGAACTAAAACCAGCAAATCACAATAGAATATTAAAGATAATAATAATTAAAAAACTGATAATAATAGAGATAACAACAGTAAACTGAGTACGAGGAAACCATTCAAGTAGCCAGCTCACAACCCTTAAATCAAACAAGGACCGGGGTTGCAGCCCTTCACCTGAATAGAAACTCGTCTCAAATACTATTGGTACAGTGAAGACAATAAACGAAGAGAGGATACGAAACTGCTCCGGGAGCCAGGTTACAACCCTTAAACCAAATAAGGACCGAGATTGTAACCCTTCGCCTGAACAGAACTGGACCCCTGATCTTTATTGCTAAGGCCAGTATAAATAATCATGGTATTAAAGTAAGGTAAAATATGACGAACATGGCATGGGGTTGCAATAAGACAATAAACGAAGAGAGGACACAGAACTGCTCCGGGAGCCAGGTTACAACCCTTAAACCAAACAAGGACCGGGATTGTAACCCTTCGCCTGAACAGAACTGGACCCCTGATCTTTATTGTTAAGGAAGGCACAATAAGCAGGACGATATATGATAAGATAACCACGGAACTATTCAGATAGCCAAGTTACAACCCTTAAACCAAACAAGGACCGGGGTTGTAACCCTTCATCTGAACTGAACTTGGTATCCCATCATTTATCGATACAAAAAATCATGTCAAGATACCATCTTGTACATGATCATGACAAACTAGACTGGCCTGGACTCCATCCAATCAATCACGGCCAAGCAATAAGTATGACTTGATACTTTAACTAACTAGGGTTATCACAGGCCTAGTTACTAGAAAGATGCAATAAGATTATTCCAACAGCCACAAGCCCTGCAGACCATCCAGGTTATCCAAGTCGAATATCCGTTTATGAAGGATGCAACACGTGACAGTGTGCTGGAAATGTGCCCTACTCGTCGGTAGGCTACAAGTCCACTTAATGCGCCCAGATAACGAGATTTTCTGTAGCTGGGAAAATCTCTTCATGACTACTGAATCATTCTAGTTAATTAGCCTTAGTCAATTTCAGTAGGTACCCCTGACCGCGGTACTCAAAGATTCCCATCCTAGACATAATGCAAGACAGTACCAGTTTATTTTTACAAATACAATCGCCCACGGGGTCCATGTCTTTCATACTTGTCACGTCAGGCTAGCTGTCATAACAGCATGTCGAGATATATCATGTCAGTTTACTTGTCAAAAGTGCGCCACCGTGGGCCACTATCGTGTTCTATTCTTACATTATCATGAATGAGAAAAACTTGCATAAAATAACTAGTGACATATTCTTGAAGCCAAAAAAAAGATCTACAACTTTCATGCTTTGAGTTTTTCAAGATTCAAGCTACAAAACAACTTAAACAGGCAAAAACAGTAAAATAGAGCAATTCCGGCGCATGGGATTCCTGCACAATCGGCGCCTGGGATTCCTGCACAATCGGCGCCTGGGATTTCTGCACAATCGACACGTGGAAATTCCTGCACCATCGGCGCGTGGGATTCCTGTACCATTGGCGCGTGGGATTCCTACACATCGGCACGTGGGATTCCTGCACCATCGGCGTATGGGATTCCTGCACCATTGGCGTGTGGGATTCCTTCACCATTGGCGCGTGGGATTCCTGCACCATTGGTGCGTGGGATTCCTGCACAATCGGCGCGTGGGATTCCTGCACCATTGGCGCGTGGAAAACTCACGTTGCGTCTTCAGTACATGCGCGTAGGGAACCTACGCGCATGACACGCTCGGAGTTAAGGGATGCGTTGTCGGGACTTCACAGCGCATGGCCTTCCGGCGCATGGCCTCTCGGGCGCATGGGGGTCATCGTCCCCAAACAGCAAGTTCAGCCATGAAAGTTCCGAAAACTTGCCATGGCCATAACTCCCTCATCTGAAGTCAAAATCAAGCGAAACAAAAGCCAAAACCGCATGAAATTGAATTCTCTACAATATAGAACCAATAGTTTTCGAAAATAACCAAGTTTTAGAGATCAAAACTAAGAAAATCGAAAAGTTACAAACTTAGATCTATAAGAATTCATCCATCAAATCCAAAAATGTCAAGTTCTAAAGAGGCTTAGAATCAAGTAGGGAAGAGAATGGAACAATAAAACTTGAGATCCATCATGAAGCAAGTTTGTACTTGCCTAGCTCTCTTTCCTGGTAGGTGGAAGAGTAATAGTGGAGAAGAAGAAGTAAAGGAGAAGAATAAATAAAGAGAGAGAGAGTTAGGTGGAATATAAATGAGGATGGTGGTGGTAGGTGGGGGTTCGGTCCACCTAAACTCAAGTCAAGCCGAACCATCAACAAGTTGAACCGAACCAAGAAGGAAATGCCAAAATAACCATATAGGGAAATAAGCAATATGAGTCAAGAATACGTACATGTATACCAAGATACGTAATACGAACCACAGGTATTACAGTAAGTCCTTCATCTTCAGGTAGAGGAGGTAGATAGTCGCCATCGGATTCGGAGGGATCATCGTCCTCTGGAAGGCAACCCCCGGTGTGAGGGTCATCTGATTCAGATTTTGAGGGAATGCTACCCCCGGCTTGGGAATCTTCATCGTCCATACGGAATCTCACCTTTGATCGAGTGCCCATATAGACTCCTTCAGATGTGACAGCCTGTTGGCCATCTGTTGGTGGACTTCTCCTTCTTCTTCTTGCAAAGCTAAGAGAGAAAGTTGGGTTCGTAGTCCACCATCTTTGATTGGGGCTGCCGCAAGGGGGACCCCACGAAGCCATGTTGGATGAAACACATAGTGGCTTTTCGTTGTCAAGGAAGTGCAGCCGTCGAAACATGGACTTTCTCTGAGG